>JACBWW010000020.1:11939331-11949521 GCA_020086605.1 Lanius collurio | reverse complement strand
TTTCTTTCTTTCTTTCTTTCTTTCTTTCTTTCTTTCTTTCTTTCTTTCTTTTTCTATCTATCTATCTATCTATCTATCTATCTATCTATCTATCTATGTTTCCTTGTGTTCTGGACTTCATCTTGCTGATTTTTGTTTAATGTTTGAGAGATTGTATCTGCAGCAGGAGGTAATGAGTACAAACTAAACTCTGAAAGTTCTGTCTGATCATCAGGAAAAAAGTTTTAACTCTGAGGGTGATCAAGCACTTACAAGTTGCCCAAGGAATTTTTGGTCTCTATCCTTAGGGAGATTCAAAAGCTGTTTGGACATGGTCCTGAGCAACTGAATCTAGGTGACTCTGCATGAACAGGGTGGGGTTGGACCAGATGACCTCTAGGGATGCCTTCCACTGCAGTCATTCTGTACAGTTCTGTTGAAATCTCGGTGTTTCTCAGTAGAGCAAAATCACTTCTCTGTAGATGTTAGTACTGTCTTTGCCAGTTGTTTGCTCTTTGTCAGTTTGCAATCTGTTTTGAGGGGAACAATTACAGGGAGTAAAATTTACCATCCCTCCAATTCAATAAGTCTAATGGCCAAAGAAATGTGAGGACTGTTACTTACCTTTTGAGAAGTTTTGAATTTTTTTCTCCACAGGTTCAAAACAAATTTTTATTCTTCCATTTTTATTGGAATTACTGAGCACAGCACAATAAAAAGACTGATGCTACAAATGTGCAAAAAATATGCTCCATTTTTCTAAGAATTTTGATATTTACAAATATATTGAACACAGATTTTTTTTTCTGTTTTGAAATCACCTAAAGGTGTTTCCTATTTAAGACTTACAAAAAATTGTTTTTATTGACATAATTTGGATGTTTTTAATGTAAATTGAAAATCAATCTTTTCTTTCCTATTTTAGACCAACTATTGTAGGCATCCTGTTTTTTCCTCACTTGATATAAATTTATTTAGCTTATACCTTCACCACAGTAGAAGACATTCTTACCATATTGGTAAGAATTACTCCATCATGTAGAAAGCATTTTTATTTCCTTCCTCAATTATTTTAATTATTTTCTCCTCAAAAGAGCACTCAGGAATAGAAGACTATGCATAACACAATGTAGTATAAATTGCTTCCCCTTGCTCCAAGTTACATCAACAATCTTAACAAATACAGTCCTTGACTGATTTTAGGTCTCCCTACTTTAGGCAGACAATCATGATGATGAAATTAGGAGCTCACTTGCCCAAGGCTGTTTCTATTTCCATTGCAAAGAAATGGGTGTTCTGAAAGGAAAGTTAAATCTCAGGAGTTTTTAAGTGCCCTCTAAAGACATTCACATCCCTTTAGCAGCCGAAGAGAATACTTGGGACAGCAGTATTTCTAACTTGCCTCAGTAGAGTGTCTAACACTAGCTTAGATGTATCCAGACATGCTCTGTCTTTGAGCACAGATTCACTGACTGTTGTCAGATCTCTGTTTTAATTGTTTACCATCCAAACCCTGGCCTTGTACTATTTTATAGTATTCAGTATTAATATTGCTACAGCAGCATTCCTCCAGTTTGTGCGCAGGCATCACTGAAAACTGTGTGTCATTTGCATTTAGGGTAACAGGTCTTTCATCATCTACTACAATATTTTCCCATTAAAATTTCCTCTTTACTGTTATAGTATTGTCACTGACTTTACCTGAGTGCTACTTTGCATTTGAGAAATGTAAATTTTAGAAAGTTGTTCATTTTTCTCCACTAAGCCTGAAATACTATTGGCTTCTTTGGCTTTCAGAACTCCTTTCTTCTATAAAATTTAAACTATAATGATGATAGGATCAGAGCAGTGTCCATCTTCAATGTTTTTCTGCCTAAACTAGGTTTAAGGAGCCTGAAATTGTCTGGAAAGGTTGGTGGATGCTGTTTTCAGGCTGGAAAAGCTGCACCTGGGATGATGATCTAACCTCAGTTTTCTGTTGATTGGTGAGTGAGTCAGCCCAGGACCCCTTCCTTCTCTGTTCCCATTCTCACAACTGCTTGTCTGCTTCCTTCAGTACCTTGTGTTCTGACTAGGACACAAAGGTTAATTGGTCACCCGTTCATTAATCACAATTAGCTTTCAATGTCATAAACCACAATGTAAATTCTTCCTTAACTTATCTAAAGAAAGGTCAAGGGTCACATGTGAAAAAAAAGATATACTCATGAGTGTCTCTCAAGTGGCATGAAACTCATATTTTTAGTAAATGAAAAATCAGGAAAAATATACAGCCAATTCAGTGGTAACAACTAAGAACTTTTCCCATTCTTCAATTGATTTGAAATGCCTTTTTAGATACTTAGAAAAGCAGAGAAGATTATATTTTTTTATTGCTATCTATGACTGAAAATCATAGTTCGTGCATTTGCAAAATTAAGACTATGAAAATGAAATATGTTTGAGTTTGTTAGGGACATGGGCATTTGTCTTCCTGCAACATCAATTAATGCACTTATCATCTCAATTTCTGGAATATAAGTAATTAAAACAGTTTTGAAAATACATTCTAATAATAACCTAATAATCACTTTAAGTAAAAGAGACAGCATGGTTTCAAATTCTGAAATAAATCCATTTCATGATAGTGTAAAACATAAGGTGAAATACTGATTTAACAAAATGCTACCAGTAGAGAAGGTCAAAAATAATTGTGTGATGATAGTCCAAAGCTTATCACTGAAGACCTAAATCTTTTCTACTCTTTCTTTGAGAAGAAGAAAACACTTTATACTACATGGCAGGAGAGTAAGGCTACAAAAGGACTCTAAAGAAATAAGTTTCTACAGGAAAAAGCAAATGGTTCTTCAGGAATTATGAGACTCAAATCAGTGACAATGAGGTAGAAAAATTTGAGAGAGTTCAAAATAAGTTGGGGTACAAATTGCTTTGAGGTATAGAAATCTCACAGGGAAACAGAAAGACCATTTGTTCCAGTAAATTGACATAGCAAACCCTACCCCAGAAAAATCATAAACACATTAAAAGTAGGTCAAGGACACAGCTGTGTTCAAGAAAGACTAGAGGCTAAGGATTCTAAAATCTCTTTGGAAAATCAGAAAAATTTCACTGAAAGCATTTCTTCTAATGGATATCATTCCCTCTGTGAAGATGAATGCCTTGTAAATATCTGCTAATTTTCCAAGAAGTTTTGGTTGGTAGGTAGGTTGCTTGTTTGGTTGGCTGGTTTTACATGTTGTTTTTTTTTTTTTTTAATCTAGTAGGTCTAGTTCAGGGATACTAACTAAGAATCACAAGTCAGGATTGCTGAGTCAGAACTTATTAGGAAGACTGTGACTTATTCCTTCATGAAATGTACTTTCATTTTATGTGACTAATATTTCAAAACTATCTGACCATAGCAATTGTTTATAAAAGTGATGCAGGGATACATTCTCTTTGCATGTGCTTCTAGATATACACTCTCTGTTTAGGTATTTGCATAGCTAGTCTGAGGCAGTAAAGCAACTAGGGTAGATTTAGCTGATCTGCATCTCAAAGAATATATTAAACTGGAATTGTATTCAGTCATAATCAAGGACTGAGACCTCTTACACTCTCATTTGAGTTAATTGTTTTGCCATGTTTAAAGCACAGAAGAATCAAGTCAATGAAAGATATTGCTTATGCTTCATGGAACAATGCTTAGTTTATGTAAATTGCAGTGTATGGCTGGCAAAGCGGTGTTGTTATAATTAAGGAAACTTAAGATAGTTGGTCACATATGGATTAAAGCTTCAGGGTCATGTGGTTGCTTGCAAAAAGTAGCTACTGCCATTGGAACTGATTTGGAATTGTTGTATTTTGAATGATGTTACATTCTGGATGGATATAGATGAGTTTATTATGCCCTCAGTAGATCAGTCAGCCATAACTAGAACCATGACTAAAACCTGACAAACACTTTATTAAAAGGACCTTCAAATTTTTGCCCCCCTTAATATATTTTTAAAAATATTAGTACACTGATGTATTTTAAAAGTACCTGGTTTGATTAAACAGGATCAGGGTGCAAAGAGTTTTCAGGATAATTTTGAAAAATTCAGGATCAGGAAAGAGGAAAAATTGAATTTAATGACTGAATAGAGTCTCCTTGGAATGTAACACAAGGATAGTCTCATCATAATATTATTTTTTCTGCTTTGTATAAGAGAAAAAAATCTGATGGATTATGCTCATTATATTTATAAACATGAAGAGTAATTATTATCTCTGTTGTTTTAGTTATACTTTTAAAAAAACTTGGGGTTTACTTTGTGTGTATTTGGAGAGCAGATGGCTTCTTCGGTATTTAAAATGACAGTAGGATTGATGCTGCCAGTAGAAACTGATAAAACAAAAATATGAAACAGGAAAAAGAAAAATAAGGATCTGAGTTTTGTACCTAATTGAAATGTCACTATCATATTTTACTTTTTGTTTGGTTTTTTAGTTGTTTTGAAAGACAAAAACCAAAGCAACATCTCCCAAAAGGTGCCCTAAGCAACAAATAAACAAATGTTTATTCACTGTAAATATTTAGCTTTATCATCTAAGTGTCTAAGGCTTGGTCAGGAAGGGGAATAAGGCACCTCAGCTCAGACTGCAGGAACCTGAGCTGAAGCAGTTTATGGAATATACCCTCATCAAGTTTGCAGGTGACACCAAAATGGAAGGACCACTTGATAACAGCCATTCAGAAGGGTGTAGGAGGCTGGGCAAATGGGCTAGCAGGAACCTTCTGAAATTCAGCAAGGATAAATACCAAATCTTCCACTTGTGAGAGAAGGCAGTCCTGGAGTGTTATAGGCTGGGGCTTTTGAGCAGCACTGCTGAGAAGGACTTGGGGAGATGCTGGCAGATGGAAATCTGGGCATCAGCCTGCAGTGTGCCCTGGCAACAAAGACCAAGAACCAAGACCAAGACCAGGTCGGTGCTAGGAGATCCGAGAAGTTAGTTATCCTCTGCACTTTACTTGTGAGATCCCTTCTGGAGGCCTGTAACAAAATTTGGGTGCAAGAAAGATGTTGATCAGCTATCTTGCAGATATGGAATAGAATAGCTATTTGATAAAAATATTTCTCTCAGTTTCAGTAACATTTGTAGTGCCTGTAGCTAAGGAAATAGTGAACTTTGTCATAAACGTGAAACTCAGTGTGTTTGGTTTTGATGTTGATGAAGTGCCAGTGCCACCAGTATTCATTTTGTTAAACAAATAACTAAACTGAGAATATATTATATCTTATCTTTTGTTATTTCTTAGCTACCTAGGTGCTTTAGTCATCACTCTGAACTATGGCCACTGTCCCATCCTTCCTTCTGTAATTTGGAAATCATCTTGGTCAACAGGTACCTGATTTCTATCTAGCAAAAATTCAGTAAAGGCCATTTTTTCTTGAAAATTTGAAATTGTCTTTCAACATTTCTGCTATGATAGCTTACAATATATATAGCCTTTTCCTATACTGAATTTTAGTTCCCTGCTCTCCCAGCATGAATTCAAACCTGTAGCCCTGAACTTGTGAGGGAATAGGGAAGATAGAAAAATGTTCTTGGCATTAAATATGATTTAGTGAGGGCTGGTTTAATGGGTTATATTCAGTGTCATTATTGAAGCTTTTCCCCTTATACAATATAATTCCAGAAACCCTGGCAAGGAAAAAGAGCTAATGTGATTAGTTCAAAAATTTATCAAGGGAAAACCCTATTGTAGCCACAAAGGTAGCAGCTTAGGTAGGATCGTTTCCAAATAAGATGACAACAGGAAAAAGAAGACTACACATCCAGATACCAAGGATGTATCTGTTTAAGTGATGTTCTGTGTCCTTGCTCTTTCTTATTTCCCAAATGAACATTTATTGTTTGAGTGGTGGAATTAACTGCACAAACCTCTTAGTAATAATGAAGCATTGACAAATTGCGCTTCTTGTTTATTTTAATTGCAGTGTTTAAAAACTGACTCATCAAGTAGTCTGTAATAGATTTGCAACATTAATTTATAAATACTGGAAGTCTGATGACTGAGATGATGTACTGTATGAATAAATTGCATAAGGGTAATAGGAAGCTGCCAGGAAAAAATGTTTTAAACCAATAAATAACCCTTCAGAAAGCATTTGTGATTTAAGAGTAAGTAAGGGTAAGAGAAGATTCTTGAACATAGGAGGTTAAAGAACCGGTCAGAATAACAGAATTAATAGTGAAACAAGTGTATTGCTGAAGAGAAACAGACTGAAGTTCCTGTTATTTCAACATGAGTATCAGTATCAGAGATTAAACCTTGAGGTAAGATAGAGAGACATGGACTGATACGTAGTTTTTAAACCTGTAGCAAGTATGCCGTTTTTACTGTTAAAATCATTTTAAGAGGATTGTTTTGTCTGGTCACAGACTGACCAAATACCTCCACAGACAGTCAGTTATATTGGATCAGCATAATGAATACATAGAGAACTGTACCCTCAGGCCTGGCTTAGGATTCTGGCACTGTGCAATTGGTTTGAGGACTTAAGAAGGTCTAAGATTTGTAAATGAAGAGTAAACTGTAACTGTGGCAAAGCTGAAGAATATTTTCATAGGATTGAAATTGGGTCTGTGTATCCTTTGAAATCCACCTCATTGTGTCCGTTTCAATGAATGAAGAAAGTTGCTCTAGTTAATTGCTAATGACTAATATATTGTAAGGCAAAATATTTAAACAAATCAGAAAGAAGTAATTTTAAGTTATTTCATATATTAAAGGCTTCTAATTGACTAATTCTCTTCCAAAAGTTTTAAGAGGTCATATTATATAATCTCTTAATTGATTTACTTAATTTAGCACTCAGAATTTCTCGCAGGAATTACTTTTAAACTACACAATGAAAAATATTAATAAAAAATGTGGTGTATCCCTGCAGTAACACTTTATATTACGTGACATTAATTGCTTAATAATTACAATATAAGTTGCAATCGTAGTATAAAGAAACAGCAGTATTCCCATTTCTCATAATTCTGTTCTCAATAAATACAATCAGTTTACAACTTCTGTATTTCTGAGTAATACTCCAAATGTGCCTATGTTATTGCGTGTGTCCAATTGATTAATCTCTAGTAATATTTTAATTTAAAAACATAGTGTAGCAGGTTGAACCAACCCTGCTAGCCTTAAGTATGCCAGGATTTCCATATTAAAAACCTCTTTTATAAAATTTCATAACCAGTCTGTAAAACTGTGTTTCAGCTTGAAACCTGGCATGTGTTAGGGAGAAATGTTCTTTACAGAATTTCTGTCAACATAGTTAATCTATTTGATGTAAAAAAGTGTAACTCAAGAGTTTGGTCTTACCATTTCTGTAAAGAGTGCAGAGTGCTAAATGAAGTCTGGCATAACTAATTTTTGTCATTGTGTCTTTAAAATTTGTTAATGACTCAGCATTCTTGTGGATGCCTAGTTCTATATATAGGACAAAGTTTAAAACAGAGGAATTTGGTACCCTGTCTTTAAAAATCCCTTAGAAGGATGAGACTTGTAAACGACATAAAGGCATTACTAAACAGAAAGCAGTACTTGGGAGCTGAGACTCAGGAAGAACTGTTTTGTTTAGCAATTTCACTGTTGGACAGTTTGAGAAGATCAGGTAAAAATTTTTTAGACCAAAAAGCTTTGCAGAAGCTCTGTGTTTCTGGTACCTCCATGACATCTTTATTCTTCTACACACGCGATAAAAAACATTCAGTTCAAAAGGCCTATTCTAAAGAGAGTAAGATAAAAGGCATAAACAAAATCACAGGTCTTTGCATGGATGCTGTTGCATACAACCTTTTGGTAACCCTAGAGAGTTCCAATCTTGGACTTGAAGGGTTTTCAAACAGGGGGAAGTGATCTTTGTTTGGCATCATAATTCAATATAATTGAAAATATGTACTGACTCCCTCTGTGGTCTTAGGAAACAATGGGTGTGTATGTGAGATGAACTATATGCATTTAGGATGGGAGGCGGGATTGTTTTGTTTGCCTTAAAATGTAGTTTTAGAATAGTTGATCAAAGAAATGTATGGTTATTATCACAAAATAGGTATGTATTTATGTGTGCATATGGGCACATGAATGTGTATAAATTTGTAACATATGATAAACTCAGTTCTTTCAGAAATATTATATGGTTTAGGAATGGTACTTCCCAATTTATTATCCCTTCATCCAAGACTCCAAAACCACTCCATGGACTTGTTTCTGCTCCCTGCCTTCTCCTTGTAGGTGGCCAGAGAGGAGAACTGGAGACTTTCTTTTTCAGCACTTCAATGGATAAATGACAGCTATTTATTTCTAATTTATTTTCTGTAACAATGGCCTGTATTTATCTTCTTTCTCTTTTAAATTCCTTTGAAGTAGTTTGACTTTGTAACCCTATGAAGAGAATAACATTTCAGATATTTTCTGATGTTAGACAAAATTCTAGTCATGAGTATTTTTTTTCCATTGTGGTTTTTAGAGTGGTAGTTATGGGGATCTTTGAAAGCATGAAGCTGTGTTTTAGGTTTCAAACCTGTTCTTCTACTTCCCATTTTTTTAACTTTCATAATTTAAGTTTTAAATGTCAAAAGCAGTGATGTGAAATAAGACTGCAAGTGCATAGGGAAAAAAAAATTAAATATGTGATCAGATGGAGAAGTTTATCCTGAGAAATTTTGTAACAAACTATTGTATTGAATTTAACTCTTAATAGAGTAGTGCTACAGAATACAAAAAAGAAAAAAAAAAAAGGATATACAACTTCTATTATTTGTATTTTATCAGAATAATCACACAAAGTAAGAACAACCTCAAAATCACTTTTTTCATGGCATAATTGCTCTAAACATGATTTTAAAGTATTTTTAAAGTATTTTGATAAAATGTATAAGTTAATTTTGAAATTGATGCTAAAACAGCACTAACAATTCAATTAGTAATTGTGAGATTTGGAAATTAAACATTGAAAAATATGAACTTGTAATATTTTTTTTTACCTTTGCACTTTTTAATAAATGGTATTTCATGTCATTGTATATATATACAGTTCATAACATAAGTTGTACTGTGTAAATAACTGTTGCTATTAATAAAGCAGGTAGGATTGAATTATATGTTTTAAATTAAATTACATTCATGAGTCCATGAAAGAATATAATTTGCATAAAAGAAACAACTTTAAAGCAGGGATAATTTTGGAATTATTTCTTTCTTCCTTAAGAACTCTGAAATTCATGTTACAAGTCATATTACAATTACTTATGCAATTCTTACCTGTTCATGGAATTTACTGGGCTGAGGCAAAGATGCTGACGTCAACGGAAGATTTTCTTTAATGCACTTTTTGGTAAACTTTGAATTTCCAACACATGTATTTCTACTTTAACAGTATTTACACGTTTGTATTTTGTATTTTTCCAAGAACTCTTCTGTGTCAGACAAGTTCTAGTTTAAGAGTTCAAACTAGATGTTGCATAAAGTTTTCTATTCTGAAGTTAAAAATATTGCTCATCTATTTTTGCAATCTTCATGTTCAAACTTGCTAATATTTTAAATTGTTTGAGTGAAGAGAGAGAGCTTTCAAAATATTTCATTCATTTTTCTCTCATGCTATGTTACCCTCAAAAGTCTTTTTGTCTGCATATGAAAACACAGATAAATATGGGTATTTGGTATTATCTACTGTAAGGGCACTGAGCAAAAAAAAAAGTCTTATATTGATTTCTTTCCTTTATCTTAATAAGCATTTACCTTTGTACAATAAGAAAATTTATCTGAACTTCGAAGAGACATTGCTAAATAGAATCCACTACAGCTGTCCTCATAATTGATGACACTGACTGATTGTGAGAAGAAACTCAGTATGTTTATGTTACATGATTTAAGAAAAACTTATACCACAAGTGAAACTGAGAACTCTACATTTCATTTAATGAGAAAGTCTCTGAAAGAAAGATGGCATGCAAGGCACATCTCAAGGCTTTTTGATCATAAAGTCAGGAAAATAAAACATTTTAGTGAGGGAGGGTTAGTTTGGTGGTATGACAGATCACAAGATTCACGGTTTTGGGAGGTTTTTTAACATTCAGAATAGGCCAAATCAAATCTACTACAAAATGCCCAGAAGTAATAAAAAGAGAATATTCATGTATCAATATCATCCCGGCTTTCATCAATATAGATTACTCAAAGGGCA
>JACBWW010000020.1:11876194-11933475 GCA_020086605.1 Lanius collurio | reverse complement strand
GTTACAGTCATGCGCGAATATATATACATATCTAGAAATTTGAAAGCAGCTATCATATTTTCCAGCTTCATCTTGTAGAACAGGGGACTAGAAAGATTTTAAAATCAGAAGTAACTGTGGTTTTGGTAGTCCTTTTTTTTGTAAGAAATTATGGATGAAGTAAATACAGCAATTTTTTTTAATCTGCATGAGCATAAATACATGAGTGTTTTTAACGAGACTAAACTAAAATGTTCCATTCTTGAAATAATGTATGTTATGATTTTATTATAACAAAGTGAAATATGCTAATCCAGGTTTTAGTCCAATAGTAATGGTAGGAATGCAGTGATAGCATTTAAAGAAGTAATGAGTGTTAATCAAAGTAAATGACAGAGGAATCCTTAAATCTCTTTCGAAAGGATTTTAAGTGATTCTTACAACTCTGCAGTCCTTTCAGAAATTAAATTGCTCAAAGTAATAACTCAAGTTTTTACCATCCATTGCACTCTGACTTTTTCCTCTCCACGGAGTCTGAGTTTCACTGAATTTCAGTTTGATTCCTCTCTTCTACTAAATTGTCAACATTTTTCCAAAAGTTGTACTGCTGCCTCACGTACAGTAGAGTATTTGCTGTTAGGAAAGGGAAAGCAAGATAGAAATGAACCATGGTACTGAAGAGGTTAAATTATTCATATAGAATCATAGAATATGAGTTGCATTAGTGAATTTGGATCATCTAGAGGAATATAAGTTTATCCATAATCGTGAAACATGTGCCATGACAACCAGATACAGGTAGAGCCCCTGTGGTATGGGGAGCTATGGTCGAAATATAAATTTGGGGAGGCCTGGCAGATTGGTTACATCACACTACCACAAACCTGCAAACCCACAAAGGCAAGCCCTCTTTGCCTATAATGGTGGGAACAACCACTGGATGTTGGAGTTGTACCCTGTGTCTCACACCGCTGCCGGTAGCACCATCTTGGGACTTGAAAAGCAAGTCCTCTGGCAACAGGGTGTCCCAGAAAGAACTGAGTCAAGTAGCAGGACTTGTTTCAAAAATAGCCAGAGAGGATGGTATTGAGCAGTTGTCTAATATTCCCTATATGCACCAGTGTTTGGGAAAATTGAACAGTACAATTGATAGTTAAAACCATATTGAAAGCAATGGGATCTACATTTAGTGAAGGCCACTTGGTTTGTTAGCACTAGATGCTCTAGGAATCCACTGGCATTGCCCAGTCAGAACCTCTGCAAAACGTAGAAGGAAATAAAGTCCCTGTGGTGCATATGGTAAATGTGTTAGAGAAAGCAGTTTGTATTAGTCCTGCCTCAAGCAAAGGCAAACCCATCCCTGGGATTGTTTTTGCTCAAGGACCTTGATGGATAATGGGGAAACAAAATGTGTACCTCCAGGGGAGATGTAATTTTTGGGTGAGAAGAATCTGTAGTGTTGAAATGCATATATAATACTGGTTGCTGGATGGCATTGCCTCTGTATGTCGTGACTACCATGGACTACTGCGTGTTCACTGCTCCAGACACACCAGTGGTGGGCTCCTGATGAGCCTTGTAATCAGCTGGCATACCAGCTCTCCTGACCTGAAAGGTCCACCTGGGATGGACAGAACTCACAGTCATGGACTAAATGGTCTCAACAGATGCCTTGGGGGGAATGGCCATTGACTACTGCAATAATACCTGCGTTTGTACATATGTATGCATATGTACATGTATGTGTATATGTATATGTATGGGTATGTAGTTGGAAGGTGTAGGATCTGGGCATGAAATAGATAGTAAAATTTAAGGGGTGGCTAATGTCCTAATTTCAGGAAGAGGGCAGAGCTTGGCTTACCTGGAGTTTAATTAATAGCTGGTGCTAAATCACGACAAATATTGGCAAAGTTAAATTTAATCTAATAATAATAATTTTAGTAAATTGTTATTCTATACAAATTGTAAAAATTATATTGTCTGTGGTAGGTAATTCTGCTTTCTCACCCTTGATCACAGGCAGAAGTATGAAATAAAGGAAAATAAAGTTAATTTTTTCAAACAAATATTTCTAATAGCTTTTCCTAAATACTGCTGGTTCAGTTTTTCCTCAAAGTAATTTTCCATTTTATATCTTGAACATTTTCTGTAAAAACCTGATGGCTCCTTCTTCACAGAAAGTTCCACTGAGTCTCAAAGCTTTAAGCATCTTTTACAGCACAAGGTAAAAGCTGCAGCAGAGTCTAGTGTAGCTGCTGTATGAGAGAGATAAAGAGATTATCTGAAAAAATGTAAGACCCTGCTTAGCTGATTGTTGGGTGTCATCCCATAACTGGGTTTGCTTCCCATTCTCTATCCCAAATAAGAACATATAAAGCTAATGGAAACATAAAAGTAGCTGAAAGATAAAGGAAAAGTATGTTGAAAGTTTTAAGTGAATCTAATAGAAATGATGAAGCATGCTTTTGTCAAACTAAGTGCTGAAGAAAATGCGTGTATCTCTAGTGAGTATCTCTAAGTCTGTGAGGACAAAGGCTTTGTTCTCATATTAAAGAAAGTTTATTCTTTTGAACTTAATATACTCTTCCTGTTGAAATGACTGACTTTTGCAAACATTAATAAAATACATCACTAGCATATAGAAATATTAATTGACAAGGAACTAGTATAAAAAAAGCATTTTTTCACTGAAAATATTGAACGTGGGCTGTAAAGAAAATTCAACCGTATTTATTCCAAATAAAAATGAAATTTATTGTCTTAGTCAATATTTATAGGTAATAACATGCAATTTAACATTTTCATGGTGTGAGTGGTTGTTTGTTTTCTTTTAAATATGTAATATTATAAAGATACTTTCTTCTTTTCCACAAATTCAAGTGCATTTTTGAATTGGTGAATTGTTCATCTTTTCAGTAAAATGTTCACTTCAATTTTTTCTTCAGATATTTTAGGCTCTAAGGCTGTTAGTAGTTTCAGTCAAAAGGAATTATTTATTTGTTAACTGTTTAATACAGCATTTAACTTCTGGATGTCTCAAGCCTTATGCAGAGTTCAGATGCTCATGGCAGAAATTCTATTCCTTTCAGTGTGTGAGTAGAGTGAGTATTTAGCTCTTCTAGCAAGTGGAGCAGAAAACTATGTAGAACCAAACACCAGGAACCCTAAGAAAGAAGTCTGCCTGAAATTTCAAGCCCCATTAAGTTTTGATGCATAACTCTCATCTAGATTAAATTATTTGGTGAGACTCAGACAAATGTCCTGATCTTCTCAGAGTAGATGGGTCTATCTCTTATATCAAACAGAGGAGAAATTTCTCTCAGTCTTTGTAGTGTGTTTGGTGACAGTGGTTGCAGTGGTAGCATACTGTCTTTGATTCCTGCATTAATAACTTTAGTGTGTGGAAAAGTGAGCAAAATTGTTTCATCTTCAGCTTAGTAGGTATAAATGTAGACCAAATGTTTCAGACTTCCAGATATGAAGATAATTAAGGATTTGAAGCATATGGAAATAGGGCTGTGAGAGGTGGACTTGTTTATATTGGAAAAGAGAAGGCTCAGGAGAATCTTTTAAATGTATTTAAATACCTGATGGGTGGTAGCGAAGAAATTCCAGTAAATTGTAGAAAATTCAAAATAAAAATAAGAAAAAAATATTTACTATTTGATGGTAAAGCAGTGAGACATTGTTCAGGAAGATTACAGAGTCTCCATCTTTGAAGTTATTCAAACATCATCTCTTATTTGGTCTTGAGTAACCAGCTCTACATGGTCCTGCTTGTGCAGTCCAGTTGGGCAAGGTGACCTACACAGGCGTGGACCTCACCAGTTCTGTGATTCTGTTACTCCAGGACTAAATAAAACAGAAAACTGAGCTCAGTACACATTCCCCTGGAGCATTGGTGCTTACTTTGTTGTAAAGGAATAACAGCATGCTCTTTTAGCATGCAAACTTGCAAAGCTACATTGATAAAAAATTATTTATTAAAGATGAAAAATATGAATTGACTCCAAAACAGAGCAGTCTCCATTCCCAGGACAGTGAGTACACACAATAAATGCTTATGATGTCTTAAGAAAATGGCTAATGTTTCATCTAAATGTTGGTTTGATATCTGATCCAAAACACAAAGATTAGAGCTTTGTAAATTTGCAAAATATCATGTTCTGAGCATATTGAGCATTCTTGGCATTTGGGGAACAAAAAAAATGTATGACTGGAAAAATCTGTCAGAATACTGTCTTTCTGTTGTCTGTGGACAGAACTAAGGTTTGATCTCCCATCTGAAATGAGGGACTTGATCAGATCTATGAATTTTTAATTATAATTTCAATCAGAATTACCTGAAAAAATTGCAAATATTTAGATGTTTTTCATCCTAACACTTCACATTTTTATTAAAAACAAGATATAAGAACCTTATACACCCATAAAATGTAGATAATTTTTTTTCTTAAAAAATATCAGTATATTTTTGTAATTTCTCTCACTCACTGGTCTTTGGTTTGCACAGGTAAGTGTTTTGTAATCTTTTTTTCCCTAAGGAAAAAAAAAATAGTGCAGCGTTATCATCATAGTTCATCCCACATGTTGTTGACTTCTTTTTCCAGATTTATTAGGTAATGTCAGACAGCCTAATTTGTGATTTATGTCCTAATGGAACAAAAATAGTTTCTAACTCGTGGTACATATGCCACCAGTAAAACCACTAGACAGAAAAAAAACTAATCAAGGTTTTTTTATTATTTTCATTCTTGATATTTGGATTTTGTGTGTGTTTTAATGAAACTTCTTAAACACTGATTTGCTATCACTAATAGATTGTAGTCCTAGAAACTGAATGTTAAAAACTAGGACTTTCCAAAAAATCACCTGTATTGTTAAACTAACAATTGACTGAGTTGTGAGGATGCTATAACCATTAGAAGAGGCGGATTTTTGAGAAATACATTGTTCAAGACTGTAACTATTTGTAAGAAGAAGACTAATGTCTTGCATAGGTTTAGTAACCTTCAACCATCCACTATTCCTTTGAATATATATGAAGTTCTATCATTCAAAGTATGCTATGAGTGGATCTCAAAACATAGCTAGGAGCTGTATGAGTCACCTTTCTTTTGGGCTGTTTTTGTTTTGAATCTGCCACATTTCATTCAAGATCTCTTTATAAACTTATGAGACAGCAAATGAGTCAGGCTTAACAGTTTATATTTTACAGATGTCTCCTAAAGCCCCAATCATCTCTTCTTTAGACTTAAGCATCCCACATTATTATTCCATACTTTCCATATATGGAATATTGAACACGGTATGCAACATAGAATCATATAATAGTAAGAGTTGGAAAAAACTTTTTAAAGATCATCTATTCCAACTCCCCTGCCCTGAAGGGGCATCTTCAGCTTTATCAGATTGCTCAGAGCACTATTCATATCCAGAACACATAAATAATGCATTTAGGAAATTTTCATTCATAGTTTTTTTCTTCAAGAGACAGTTCTATTTCTGAGTTTTAAAACAAGTTTTTGGACAAGAAAATGTCCGATTCTTCTCAGTGAAGAATAACTGTGTTCATTATCATATCTTGAAACTGATTTCAAACAAGAATTATACCACATTACTTTGGTACATGTTAGTTTGTTCGTCTTGAAGAGGATTTGGTTTCCCAATGCAGTAATTACTGAGGATTCAGTGTGTTTGCAGGGAATGTTAATGTACACTGAGAAATGGGGAACATGGTCTTCTGAAAAAAAGATACAGATTCTGAGATATTTGTACTATGAATCATAAGAAGTAGAGTTCTCACAAGATGTGAGAATTAATCTGAATTCTTGAGAAGTGAATAGTATTTGAAAATGTTGTTCAAATCCTATCAATAACTTTCTTCTATTTTTATTCTTAATCTACCTCAGTGAAAATATCCCCAAAGTCCTTCAGTGAGAAAGTTACTATCCACCAAGAACTTAACTTCTAGATACCAAATATAGGTCTCTATTTTCAACACGAGAGAGAAAAATGACCTGAAACAGCCTCCCATATGGCACAAACCCTTAATATTTCTTCTGGCTTTTTTCAGTATATAGAGCATGTCTCAACTTCATGCTCCAGGAAATACAGGCTGTGTAATAGTTTAATTTCCACTAGAATAATTTAGAACACTGGCAAGACCAAAATGAACACAGATTTTATCAGATTGAAAGGGTTGAAATCTTTGTCTTCATTAATGATATACCTTCCTTGAAAAAAAGCTTAAAGAGGCTTTCATCTTAGAACTTCAGGGTTTTCTTCACTAAAGTATTTAGCAAATGCCAGATACATGTGTATAAAAAGAATTATTTCATATATAGATCTCAAACTCTTTCTACCAGCTCACAGATACTAGCTACAACAACTGTACTCTTTGAAGACTTGAACATGACAAAAGATGTGCATTTGCAAAGCTATATAAAGGGAACCTAGCACAAGGTATGGGGATTGTTTTTGGTTTTGGTTAATTCAATAAAGTTATTTGGTTTTGTAACATTGGGAAAGCCTTTAATACTGGTATGTGAAGAAAGTGAAATATGGGATACAGACTTAATCAGAAATAAAGAGTATTTTATGTCATCAAAGACTCATTGATGGCACCCTTACATAATGTACTCATGGTTTCTTCTTTTTAAGAAGAACTATATGGTTCCTCTTAAAAAAAATGGTTTTAAATTTGAAAGTAAATTAATATGCCATAATCATAGAATGATTAGAATAGAATGTGCTTCAGTCTTATTGAGCATTACATTGCCAGAACAGCTTTCATATATTTTGAAATATCAAATATGAAAAGCAAAAAAAATTACCTTTGTTTTTACCTTCTCTTTGTTCTTGCTGTTGTTCAGAATCAAACATAAAGGTAGGTACAAAATTTGGACAGGATGTTTATTTGGCACATGAAAGTGCATTACTTACTGTTACACTATTTTGTGATTCATTTATGCTCTTCTTTTGGGAGGAACAGGAAAGGGAAGCAGCAGCAGAACTTCCCAGTGCAGTTGAGGGCTGACTGAAGATTAAAAGGTTGCAATGTATCACAAGGTTAAATAACTTTATATTTGCTCCCAAAGCCCTGGGGTTGGAGTTTTTTTGTCTGTGTTTAAATAGTTACAAATGCAAAATTACTGGGGTTTTTTTTGTTTTTTTTTTTTTTTTTTTTTTTTTTTTTTTTTTTTTTTTATTTTTAACATGAGGAGGAAATGGTCTCTTTGTCCTTATTCTATTTCTCAAAAGTTTTTGAAAGATATATGGCAAAACAACTACTTTGTTCTTTAACTGAAAAAATGATATCTGGAATGTAAATCAGATATAAAATATTCCTCTTCAAACCAGCAAAATATTTGCTAAAATTGTGCACTGGTGAAAAAGCAAATTTAAAAATGGGAACTATTCTGAAGCATTAGGTCATTATCCATAAAGGAAAAGATGCCTCTTAAACTGTAAGAGAGAATATACTGAGAAATAAAAGTCTTAGAAAAAAGGAGGGCAAGTATTATAAGGAAAAAACCTTGTTTTATTTAAATACTTGTCCAATAAGAGTAAAAGAGAGACAGTACTCAACAGTAAAAGAAAAAAAAAGAAAAAGAAAAAAAAAAAAAAAAAAACCAAAAACCCAAATCCCTAAAAATCCCAAACAAATAAACAAATACCAAAAAACCCCCAACAATATCCCAGGATTTTAAAGGGCAGATAAACATACGGTGTAATTTATATGTAATAGTACAAAAATGTATTTTGTCTTCAGTGCAGAAATTGGGTCCATAGGAGAGCGTACTCTTTTGCTCATGGCTGACTATTAATAATTTCAACTTACACAGTTTTAGCTTCTTCTTAGCAAAAGATTTTACCATTTAGTTAAAGTAAAATTGGTTTAAGAAATGAGCTGCCAGTTCAAAGTTACTTATTCAAAGCAACTGATCAAAAATATCCTTTCCAAGAAAGCAAATGAAAGTGACTTTTTTCCCCCTAATACATATACAAGTCCACTATTTAGCTGTTCCAGTAATATGAAGGGAGAATTGGACTTAGCTTCTCTCAGAGGAACAGCAGTCAGCAAAAGCCTCTTAGTCCTCTTAGCCTGAGGAATGTGTGTCTCTAACAGATTGCCAGAAAAGATTAACTGCTGCAGGTAGCACAGCTGCTGGTTCAAACAATTTTGATCTTTTTATATCTTGTGCTCATTCTGTTTCCACATGGAATTGGTCTGCTTGTTATGGAGAGCCGCAGGTAGCACAGCTGCTGGTTCAAAAGATTCCAGTCCCCTTATATCTTCTGTGCATTGTTTCTGCATAGAACTTGCCCAGTTGTTTTGGAGAGCCCCAAGGAAACCACTTTACGAAATAGTTTGCTAGCCTTTTAAAGGAGTGAAATATGGTCCTACTTTTTTTGTCTTTGTAGTGGAAAAGCTTGTTCATCAAAACCAGTATTTACTGTAGTTTCTTTGCATAGTTTTTCCTAGGAGAGTAAAAAGAGATACCATTTAAAAAACCTAGTTTAAGAAAAAAAATAAGTGTAGATATCACCATGCCTGACAATTTCTCAGTATCTACAGTTTGTGTGTTACATTTTAGGTTTTAAGTAGGGTTTAAGAAAGTTCAAGATGGTGTGATGATGCATTTATCCTAACCAGCCATTTAGAAGGTGGATGACTAGAGTAAATTGTCATCTTGTGACAAGTCAGCACAAATAGGCAGCTATGTAATCACCCATCTTGAAAAAGATGTATAAATGGAATTAATTTACATTGCTATATGCCTGTCTCCCTGCTGCTTATGTTGAGCATCTCTAAGTGAAAGGTCTTATTTTTAAATAGCTGAAGTTACGTTATATAAATCCTCCATTAGCAATTCAGAAATCAAAGCTATGTTCTCATAGCTGAGCTCTGTACTGAAAAGCCTAGATGTTATTGGATATTCTGTGGTTTGTAGAAGCATGTATAGGCTGTAGGTGCAGGAACAACTAGAATTTCTGTATATGAAATACTAATGTTGAGCAAACTTGGCTCTATGGTCATGGTAATAAGATCATACACTGCTGAGTGATCTTTCCAGTTCACTAGGATGCCTTTTTGGCAAATTCTGGACCTTGGTCTCTTGTTCTGTGGAGGTTTGACCAAAATGCTTGCAACCATTCCTGAAGGGGCAGTTTAACTTCACTCTTAAACAATTGAAAAAATGAGACAAAATACTGAGGAGAGTCTGGTGTTGTAAATAGTTTTCAGTTTCTTAATAGTACATCAACATGATGGACCAAGGATTGTTTTCACTACTTTACCTATATCCCCTCTAAACATAAGGTCGAATAATAAATTATCAGGCATTCCTCTCTTCCTTCTTTGAAGAGAAGCAGTTTTGAGAGGATAAGAAATATTAAAGATAATCAAGAACATGACCACATATTTTCTGACCAGCACAGCTACCTGGATGCGTAAAGAATATATTGTACTCTTCTGCAATATTATGAAATGCCTAAGGTATTCTGAAGTCTGGAGTTAAAATTCTGAAATGAGGATCACACTTTGAATTTGTAGCATTTTATACTATATATCTGGACTGATAGACTGAGACCACATTGTAGTACAAGAAAACCTTTGCATGATGACTAAAGTTACTTGATTTAGGGGGAATTGAAAGAAGTCAAATTTAAAAGTAATCAACCTGTATTCTCACTTAATTGCAAGATTTAGAATATTGTCTTCATATCTTTGATGAAGGCATGTATGGACTGAGAAAAGAACAGAAGTATTTAGTCCAATATGTGTGCTCAGCATCACCACATCCTTTTGCAAATCCTTGCTGAGTTTTGGGTTGAAGTGTGCCAGATGACCCACACAAGTATATTTTATTCATACTCTCTATTATTGATACCTAAAGGTCGATCTGTGCTGCCTCAGACAACACCTGGGAGACTGCAGTAAGTCAGTATTGGGTAGTGGATGCCCATAAAAAACAGGGAGGAGGAGAGGATGCTGCTGTGCTTGGCTCCTCTTTTGTGACAAGATTCACTGTTGGCTGAGGTCTCTTAGGATATGTGTTACACTAAGCATTAGGAGAATAAAGCATCGCATTACTTGGTTAAATTAGTCAATAAAGTTGTTATAAATACAATTAGATTTTTTTCAGGAACTAGATTAGGGAAAACTGGTTTCCAAGGACTGAAAATGACCCAGGAGGGGAAGTTTTGTCTCATCATTATAGTTATTCAAACTGCAGGTGAGTTTTGGTATATTCAAGAGAATTATTAGTGAGACATTTTCATTTATTGAGCTGCAGGTGTGCAGTTTCACAGACAGCATTCCCAAAGATAAATAGTCACTATGGGCATCTTACTATTGTTTAGTAGTTGACAAGAATAAATACAAAAGAAACAGGTATAATAAACTACAAAGAATAGGCTATTTTTTCCACGATAAAGAGAAAGTGGCAGGTGAGGTATGCCAGTGATGCCTTCTGAGCTGAAGGAAATAGTTCATTCTTTCTCTTCAGGGCAGTTTGTGTATCTTTTCTAATCTCTCCTAGCTGTGCAGATGTTAATGACCACTTTTTCCCAGATCCCTCTTCCTAATGTTTTTCATCCACCATTCTTCAAAAGTTTCAAAGTGTGAAATGTCAGCAAAAATATTTCACATACAGAGAGAACAATAGTGAAGACAAAAGAGAAACTATAATAAGCATCTGCTGCAGACCCTGAGGACTGAAGACAGTAACAGGAAAACAAACAAAAACACTACTGGGCAAGTATTAAAACTCAGGACAACAAGATAATTTGCTCAAGGGTGACTGCAATGAGTTGGACATCTGTTGGGTAACAAATACAGGAAACTGCAAAACATCAAAGATATTCTGCAATTAGGCAAAGGATAACTTCATGATCTGGAAAGTAGAGGATGCAACCATGAAGGAAGCAAGGTGTATTAACTGTATTAACTTCTGTATTAACTTCTTCCAAGCTGGTGTTGTTTGAAATCACTTATGTATCTGATAACCAGTTGGCAAAGGGCCACCTACATTTCATAAAATAAATAAAAGAAAAAAATCACTGATCAAAAAATCAATGGCAATAGAATGATATTTTAAGGCAAGTTTCAAGATCCCTACAAGTTATATGAACTAACACAAGACCACTTTCTACTTCCCTTAATTGAAAACACAGGTGTTATCATGAATGTGTTTTTTGTGCATTCCCAGTTCCTTTCCCTTTTTCCAGCCATTCTTAGAACATGTCTTGTTCTGATCTATGTCTGGACTTAGTGCTTTTCTTAGCTTGTGTTCTTTGTCCCAGCAGCTCATAATTCATTTTTCTTGTCCAGTATGTCCCCCTTTTTTACCTAATATCTTCTTGCTTTAACAGATCTTGTTTCTCATTCTCACATTCTCTCTTAGCTGATGCACTCCAAAATTTTGTCTTCATGTCTGTCTGACCCCTCTGTCTAATGATGAAATTAATTTTGCTTAATTAAGAAGAGAAGCTAATTAGGTGTCACAGGCTCAGTTCTTGCGTTCTTTTCCAAGCCAGGGCATTTAAACTCTTCTTAAACAAATTCAGATTTTTAGTACTTTCAGTTTAGGGCAGGAGCATGTCCAATGGCAGGCTGAGGAAAGTAGAGGCACAGTTTAGTAAATGATATTTTAGTAAGTTCTGTGACCTATGAGAAGCTTAGATGTGCTAAATGATTGTGATTTTTTCTACAACAATAGAAGAAATCAATGGAATAACTCACCACTGTTCAGTCTTTTGTAGTTTGAGTTCTTATAATTTTACCATATTTTGCTCAATTTAATGAAGATGAAAAGCAGATAATATAGAAATTACCATTCCAAATGTCAGCTTCTGCTTCAAAGATTGGAGGCATTGAAGTTTTACAAAGAAAATGTTGCCAACTTTATTACATTGGCCAAATGATGCTTTTTTCCTCAACTCACATGTTAAAGGTAGTTGAACAATTTACACTGAAGCTTCCCAAAACATACACCCCTAGGCCCACATCAGTCGTGAAAAAATCCAGTACAAGTGCTAAAATCTGGCAATGTTTGAAGGAGCTTTAAGACAATTCTAAATAGGTTTGACTGCTAGCTTGCTTCCAGATAGCAGTGATGGGAATTCTGCTCTTCAGTTTTATTGCAGTTTAAAAAATTCAATTCACTCTACCTATGAAAATATTAAGCAAGGTTTTATAACCAACAGGTTTCATTTGAAAGTGTATGTATGTATATTTTAAAAGAACTTTAAAATGCTTGAAGTATGTCTGTAGTGACTGCAGCTACAGTGTAGAAAAAATCTGAATTAGATTTAAAGTCTGTGAGTTGAAGGACTAATCATTAGCTGAAACTGAAGGACCAGGAGCAGTCCAACTATTGCACCAGATAGATCTTGAGAAATTCTGATGATTCAGATATGCAGCTCTTCAGAGTTTTTTTGCCAGGCTTATTTGCAGTTAAGGAGAATCTTGGTTTTTGAGTTGTTTCTAAAAAATAATTGGAATCATTGCTCATGGAGATAAATAGGCAGAAAAGTAATGCTGGCAGAATCTGACATTGCCAGTTGATAGTACAAGACCAAAACCATAATTTAGTGAAAACTATTCTTTTAAGTAGTGCTACTTTAACCAAGACTATATTGTTGATGTTATTAACCTTTCTTTAGACCTTTGAGAAAAGAAGAAAATCTGAAGATGCACAGTAATTTGAAGAGTATGTTATGAGCCTTATAAAAGAGATCAATTTCAACAACAACCTGTCATCTACTGGCATAAAAGTAATGAAATTGGAATAGCCCACTGGAGAGGCTGCTGATGTTCCAGTTAGTCCTCATGTAATTGAAAGAATTTGGCCAGGATTGAAGCATAAATTGTATGGATATTTTTGTTAAGATGCTTGGCAGACTCCTCTGGGGAATTAATTTTCTTCTGATGGATACAATGACAAAGTTCTATGCTATATTTCAGGAATTTTATTCTGAAGTTCTTCTGTCTTACTGCAAAGCAGGAGCAATATACAATATATCTGCTGTCTATTACTGCAATTTCTTTGTTAGCTGTCTCTGTATGAAAAAAATGATGAATTAACTCAAATAATCTATTTCTTCCACAAAAATAAATGTCTTTTTAATTATTATTAGGGCATTTAAATATATTTTAATTATATCAGATTTTAGGATCTACCAGTCACCCTTGTGCCCTAAGGAGTCATAAAAACTTCTAGGGAATTACAGTGATGTCTCTGTAGCATCTTGTGAAAAGGTCATGTATGTTAAACATGAAAAAAAAGTGGCTTTGGTCCTCTGAAATATGTATTTTTGTCAAATGAAGTGACCTTACTGTAAGGTCAGAATTGAAAGTTACATGTTGGGCTAGATAATTCTGCATGAATGGGCTTACTGACACTTTCTATCTGTTTTTGAGATAAAAGTTCTTAATCGCATGGTAACTTAATCCTTCGCCATTCGAATTCCAGCCTACAAAGTACATATTCATGTCCTTAATTTTCACTTGATGTTTTACCACACACTGAATTCAATTAGGTTTACAACTACACTAAACCTGATGGAGACAATCTGTTTTAATTTCATTGAAAACCTTTAATAGATAGGAGACAAATACTTACTGTTATTTTGGATATGCTAGAAGTGAGAACCTACTTTTTATCCCTTTAAAAATTTACTTTAATTCTGTTCAACATAATTGAAGTGACACTAGATTTATTCTAACATGAATAAAAGTAAGTCACCATCAGAGGATTTATTTAATAAGGTCAAGCAGTACAAAAAGGAAGAAAGAGTATTTTTTTTCCTTAGAGGCACCTTCCAAAGATTCCCTTACCTTTGGAGAGTGAGAATGCAAGAAGTGCCTTTTGATGTTTTTGTGAAATATACATTTGAACTCAACTGGAGGTTATCACTTCGAGGGTGGAATTAGGATGAAAATTCCTATCTTGAATTGTATGCAGGTATAAGAATGGACCCCCCCCCCCCCCAACTTTGGACATTTTTAAATATATAAATATGACTAATGACACTAAGAATTTTTCAGTTTATTGATTAGTTATAATTCCAGATTTTTAAAAAAGAAGACAACAGGTACTTATGATGCAGAAATGCAGTGCATACACTGCAAGGATTTGAACTATTTTTCTGATTGTTAATATGTGCACAGAGTATAACTATTGTGCTGTAAATGTATATGTGTTGGATATCTGGCCATACATAATGTGTAGAAGGTGGTTTTTTGTCTGTCACACAAACAATAAAAATTTACTTCTTGGTCAGGTGCCTCCAGTGCAGTACCCACTGGATCAGTGGACACAAACAGCTGGATATATGCACAATAAAACAGGGAACACAGTCCATCAATTATGCATATCAGAGTATAAAATAGTTTCCTGTTTTCTAGAAACACAAAAGGTGAAACATATGAAAAATAAAAATCACGTATTTAGCGCTTTTATAAAATCATAGATGACATATTTTAATTCGAGCACTTTGTTATATTTATGGTTAACCTATCTGAATTCACTAGGTGCTTAACCATCAAGTGATTATTAAGGATTTGAATATATGCTTGGTAGGATGAAATTCTTTCAGTAGTTCCCAGATATGCTGTGTAAAGGTATTATGTGCCAATATCTGAAAGATGAATGAATATGCTATCACATAAAACTAAATTCTTGACCCTACTGAAAAGTACTGAGTATTTTCATACCACTATAATGAAAACACTAAGGGGTTATGTACATTTTATAATTTATAACATATTTTCTGTATTTACAGATGTCTCATGTATTTAGAAACAGGCCAGATTCTGAAAGACAGATATTCCACATGTTTTAGTGCTGAACCATTTGAGTAACTCTATTCAAAAAAACCCCATGACTATGAAGTATTGAGAAACATTGATAAAATCCAGAGGGCATTCAAAGAGTCCAGAGGATTAAAATAACCTTTTATATCCCAAGGGTATTTTAACAAAACATAGGAAAGGACACCAAATTTAGATAAACACATAATTTAGATAATTAAATATATGAACTTTTACCTCATTTGTCTGATATGAATTTTTTTTTGCTTCTTGTTTAGAGACATTAGAAAATATGTATTTGGAAAAAGAGAGAAATAACTCTAATCTAGATTCAATCTCATTAAGCCCAGATTCTATTTCTGTTTGAATGGGTAGGTGTAACTTAGTGAAAGACTGACTGAGCCATTATCTTGTAAGAGTCTCTCAAAAAGGAAAAACCATGTTGTTTTTGAAGATATACATACTATTATTTTGTTTCATTGATTTACCTATGAGATATCATGAGTACAAATTATCCCAAGCTTTACACTTTATGGCTGCTATCTTTCATTATCTGTTGACCTAACCTGAAAGATTTTCTGTGAGTCAAAATTAAAATCCAATCCATTTAAATATCAGTTTATCAATATTTTGACTTACAAATTTATGAACCTCTGTGAACCTTTTTGAGTTCAACTAAGCTGCACACACATTTCAGTACAATGTTGAAAATAATTTTATTACTTAATAGTGATTTCAATCAAGAAAATTAAAGTCTTCTTTAAAAGTAGTTAGTATAATGATTCCATAGTCTTCTTAAATAAACATATTCTCATTGTTATATGTTGTTCAGGAAGCTTGGTTTCCCATAAAATCTTGCTTCAAGACATTGGAAAGAAACTACTTTGAAAGCCTGTTTACTTATATCAAGAACACTGAGAAGTGAAACTGCTATTCCAGTCTCTCTGACTTGCAGCTCCTATTGTATCTGTTAATTTCCTTTTATGACACTGCTTTTTCCTTTGCATTGAAGTATTTCATACAATAAATGGACCATGTGCTTTTTTATGAGTCATTATTAAAAGGCCATAAATTAAAAAGAGAATAAGGTATAAAATTCATACTGGGTACTCATGACTAAGCACTTCTGACTTTGTCACTAAAATATCACAGAATGGGTGAAAATGAATGTTTGGTTTAATACTTATGGAAAAGTTAATTTCAGTAAATTTACTACTGAAAATTAGTTCCACTGAGATTTTGTAAGAAAATTGTTTATCAAGATTATTATTTCTCAAATATTTCGTGTATGCACTCAAGAGTTTCAAAACTTTCTGACAGTAGGGTATAAAAGGTAGTTTTTCCACTAGATTTTAAGTAAATGTTTGTTCTGAATAGTGGTGTAACAACATGATGCCCTAAAAGTAATTCCTAAGGAATACTCTTGAAAAAGAATAACATACCGTAACATATTATTTTACTTTTAAGTTCCCTTCTTGTGATAAAATATGTATTATTGACCATTATACCATGTTATACTATTTTATTAATGAGGTTCTGAATGCTATTTAATGAAACTTTACTTATTTTTATCCCCTGTAGATCACTTGGGCATGACCTTAAATTCCTTGGAAACAAAGTTCCTTGACTTTAATTTAACCTTCATCCTAATATTTTTTTAGGGTCCAAAGCTTAGAGCTATCTTCAGATATGAGATATATTGCCTGGTATATTTAATGCATTTTTTTTTCAAATCAGGCTTATACATCATCACTGAGAAGATAAATGAACACACATTTTTTTTTTCTCTTAATTTTTCTTAATTTTCTCATGTCTGTTTGCTACTTTTATGTCACAGTGTCATCCCAATGATATAAATTATTTATTTAGCATACTGTTTTCTCAGTATCTATGTTGAAGTCCTCAGAAATCAAAGTTTCCTAGTGTGACTAACAGTTTTCAGACCAAAGTCTCAAATTAATTTTAAAGAATATGCATGATTTTATCAAAGTATTTCTGAATACCTCTGAAGGTGCATTGGCTGACAGATACTTAGCTTAGGTATTTAATGTTGATTTAAATCTCTCTACAGTCACTTTTCTCTGGAATTACATGAATTAATATTTTTTGTCCCTGTTATAGCATTTCAAGCATTATTTCTTATGACTATGGCTAATATATTTTTTCCTTTTTGTGGTGAGATAGTGAAATAATTATCTTAATTAACTTACATTTATTTTCCAGACTCTGATAAGACGTATGTGCTCTTCAGTGGTTTCTTACTGTTTCAAGTTCATTCTGGTGGAGTGTTCAATTTTTCCATGGAGACCCTTTGTTTTCCCCAATTTTGTGGTTGTTGATGATGTTTTGCTTGCCTGTAATTGCACACATTGCTGTGAAGTGCATTTCCCAAAACGAAGTACTACCTCACATTTCAGGTCACTGATGGTACATAAAACTGTGCTGTTACTTAAAGGAATTAGATCTTCCTACTTAGAAAGGAATTTGCAATTTATGCTTCACTGAGGCCTCCTTCCTTAATTCCCCCACATCCCTTCAGTCTGTTTCAGATTTTGTTATGACAATGAAATGCTGAAACCGATGGGACTAGCCAGGTTTAGGGATTCTTTGGTGAAAGTCCCCAAGAATTGGGATGCTGTTATATTTTGGTAAGAACTTCTGTCACTTTGTTTCTCCCTCAGTAAAACTGCTTTGTAGCTCAAGTTTCATTTTTCACTGTCTTTTAAGTGTTCATTTGTGGAGGTGCCTTCTGAAATCCTGGGGGAGGGACCCTGCAGTGTACGGGTCTGTTCCTGTCCCTGCTCCCATGTCTCGTGTGCCCCATAACTGCTCTTGATTGGGTGGTTTGGGGTGCCCAGGGCCTGGGAAAGAGAGAGGGGCCTGTGACTGGGGTCTGCTTGGGAACTCCAGCCATGGGGCTGGAGGAATAAATCATCTCTGAACATCTTCAGAAATATCGCTTCATCTTTCCTTCCAAGTTCATCACTGTCTTATTCATGTTGTAAGGATTCCCCTCACTATAACATTCATTTTCTACAGAATTGGAATTTTATTTTTTAATGTATACTTTTTAATTCAATTAGAAAAAGGCATTTCTTTTCCCTGGAAATACCAGTTTGCAGTGAAAGCCACATCAAAACAATGTGCAGTGAGATTTCTGGTGGTGAAAATCCTGCTGGGGCTATGTTAACCACAAATGGACTGTACTCTGTTTTACAGTGAGTGTTTTTGTCAGCCAGTTGGCTTCCTTTCAAGTAAAGAGAAGCAAAGATCAGAGAATCTGTATTTAGACCCTAGAACCTGGGCAAAAGAAAAATTTCATCCAAAAAAAAGAATCACATAGCAAGATAACCTTACAGTGTAAAGGCAGATAGGGAATGGCTCTTCTAGGAAGCTTGAGGGCAAGGGGAACTGTCTGCTGCTGCTGCAGAACTGAATTTACCACAGGCTTTACTTCTCAAAAAATTTTAGTTTTGAATGACACCTTTCAGTTACTCCTGCAAAAAGGAGTTTGTTTTCAGCTGATACCTGAGAGTGTTAGGGACCTGGTGGTAGGGAGCAAGTTAGATGAGTGCAGGCCTGGAGAACAGGTGCCTGGAGTGGGCTGGAAAGGTTGGAAACCCTGATGAAGGCAGTGTGCAAGTGCTCAGCCGTGACAGTGATATGGCGTAGGGCAGGGCTGCTGGCACTGAACCACTGCTGATATTCCTGCCACAGTAGATATTCCTGGTACAGCAGAAACCTAATTTCAGACAGAGCTGAGGAGGCAGAAGGCAGCTTTCCAGGTCTGTGTCTGCAGAGAGTACCTGGGAGCTCTTACTGTGGCTGGGCTCATGGGAAATGAGCTCCTTTCCTGAAGGAGGTGTGCGCTGATTCGGGGGAGCTGTAGGAGGAGGTCAGCAAAGTGCACAGCATCAGGGAAAATGGCAACAAGTGCATTCATAGGATTTACTATGTTCACAGAGACCCCACAGGGGAAAAACATGAAAAGAGAACAGAACAGCCAGAACCTGAACATGATGCAATGACAAATGGAAAGTCTCCCACTAGGAAAGGCAGGAGACTTGTCACTAGCTGCAACACGAGGCAGGTTTCTTCTTCCTTGCAACTCTGCCCCTACAGAGCAGGTTCAATACCCTAGTAGCAGACGATGGGAAAAACGCTCTCTGGGGAGACACCATAACTGAACCTGAGCTGTATCAACACTAAGAAGACACAACAAGTGATGGCAGAGAGAGGTTCCCTTCTCAGGGAGATGGGTAGCCCATCAACCAATTTGCTGTCTAGGGAGGTTTGCTGATTGCCAGGTGCTCAGATCCAAAATTTCTAGGGACAACACCGAAGTGTTGCACTAATACCCTCTGCTGTCCAGCCACACATCTCTCCCAGGGAAGACATAGACCATATGAAGATTTACTACTTCACTCTGGGGATAAGATTTAAGGGCATACAATCTATCTAGTGTCTCGTTCATACTCCTGGTGAAGAAGAAAGGTTGGACCAGGAATGAGTAAATCTTGGAGGTCAATACCAGGTTGCACAGCTGATGTCATTAGCAGGAATTTCCTTTTTGTGACCACAAGATCTCTGAAGATCGAAGGTTGTTGAGGAGTGGTGGGATCCAACTGACAAAGTAGAACAAAAGCATCTTTTCTTGAAGCAGAGTGGTCAATCTGCGAAAGAGTCCTAAGCCAGATATATCAAAGAAGAAATACTGCAACACACCTTTTGGTGAGAAAGGGGTAGGCAGAGGTGGGAATCCAAGAAAGCACATTGGTGGGAATAAGAACACCAGAATGATAAAGCAGGGTGAAGAGACATTCACCCCAAGTGCATGCAAAGAAATGCATGCAGCCTGGTGTAGAGCTCTTGTCTGTTTCAAAGGGGCTTGAGGCACTACTACTTTTCCCTGAGGTGATGCTAGGGAGAACTAGACAAAAGTCCTTCATAAATTTTACTGGAAAACTTCAGAAAATAAGGGTACTTGGCAAATTTTAAAGCAAAAATTTGAATTAAATAAAGCATTTTGCACGGCATTAACTTAGCAAACTCTCACCTATCCAACTTTGTTACCCGGATTTTGGGAAGAAATTAGAGAGAGACACAGAAAGATACAGACAAAAATTATTATTCACCATTTGAATTCCAGAGTGTTCTCAGCTGCCATAAAATCCAAAACTATGGGCCATGACTATGTGTGTCTTTGTGCAACTGCTTTTATCTGTTTTGGTCTCCTGGGCCCTCCCCTCCAGGTGGGTCTTCAGGTGTGCCAGTGACTGACACACATTCTGGGCTGGACTAGAGGCCCCAGCAGGTGGGGTGTAGGGCACATCCCACTTTGCACAGAATTTGCACTGCCTTCCCCTATCACCCCTCATCTTCATTTCTGTTGTTTTGAGCCAGTAATCATTTTCTCCAGTCTCTCATGACTGGGAAACAAACAGGTAGAACTAGAGGTCTGCATGTGGTCACAGCACTGAAACATCTCTAATAACACAGACTGGTCCCGGACTGGCAGGGGAGCATTTCTGCTAAGAAGAGCTGTGAGGTGCTGGTAGATGGCAAGCTGGGCATAAGACAGCATCGTGTCTTGGCAGCAAAGCAGGCCAAGAACCTCCTGATGTATAATAACAGAAGAACAGGTAGGAGGTCCAGAGAAATGAAAGTTCCTGCCTTCAGTACCTGCAAAACTTCATCAAGAGAAGTGGATTTATTTCAGGTCCTCTGACAGATGACAAATTCTTATAAGCTAAAGCAAGTTCAGACAAGGCACTTCATAGTGGTGCATGTTGTCAGGGTGAAACACAGCAGGCATAAACTGAAACAAGAAGTCAACAAGTGGAGCAATACTGATCTAAGGAAACGGTGCTTGTGCTGAATGAAGTGATACTCAGCATGGTACAGCTGGGAGAGTGAAACTTACGTGAGATCTGAGCTGCCTTTCTTTCTGTTAGACAAAACACAATCACACTGCCACTGAATGTTAGACTACTGAAAAATGTAGTGTATTTCTGATTTTTAGCACTTTTATCATATCTGTTTTTATAAAGAGAAATTCAGTATTTCAATTTTGCAGTAGTTTTTGAACTATGTTTCCTACTGAGTTGGAAAGGGAAAAAATATAACAAGGCATTCCAAAAGAAAAAGACAGCCCTAAAGATTAAAGTTGGGCCTGCTCAGTCTCAAGAAGGTATGAAAGAGAGGAAATTTCATCAATGTCTGTCAGTATCTGACAGAAAGCTTTCAAGAGGATGGAGCCAGGCTCTGCTCAGTGGTGCCAAAGCAATAGGATAAGAGGCAACAGGCAGAAACAGATGCACAGGAAGCGCTACCTAAATGTGCAGGTGACCAAGCACTGGAACAGATTGCCCAGAGAGGCTGTGGGGTCTCCTTCACTGGAGACACTTGAGAACCATGTGGACACAATCCTGTGCCTTGTGCTCTGGGATGTCCCTGCTTGAGCAGGGAGCTTGGACTAGATGACTCAGTAAGGTCCCTTCCAACCTGACCCATTCTGTGGCTCTGCGGTTCTGTGATATTTATGAGGCCCCTTGGCTGCTACGAGTGTTAATGGGAATATTTTATATTTGATGAGAGTCTTTTATTAGAGAGGTTCTAAAGGATATGATCAATCAAATTGTTTGTTTCACAAGTAAACCAAAGTTTTAAATATCTGGATGGTGTTGTTAACTTTAAGTTTGTTTATCTTAATTATCTTTCTCTTTGTGCATATTATTTTCATATAAATAGGTTGAGGGAAGAAGTCTAAGTTAACAACAAAGGCTGTTTTAAATAATTTCTTTTTGAGAAAGTGTTGCAATAATGCAAGTAAACTAGGCTGCTCCTTAGAGACTAGCTATACCATAGTTTGGCTTTTTTCTTAAATAAAAAAGTTGAATATTAATTAGAAGTATTTTTGTTTCTTTTGAACTGCAACTTAAGAGAGCCTAGCTATTTCCATTAACATTTTTTCATTTTTATGTTTTAACATTAGTTCATTAGAAAATAATATTTTAGAGTATTTAAAGAGAATGTAAACATTTAACCACTCATCTAATTTTTATAATGATGGAAAATATTACTTTAACCTTCAAAATGAGCTTAAAAGTGTGACAAGATGGTCCGCAAAGCAATGTAGCAGAAACACTTTTTTTAAAGTTATTGAAACTGGTAGTAACAAAGCATCATTTAACTGAACATGGTGCAACTACATGAACTTTACTGAATTATGATTCCTCAGAAGATTTTTTATGTTTTTGATCAAGAAAATCCAAAATAGATCTCAAATAAGAAACAAAGAGTAGTAATAAGTATGATGTAACTTTCGCCATAAAATTTTGTGTCTGTGGAAAATTAATCTTTCCATTATTGTGACATTTATATTAAAAGCAGGAATGTAATGATGAAATCTGTTGATGATGCAAAAATATGTGGCATCCTACAAACATGCAGGAATATTACATAGGAATAAGTGAAAGCAAATATTATTAGTATAAGAAATAAAGTATTACATTATAGCAAAAATAGTATAAATGTCTGTTTTAAATCAGGTGATCCTTTGGAAAGAACAGAAGAAAATATTTTGATCAGCATGTGGCTGAGACACCATTATAACTCATCACTAATGGAATCCTAATTCATAATTTGTGAAAGATGGTTTCAGTTAATATCTTTGCAAAAATTTTTGTGGAGGACAGGATATCATTTATTTGAGGGCTCAAAAGATAATTTAGCCTAAGAGTTTATAATTTCACAAAGCATTTTGGAAAAAGACTTGAGATTCAACTGCAGTATTGTATTACTGTGGATTATATGAGACACTGTGTCAGATAAGCAGGTTTTGTAGATGTTCCTGGGTTCCTAAATATTGTGTGAATAAAATGTAAGGTTGGTGAAAATTTCTTCCTAGGGCTGCTGGAAATCACACAGCTTGCTCTGTAAATGTTTCTGTAATTTAGCAGGGGCTTTGTAGAGAATAATGCTGAAAGCTGACCTTTGAAATGTACTAAATTTTTCAGTGCTGTCTTTTATGTGCAATTTATCGCTACCCTGTGGATCATGCTGCATAGTACTTTATTTTTGAGCTAGTCATGTGGTCTTCAATAGGAGTATTCTGTGTTTGAGACATTATCCAATGTAAATTTAGTATTTCATTCCTCAGTTTCCATTTGCATCCTTTCCTTTTAAGCTGCTTGTTTCTTAAGGAATTAATTTGTATACGTATCTTAGTTCTTTCAGCTATTGCTTTATATAATTTCTCTTCCCTTTCTTTTCTCTTCATCTTTTCTGAAGACTTTCTTATTTTTTTCTCTTTTTCTTTCTTTTATGATACCAAAATAGGTATTTTCATCTAAGATCAAAATATTCCTCTGTATTCATTTACATGAATATAGGCCTATATTTTGATAAATATCAAAATAATTTTAATCTTAGATACTTCTTGCATTTCATAATTTCCTTTATGTGTTCTATTTACCCTGAATAATACTACATTTAATAACTATAAAAGGTTAAATTGCAAATATGAATAAAAGCAGAATATATTTTAACATTTCTTTTCTAAATCTGAATATATCTTACAGTTGCTCCCTCATTTTATATTGTATTTTTATAAAGACACAGACTGCTATTCAGAAATTCTGTATGTCCCAGAAATAGGCCTTAAATATATATTTGAAGAACTGAAATAATGGAAAAAGAACTTTATCCAGATTGGTTTAAATAGGTAACATGGAACTTAAAAAAAATGTAGTGATGGGAAGGAGAGGTGGATTCAGAGTACTCATCTCCCATTAATGTTTCACTTATTTTTAGAAAGGTTTTAGAGGGAGAATGGTAGGAGAAAAAATTAACAACCTCCCCCCCCCCCCAAACCACATCAACTCTTTTGTATGTTCCCAGAGAAGGAGCTGGAACTGTTAAGAATTACCCTAAACTGCTTCGTATGCTAAAAAAGTAACAGATGGTATCTTTGTAACTTTCTTCTCCACCTTTCACCCATTTTCCCAAACATCCTTTCACTTTCACACACTTCTTTCCTGTCCTGCCCTTGTTGAATTCGTTGTCACTTCTGTATGAGATACTTGACTTTATAAAATTTCTGTGAAAAGTAACAGCAGACATTTATGTTCTAATGGCTTATTCTCTCCTGCAGTACAGGATAGGTTCAGTTCTTTCTGTGCTTACTTTTAGTCTTTTGTTTTGGAAAACAATCCTTTAGAAATTCCTTTTTGCATGGGTTTATACTTACCTGATGGAGCATGCTGGGGGAAATAACGGAGATTTTGTTCCTTGGCTGTTCATGGAAGCCATATTTTATGGATCACCCTAACAGGAGGTTGGCAAGCAGCTCTGCACACATGCACACACGCACACACGTGAACTGCAGAACTCTCTGATGTTTGACAGAACAAGCTTAACCTGCAGGTTCTGCAGAAGAATGGGCTGTGATGCCGCTGAAAGTGACAGTGCTGTCCTAATATATAGGAGACATATATATATATATTCTATATTAATATACAATATTATTCTAAAAAAAATGGATATGGAAGGACTACATATTTACTTTATATATCATCAGCAATTCTTAATATATCTCCTACATTCTTGTTTTCCTTTTGACAATAGTTTCTTCAGCCACTGCTTAGCCTCACTACAGAGTAAGTCTGACATAAAAAAATAAAGTTCCACCCACTTTACCTTATTTCTGAGAAAAAGAAATCAAGAAAATGGTGGTTTTACTGTAAAAAGGCTCAGAAGGCTCAGAAAATCCTATTTTCACAGGAAGTAGTTTACCAGAGAAAGTAAAAGTACTTTACTGAAGAAGCTATTTGTCAATGTATTTATGAGTAGTTTTTACACAGGAATGCATGTAGATATTGTTTTTTTCCAGTCAAACTTTCTTTTAAAAGGTAAAATACAGACAGCTGCTCTACTTACTAGCTGTGGCTGGAGTGGAGTTGTCTTCACAGCAGCTTTGGGTTTGTGGCTAAACAGTGTTGGTAACACTAATGTGGGACATTTTCCCACTCTGCACCCTACTTCCCCCACTGTGAGTAAACTGGGGATGGACAAGAAGCTGGGAGCACGTACAGCTGGGACAGCTGACCCCAGCCGATTTAAGGAGTATACCACATCCTATAATGCCATGCTCAGCAACAAAAATGGACAGAGGAATAAGGAGAGATGAGTTTTAACTTCCAAAGTGGCACTTTTTCAGAGACTGCCAGAGTATCAGACTTCATGAGGCGGTGAGTGCTTGCCTTTGCATCACTTGTTTTTTTTCTCTTCACTTATTAATCTGTTTTTATCTAAACTCAACTTTGCTCAGAATTGCTTTTCTTGTCCTGTCCCCCATCCCAGTGGGGCTGCAGTGGTGGAGTGAGCAGCAGTATGAGTGCTTAGCTAAGGGTTAACTCCCAATGCTTTATCTACCTTTTGCTATATGAAATATAAGTATATTCCTGAATTTTACCCTAAACAAATGCATTTCCAGGACAATGCTGAAAGTGGAATGCTTGTTACAGAATCTTTTGTAAACTGCTTTAATGAGTTCCAAAATGCACATGCACACATAAATATGCATGAGGAAAAATAATTTAATTCTTTACAAATGTGCGGCATATTTGCATGGTCATTAACAAATGAGCTCTAGGCCATGCATTGAAACAGCCATATAAACAGCAGCAGTGATCTGATCATTCTTTCCCCTCTTATCTAGTAAAGATGCACACTTCAAGATCATTAAGTTTCCTGTGTGAATAAGAGACATGGTGATCATACTGATTTCCATATAGTTTAGCAGAAGAAGTATGAGATGTCTTTCTCCCATATATCTGTATATAAATACACACATAAACACACTATTTTCTATTTTTAATGAAAGATGGGTTTCTCTGTATGGATGTGTATAAAATGTTAGTATTTATATGAAACAGCAAAAAACCAACATCTCCCTGGGAGAAAAATAAATTGTCTCATAGGATAAAAATAAATTATTAATATTTTCTATTATCCCCAACACCTCACTGCAATAGTTTCTTAAGCAAATTTTTTTAAATGGTACACCTATCTACATTCTGTGATGATTTCAGAGCTTGTGGACAAAAGGCTTAGCTAGGTGCTTTAGAACAGAACCAGTAGTTATGTAAAAAAATAAAACTACTTCTCTTTGTGGCTTACATTTTTATTGGGAAGAAAATAAAATAAAGATGACAATGCTGATATCACAAATCATATAGACTCTCTTGCATTTTTTTTTAAATTTTAAATTTTTGCCATGAACATTTGAGAAGATATTCAACATATTTTAAGTCTACCCATGGATTAATAACTCAAAGTAAGATAAAAGCAATAACTTACATTTTACAGATCTTGACCCTGCCAACATGACTTGAAAAAGCTGGCAAAAAGGTTGTTCTCTTATTAAATTATTTGGCTCATGTTTTATGCACAAGTGTGCTTTGCTTCAAGATTTGGCATGAATGTCTTCCTGTTTCACCTCAGGGATGAATGCATCCAGGGCAACAAATAAAAAGGACAGAGTTCCACTTTCTGTTGCAGTTTGAGATAACCTTCACGGTACAGGATGCTACTGCAGATCAGAATCTTTTTTATACCTGTCTGTGTATTTTTTGTTTCAGATCTTCATCAAAAATCCTTTTGCAATAGTGTAGAACAGTCAGTTGATTTTGGGAGTGGTTATCTAAGATCTGCACTGTGTTTGGGAACTAATTATAGCTGATTGTTCTTGGCTGTTTTCTGCCTAGCTGATGTTTGGCTCTGTGTTCTGGCACGTGGCATTTGGACTCAGTGACTTGGTGGAAATGGCCTTATCAATTTGCTTCTTCCTGAGAAAACTTAATCTGCTTCTTGCATTTGTCCACTACTTTCTCTTGGGAAATACTGCTTTTGTGTCACAAACCTGAAACTTTTCTGATTCTGATGGAGATTTTGAACAACTTTGCTGTGGACATGTTTCAATCCTCTTCTACTATGAGCCGTGCTGTAAGCTGGCTCTTAACAGTTAAACTCCCATGTTAAGAAAAATGTTAGAACCAAACATTAATCCTAAAGTATTCATTCAGTAGTGTAGACACAAAACAAAGGATGTGTGCTTTTTTATATGTGTTTTCAGTCTGATCCTTGATAAATGGATTATTAAAAAAAAAAAGACTATTTGAATTCTGGACAGTCCGGCAGAGGTGAGCTGCAGGAGAAGCAGTGGGTTGTTTCCAGGTACAGCAATACCTTTTTGTTCACTGAAGCAGTATGGAATCATTAATACTGCTGTACATTACCATATCACGACAGATAAATTGTTTCCCTTCTTTAATACAACAAAGCCCATGGACCTAAACTCTAAACTCTTTTTAATCTTCTGCATATGTATTGTAAAAGTATGAAGAGCTTTAAGGGTTTGGGTATGAACCAGTAAAATCCATTTAAAATATAAGCCATATACTTAATCCATGGTTTGAATAATTAAAAAAACCAAAAGATCTATTTACACCGTAAGTTATACACTGCAGAAAAACTTGATCTTTAATCTTGCCAGTGTGAGATAGAAGTTTCATATTACTTAAACATAATTCTTCCAAATCTCTTTTCACAGGCAATTTGTAAATCTTCAGTGGAATACTTGACGATGTATGCAATATACCTGAGATGTTTGAACCACTATTTTAATTTTATTCAAACCTCTTTAGGAATTATGTATAAACGTACTTCGTTAAATGAATATTAAATTACAAATCTCAAAGGCCTGTTATCATACACATTAAAAAAATGCAAAAATTTATTATGTTGCAGCTTTCACCCTGAAGGGACCAAAGGTATTTTTTTCAAATTATCTATACCAATGTGTAAGCCTATTTGAAATGCAGCTCTCTACATCTAGACACCCATGTAAACACAAAAAGTGGAGACAATAGGGTAAACTTCTATCAAGTATCAACTCTATTTGAAATTTGACTGATTGCCAAGTAGAAACCATGTGAATACTGGTTTTGAAATTAATTCAATTTCGTTCCTGAGTATTCCTTTTTTGTTGCCTAGGTAAATCTAAATTTCATTAATTTATTAGAAATTAATTAGTGGCTATGATGGTGTATAAAAACCATACACTGGTGATAAATAAATTATATATATTTTTTAATACACAAAATGTCTTCTACTATAATCTACTTTGTTGTCAAAGCAGGCATCCAAACCTCAAGAAGAGGTTATTTCATATCATCACCATGTACCAGTCCCTGTTTGCAGGTTTCAATAGGCCAGTGTGGGGCAAAATGATAAAAGACATTAAGAAAAAGAAAGTAAACTTAACATGCATGTGCACAAGACAAGATTAATCTGCTACTAGCTTATAAATGGGGAGAAAGAGAAAGCCTAAATAAAAAGTTTAGTCCACTTTTAACAACAGAATTCCCATGTTTAAGAAGCCTGAATTTCTGCATTTGGGGGTTTTTATATTCTTCTGCAATCAGAGAAATTGAGCAGTATTTTTTTAAAGAAATTTCCCCTATACATTTCTGGTTTAGAGTAAGATTTTTCTCCAAATATCCTAAATGTTGATTTTTTTTTCCAGAAGAGTAGACTAAATATAGGCCATATTTAAAATACAGAGGGTCTTCTCTAAGAACTGTGGAATAAGAAATCTCATGGTACCCATCCAGTATTTCATTCTTTAATGTAGAGCTCTGCATGTATCCAGCATGCCACTGATGTTAATGGATCATTACTGTTTTGCAGAATACAGAGGTTTATCTCAGAAAACTCTTGTAGACATTGCTTTAGAGTGCATATAATGCATTATCTTGAAGAATTCTGCCAAGGAAAACTCTATTAGGATGTCAGACAAATAAATGATGATGTTGATCTTGAACTTTGCAAGTAAAAATAAAATTTTTCTGTGGTGTTTTAGTGACCTACTCTGCCATAAAGATATGTTATTTAATATGTTTTTCTTTTGAATGTGAAGTTTAATTGTACTAACATTATCTGATTGCCCATTTGTTTTGTACACGGGAGGCCTGGTGACAAATAACACTTCTAATGTTTTGTTTTCTACTCATCCAATTGCATATCTATAATTACATACACACCTATATATATATACACATATATATATATTTTACATATATACAATTAATATATTTTGTCTCTCTTGGGAAATAATCATATATCATCTCACTGTGTACAGAAAAACTTTCTTCAAGTCCACATTAAAAAGCAATTGCAAATATATTTTTAAATCACAACTCTATTTGGAAGATGGCATCTATGCAGTGGTTAAGTTTGGGGGGGGATTCCTAAACATCACTTAGCCCAGTTTCCATCTTTGAAGTCACATCAAGTGGGACAGCTTGCTCAGTTATTTATACATTATGAGAAGATGCTCCAAAACCTTCTCTTGTCTAGATGAAACAATTCCAGCTCTCTCAGCTTATTCTTGTATGCCTCACCAATACTGAGTAGAGGGAAGGAACACTTCTCTGGCAGAAACACCTGTTGGCAATACTTTTCCTAATTCAGTCTGGGAGGCTGCTGGTCTGTTTTGCCACAAGGTGATATTGTTAAAAAAAAAATCACTATAGCTAACAAAATCTGTAACTGTGAATGAAGACTCTAAGTTAAAAAATATTTTTAACTGTTTGAAAAAAATGGAACAAGACAAAGTTAATTTTTAAATACTTTGATTAAATTCTTTGTCTCTAAGCATTAAATCAATATTTTTCCATTTGGATTTTCTGTGAATAATTGATCTATCGAGAATGAGGGTACAAACTTCATTAATTTTTTTTTCATATAATTGGGTGATGTGGATCATGGTTTACAACCATCTTTCCAGTTCTCACTTGCTCTTTAAGCCAAAAACTCTGAATGATGTGTCCCTTGTTTTTTGTCCTTTCTCTCAGGCTCAGTTTGTAACAAAAACATTTATAGTTTGCTGGGTTTGTCCTGGTCGACTTATTGACTTTTGTCCAGCTCAACTCTTCCTATCAAAGAGACATTGAGAATAGCTATTAAACTATCATCTATCCTTCATCATCTCTTCCTTGCTTGAAACATTAATGTGGAAATACTCTGCCCCTTCAAATTCTGTTCCATGTTATTTCAGTGCTTATATGCAAGTACAGAACAGAAATGACATGGCTGCATATAGTTCAGTGTCAATATAATACTAAAACAGAGAAGAAAAAAACCCAACCAATAATAAAGTGGCTGAATGTCCAGTGTAATTACTTGCATTGAAATCATTCTGCCTATGGCCTTCTTTAAAGTTGGGGTTGTCATACCTGTCATGTTTGATGCAACTGTACTGTGAAAGAAATGTTGACCCTGCTGAGCTGTAAAATCTACCAGGAAAGGTGTATAAGGACATTCATAAATACAGAATTGCTGTGCTAGCTCTTCCAATATATGGAGAAGACACAGGTCTAAAGGTGGGTCATTTTATGAGAAAATTGTCATTTCATAGTTTTCTCTAAAATTAGCATAAAGATTTTCTGGTGACAGACTGACCAATTAAAAAAAAAAAAATAAACCAACCCAAAAGTATTTTCTAAGCCAGCATATTGAAAAGGTAGGATAGAAATTAAAGATAACATTGCTCCTCTTGCCCCATGCCCCCTTCCCTCCAGGTTTTCCAACTGATGATTGTAGAAGTGACACGTATTTTATGCTTGATGGATGAAAAGAGACAGTAAAAGGCAAGATGAGCTAATAACAGTAAAGCCTGTATTGAATCAGAAATGTGTTGAGGTACTGAGAGGAATCAAGATATGTGCTTCAATCATTAGAGTTTGTCACAAGTGAGATTTGTTGGTTGATGTGCTGTCAAAGTACTGAAAGAGAAAGGTTTTATAACAAGCAGCAAGACATGCAGAAAAAGAAGTTTAAGACTCAAAGGACTCAGTATAAATAGAAGTTATAAAGGCAAAAAGAGTAATAAAGTTGACATCAAGAGAAGGGCAGTATTGATCCAGACTTTAAAAAAGACAAAACTTTTTCAGACACCTTGAAAAATGGTCTTCTTAGTTTTTATTTGCTTAAAAATCATTACTTTTAATAATTAAACATGTCTTTACCTCTCAGAAGAGAAAAACTCAAGAATGGTCAAGTTGCATATAACTGTGAACACTATTCTTACCCTATCTTTTTAAGGCATAACACGTTATCTTAAAAATATAGACGTAATCCAATTCTGGATTGGTCTGAGTATATATTTTCTTAAAAGTACACCTTATTACATTGTAAAGTTTACCTAATTTATAGCCATGGCAAATCTTTTTGCACTTCTGAAAGTATCTTCATTGTAATATCAGGTCAGTGTTAAAAATAACCCTTTAAAGAAATTATTGATGTTTCCTGAGAAAATTTAACAAAGTGACCTCCTGATTTGAGAGTTTCTTCTTTCAGCAGAGTTTTGTAATGTTCAGTGTTGTTCAGAAATTCCCGCATGATCTTTTCACCCACATAATGTAAACCATTATCTTTTACTTTACAGTGTTTACAAAATTCTTTATATCTACCTTTGATTTTGTTTTGTTTACAAATGTTAGTGGTTGACACAATGTGCCCTTCTCTACAACTGGACCTTTATTTCCCATAACCCTGCTCAAGTAATAACCACTCGTGGAGGTTGTAATGGATGTTCTTGTCCTGGTGGCTGCAGCCATTTGAGTAGACTCAATCAATACATTATGAGGGTGTGATACAGAGATTAAAAAATCAGATTCAGTAAATGATTACTGCAACAACTAGTCTTAGAGCTCATAGAAAAATAGACTATTTGGAATTTTTTGCCTGAGAGATGCAAAGGAACTGAGCCAAGACGAATCAGTGGGAGAGCTGGTCTCTAATAAAACCACAGTGCAATTATATTTAAGAGTGCTGTGGGAGAGAGAGACAAATAAATCACACAAATTGATACTTGATTTCAAGAAAGGGAACTGTAAAGAAAATTTTCAAAGACAGAATGAAATTGTTCAAAAACCCTGCATGAAACCTGAAGGCTGCTACAAATACTGTGTTAGAAGACCAGTTAGACTGTGTGCCATAATTTAAAAAGAAAACAAAGCGGTCCAAAACTCCTTGCATATCTTCCTGGGAAAGTTAAGGAGGCTGTTGTAGCTAATAGTTTGACCTCTAAAAAAATTGGAGAGCTTGGTCAAATAGGGAAAAGAGAAATATACATAAAAACAAAAGGTTAAATGTAAAAAGAAAATTTAGAGACCTAAACCAGAAAGGTCAGAACAAAAACTTCGCAAAGCATCATGAAATTGACAGCAAAACAGTACTTTAAACACATCAAAGGCAGGAAGCCAGATAGGGAATTGGTGAGGATGCTTGGTGTAAAGGGTATATGAACGGTTGATAAGGCCATAACTAAAAATATCGATAAATACTTTATTTCAGACTTAATCCTGCCAGAAGGTGTGGATCAGGACCAACAACTGACCTATACTTTCTCTGAAGCAGAGAGGTCAGAGAAGCTGGATCAGATTGAAGTAAATATACAGGAACTATTATGTCATCTAGTCATGAGTCAGATGTCAAGAAATCAACAAAAACAGATGGCATTCAGTCAAGAGCTCTGAAATATCTCAAATATGAGGCATGTGGTCTGCTAGACAAAGTGCATGACCTAGCATTGCAAACAGCCACCACCAGAGGACTTTGACATTGACATCATTAACTCTACAAAAAGCAGCCTAGGATGCGATTCTGTGAAGTAGATCAGCAACTGACTTTTGTCACTGGTTTGACAAAAGGGTCTGTGATAAACCAGAGTTTTAGAATCAGTATGGCTTCTGCAGAGTTGTGGAGCCAAAGTTTTTAAAGGGGATTCAGTGGGCATAAATTATTTTTGGAAGCATTTCAGAAGTTCCCACATCAAAATTTACAAAAGAGAAAAATATGCCAGGGGATTGGAGAAAGATCCTTCAGTGGATTCACAGTGGTTAAAGGATGGGATGCAAAGGGTTAGAAGATAATTCCCTCTCTCCGGGGTAGTTTCTTAAGGAGAACTGTCAGCATGAACTTTGTTCAATGACTTCACCAGTAACCTGGTGAACAGTCAAGGATGCTCCTTTAGGATTTTTTAGGTTTTCAAAAGTATCAGTGTCAAAGAACTGCAGATGAACCCCACAAAACTGAGACAGCAGGAAGAAAGGTGGCAGATGACCTGTATAAAAGTGAACTTAAAGGAATTGTTAAGGAAAAACAGTTCGACCTCAACCATGCTGAACTTGGAACCAGCAGATATGAAGCAGATCTTGAAACCCTCATTCCCAGCTCTCTGAAATCACTGACTTGATGTGTCCATTTTGTAAGAAAAAGGCTGACAAGATGTGCCTGCAATTGCAAAACCATACAGTCAGAGGATTAACTGAAGACATGTCCTTCACTAAAATTTTACTAAATACTACAGTATCAAAAATGGGCATGTAATGAAGCTTATGGGAGAATAGTTCAAAACAACCTCAATGATGCATGTAGCAGGTTCTCATCTTCTGAATTGTCCTGCCACACAGCAGGCTGTGGAGACAGAAAATATTAGCAGGCTCAAAAAGAAATCAGACACACTCTGGGAAAAAGGGTTCAGAGATGGAACCTAAAAGTATGGCTGGGGATGAACCTTCATGAATACTACATTTAGTTCCTGTAAAAGCAAGAACATGCACGACTGGTGGCATGAAAGAATGAGAAAAGTAGTAGAACTAGTAACACTAACCTTGTGCATAAAAATATGAACAACAGTAATTGCTCTCCCAGATTTGGTCTGAAATTCTCTAATAGAATGAAGGACTAAGAGAATCCTCAGCAGGTAATCTAGTCTATTTTCTTTGACTAATACAAGGAAATATACCTTCACCAGTACTGGCAGCTGTTTCTTTGATTCTGCACGCACTACATTCTCTTCCAATTTTTTTTCAGTCTCATGATTAACCATATTTAAAGTTTCAATTCTGCTTTCCTGTAATTTAGTCAAAGTGTTTCTTCCTCCTATTTAGTCCTTCCCTATTGGTCCAACCTGTTTGGACATAGAATATAACTTATTTTCCNGGAACTTATAAAGTTGTCTTAGTTCTCTATTTCAGACCAAGAAATGGTATCCTCTGTTAACAGGAAGAGAGATGAAAGTACAGAGGTAAAGCAAGATTAAAAGGGAGTAAAAATATTCAGGAAGACAAATTTGAAAAAAAGACAATATTGTTATATGGTGTCTAGTGGTCAATAAAACTTAAAGTGCATTCTTGATGGAAAATTAGGTTAAAGTGTACAACCACTCTGTTTATTTGCAGGGTCATTTACAGGGCTGAAACAGACACCTGTTTCTAATCCTGTTGCCTCATAGATTTAGCTGAGAGTTCTTGTTAGTAATCATATGATGTAGTCTGTAGTTTACTAAAATTAGGCTGAAATCACCAACTTTTTAAACAAGACACCAAACAATATTCTCCAGTTGTTGGGTTTTGACAGTTAAAATGGATCCAGATTATAATTTAAATGAGTTTGTCTGATCCATCTGTCATTAGACATACTTGCAAAAGTTATGTTAATGTGAATATTTTCAAAGATTTTTATAGATCTAAAAAAAAAATATTTATTCTTTGTAAGAAAGAACTTCTCTTGTTTCAGTTATACAGTAGTTACACAACTCACAATTAAGAATTGGTCATTACAGTTCAATACTTATAAAAAGGTTTACTGAAACCTTCATTAAGGAAAAGTTTGTTGTAAAAACAAATTAGATGGATCTCTCTTTATCTGTTTAGGTGTGTGATGATTATAAATTTGCAATTGTTAATCAATTTGAAACTTCATGCAGCAATAGATGAATAAATATTCCCTGTAGATTTTGGTGCACCTAAAGTCATTTATGCAGTCACACATGGTGATTTTCAATTTGTGTCATGTAAGGAATAAAATAAATAAATATAATAAAATAAAATAAAATAAAATAAAATAAAATAAAATAAAATAAAATAAAATTCTTTCTTCACAGTAGAGTGTTACACAGAAAGGATGTTTGTCTTGATTATTTGGAATTAACATGAATTAAAAGTGATCTTTGAGCACAAATTTTGTTAATAGAACTCCACAGTTTTCTTTTGCTGTGAAACTCTTCAAAGGTTGTGCTTTAAGGTGGGAGGCAAACAGGAGATTTATCAGAATAAAAGTTTAATTTAATATTTTTCAACAGATTTTGGAAAATAAAATAACAGAAATTTAATAAAATTTTTTATACCTTGAAGTTGATGTCAGTTAAGATTGTAACTTGTTTTGTGCCACCCCACTTGGTTACTTTCTCAAACAATTATTTTATGAAGATGTTAATTTTTTCTGTTGACAAACATCTCCATTGGTCACTGAAGTCAAGGTAAAAAAGATCTAAACAAAATGTAAGTTTAAGAAACTAACTACAAAAGTGATGTCCTAAACTGTCATTTCCATAAGTGGACTTTTTTGTGCAACAACTATTGTATATGCTATATTCCCATATTTTCTCTTAGGGAGGGAGAAGTGTTTAACTTCTACACAGTTAATTGCAGATATCCTTCTAAAGGTACTTCTTGAAATCTTGCTTAGATATGTTTGTAGGAAATGACTTTTAGAAACTGGACCAATATTAAGAAACAAAGTATTTTAAAGAGGGTTTCCAATAAACTTCAATTATTTTGAGTGGAACACACAAATATTTCAGAACAGTGTTTTAATCTTCTCTTTTTTAATATTAAAAAAAATGGTGAAAAAAATTAAAAATTAAGCAAAATCTAAATCACAGTAACATTTCTTCAAGGAGACTCTCAGAATGTGCTCCTGTGCTACAGTAGGAGGAGACTAACATGCAGATCAGGTGGAAAAACAGAATTATAGGTATGAAGTGTATATTTTGAACTTCCCAGTAGCCATCCTGAAGTGCTAACTCCACCTCTGTGGAAGATTACTTTTATCTGAATAAGTTTTTGATCTAAAATACCCTGAATTTTCTCAGAGTCTGTGATAACGTCCCAAATGTACCTTTTCACTATGAAGTTAATTAAAAAATACTAACTTGGGTGGAGGAAAAAGGCAGTTAAAGGCACTGAAAGATACCTGCATTTCTACTCTGTAGGATAATAAAAAACCCTATATTGTTTACATTTGGATGACATATCTGGAGGATCAATATCAAGTCATTTTTTTAGATTAAATTACCCCATTTGGTTTCTTTACCTCTTTACCATGTTTCATCATATCAAAACTGTCATATAAACTGCAAAAGTGGGACTGTCTGTGTTGACAGCTCATTGCTGGATCAGACTTTTGGAGCTATTGTTTTATTAATGTGTTCCACCTTGTTTTCTTCTTTCATATCAATATCACAAATCCAAATAATTCCTCAGTGAGCTTTATCTGTGTAATAGCAGTAAGAATGAGAAACAGGAATCTCACTCACGTGTTTATGATATATCCAGCCCTACGTTTAGCTGTAGAGAGAATCTGTTTTGGCTGATGAATAAAAAACACTGTGACAATCACTTTAAAAGTTCCATCAGGGGAAAAAAAAAAGTTTTCATAATCTAGCATTTGTAAAGAACCTTCTTGTATTGCAGATTCATTCACCAAATGCCCATGAAATGATGAGAATCATTAGAAAAGGTCAGGGCTGGAGCACCCCAGAATAAAGACATTTGTGGTTAATTTTTTTTACTTCTTCTGTTTGGAAGAATGGTGCCAGTGTATCTCATGTACTATTTTTTACCTCTCAACTGTCTTCAAAACACTTTTTTTCCCACCTTACTTACCTCTCATAAAGGAGGGATTTCTCCCTTTCTGTTTTGAAAAATAATGTCAACTCATTTACTTGTGAAGAATTCGTTAGGGCATATAACTACCCATTTGGAGTCTCTATATAATCAGTGCTTACAGGAGTCCTGAGCCCCTTTCAGAGAAATACTTTAAGGGCTACTGTGAATGTAGACTTTAGTGTGTGCAGAGCTGTTTTTTTTTCACATCATGTAATTGTCTGAGACACTCTGCCCATCACTATTCTACTAAGCTTATTTAGTTCCTATATTTAAGGTAGGGGTGAATACTTTACATTCATCATCAATTTTCACAAACCTTCCTTTTTCTTGCTGCTTTGCTGGCTGAATCTACAATTTTAACTCATCTAATTTCAGCTGAGCTCATTTTCCTGCCATGTCTGACTCATTTTATTGCTTACCCAGTGGATCTTTCTTCTCTTGTCCCAGGTCATTGCTTCCACTTTTTTTTGCCTCACTGCTACATACTTCATTGCTTTCCTGGTGATGTCTTCCTATTCTTGCTGGTCCTTTGCATAGTTTCATTACTTCTGTTCAAATCTAACCTCTGAGATATCATTTCACTTCATCCTACCACTGCAAATGCATCACTCCCTCAGCTGTCTTTTACTGCATACATGGAGATCCAAGGATAACAGTACTCTATTAGTACGTACATACTCATGTTAGTGAATCAATCAAATTGAATGGCTTTCTCAGAAATTATAAAAAGTGTGGACTAGTGATTTAGCTTAAAACATTCCTTCAATTTTTCATTTTTGTCTGTGAAAGAATTACATAAACAGTGGGGAAGAGGAAATTTGATTTCATGACAGAAACTAAATAAACAAACTTCAGCAGGGTGCTGCTAGATGAATGACAAAAGAAAGCTGAAAAGCATAATTTTTTTTTTTCCTTATTTGTAGTAATCTGTTCTTTTGTAGATGAGAATGTTAGGCAAAAAATGCAAACAAATGTGATATGCAAGCAGACGACATTTGTTTTTTGAAGTCAACTCTATGACTTCAACCATAGGTAGACTTTTTTAATAACAAAATGAATTGCACACTGAAGACTAGGAGTCCATGCTTCTCATTTATACTTTTATTAGTACTTTTGTTTAAATTGATTATTATTATTGAATGGTCAGTTTATTATTTTTACCACATATTTACCTGTATGTGAACAATTGGTGCTTACAAAGCTTATCTTTTTGTTAATTCTGAAACTTGAATACAAAAGTACTGCAGATACAAACTAAATTCTTCTGCTTGTCTGTCTGAAGTACTCTGAGTGAATTTTAGCTGCTGTAGCACAGACCTCACTAGCCTCTAGTGCCTGTGCTCATCTTGTTCTTTAAGAGAAGCAGCCCATAAATAATGGCTTTAATAGGATAACATAATAGAGTATATTAGAGAAGCTGATAAAACTTTTACAAGATTATGACATTTCAGCTTTTGTTTTCAAACATTCAAAAGTATTTGCTCAAAGCTGACATTCAAATTCATATTTTAATATCAGAAAACCCTTCCACAATCATGTTTTCACACAGATGTGTCAATAGTAAAAAGTTAGTGCTCACATAATTAAATGATAATTAAAATGCACACCTCTGTATCTTCATTAACTTTTTTGCTTAAACTATTCAAATATATTGTCAATTTTAGTTTCTTTTCATGTTTCTACTGTATTTTATGAGCTTCATCAAAAAAACAGCTTAACTTCTTTATTATATAAATAAAATGTTCATTAACTGCACAATGATCTTTAAAATTTCCATGAATAATGCTTTAGTGGTACAGAAACGGTAGTGATGCTTTAAATTATGATTGTAGGTTGTCCATTTCTGAAGCTGGGAGTGCATCAGCAGGAGACGTAATAGCAGATCTGATAATTCAGAGGAAAAATTGCAGCAATTCAGACATGTATTTTAGCTTTTATATAAAAGCTGAAGTAAGGGAAAATAGATAAACACATTATGGGGCCTTTATTTATTTTTTTTTTGCATGTGTGAGTGTAGCAGAGGACATTTAAATGAAACATTATCTACCTTCTTGTACAAAAATTTTCATATCCTATATCAGGACAGGTAAGAGAAAAATGTATTTTTCAGAAGATACCCAGTTGTTTGGGAATTGATGTTAAAATACTTTTTTTCCCCTAAAACTAAGATTTGTCTGGTATAAATCACAACTCCCTTTTTATATCAGTTGCATGTTAGGTCATGTTGGCTTCTTTTTAGAAAATATTTTTGTCATTCTTTTTCCTCCACTCTTATCTGATCTCATTCTAAAGTAATTTTTTTCAGTCTTCTGACACTTATCAGAGAGTCTCCATGATGGTCAATGTGTTCTGAAACATTGTCTTCAAGAATGGTGAACACTGGCTATTTAACAAAAACATAGAAACTTTTAAGTGATCTGCTGCTTCTTGCACACGTGACCAGGGAGCAGGGAGACCTCTCTACATCCACTCCAGGGCCTCCACCCCCAGGACCCCATGGCTAGGCATCCCAACACTTCTTCTCCAAAACATGCTCTAGAGAAGGTCATAGCTCCTTCCAGATCCCTGAAAAAAAAAATTTTGAAACCTTAAGTGTGAGATTTTTAACCACTCTATAATTCAGTTTTGTATTGATTACATAAATACCCTACAGCAAACAATACCTGCATAGCACAGTAGTAATAACTTATACTCTCCAGCTAGCTGAGAGAAAACAATCCATGTAGTACTACTTTAAATTTTTACTTTTTTTTTTTTTTTCAGAGGGAGGAATAGTACACAAAACTGATAAGTTTGGAATTCTTTAAATTATGTATGATCTAAACAGATGCCTTTACCAGGATGAATCGTCTCCTGGGCTAACTAGGTGGAGTTCTGTAAATCTTCAGTTTATATATATCCAATTCTTTAAGGCAGAACATTCACAGATGTCCATGAGTACACAATGTGGGCTATGTTTCTTCACTGCCAGTCTCTTCCACAAGGCCCAGAAAGCACATATTATTCATAGTAAATATAATAAACTAGAATTTTTCTCTATTTTTTTTGTATGAAAAGGGAACCTGGTAGAAAAGTAGCTAAAAAATTACACTATAAATACAGTCAAAAAGGAATTTAAACAGGCGAAGTTAATGCCATAGGACAAAGAATTAACCAACAATTTGTGAATGGAGAATTATTTTATCTTTCAAGGTTCCCACTGAATGTAAATCGTGTTTATTTATCTTTGGTAGAAAGACCAATACATGATGTGTGTGTTTTAAAAACCCAGATCATCATGTTTTTATCAAGACTTCCTTTCAAAGCTGCTGTACTGAAAACTAGAACAGTAAAACAACCTCTAGATTTTAATCAAAGTCAGAATACTATATGTTAACTCCAAAAACAGATTTGCAAAACTAGCAGTCAAAAACAAACTAAAGTAAGCGATTTTCTTTTTAAAATTGTAAGCTTAAAAAGTCTTTGTTTCTGTTTTCAACTTATGCTATATCTTAACATCTGGGCAATTATGCAAACCTGTAAATTACATTTTTCCCCTCTGAGTTAATTGGCATAAAATTATAATGAAAAGAATTCAAAACCTCAGTGTAAAATTATAGACTCATAAAATGAAATTGTAAACATACTGATTAGCATGTAAAATTTTAATGAGTCTGTGTTTTGATGGAAAAATCTTCAAACTGAGAGAGGTGTGCATCAACTTTCGACAAATATTTTGCTTAATTAATGAATTTCAATAATTGATAGTTTTACCCCAGGTTTAAGTACCATTACTGAAACCACCTCTCTTTTCTTCTTTTTTAATGAGACTGCTGTAAAGAAGTGTGAAGTTCTTTAAAACATAATCCCTTTCTTCTGAAAAGATTTGGTACAAGAAAGTTGATGTCCAAGTGAAAAATGGAAGTGCAATTAGTGCTTTTATGTTTATTCTAAGACTTACTCCTCTGATACTGGGGGTAGGGGAGATTTCTGACTTATGGTCTCTGAAAAATCCAGAGAAACAGCAGCTTTGCTTGACCCTAACAGAGCTTCCATATTACAGTAAAACTGTTTTCCACTTTCATAGGACTATAAGTGAATGTTCTTGCCTATGCTCAGAGAAAATAATTCTGCTCTTACAAACGTCCAAATGAATGATAAACATAGGAAAAATTCTGATGGCTTTCCCTGCATACACAGAAAATGCCTAAAACACTTTTTGTTAGGGATATTTATAAAGGTTTGGTTACAAATAAGAAGAAAATTAGCCTTCCACACTTTATTCTCAGCATGAATTGAACGAAGAAGGTTTTAAAACATCAATGGATATGGGTTTTTTTCTTTCATTACAGCTGTTAGCATTTCCTCTACCACCAAAGGTATCAGGGCTATGAGAGATGCCCTTCTGGGATGCAAATCCCATGTCATAGACTCATTGGCTCATAAAAGAGCTGAGGCTGGCAGGGACCTCTGGAGACTGCCTAGGCCAGGCCCCTTCCCCAAAGTGGTTGTTCAAGACTGTGGCCATCTCTCTTTTGAAAATCTCCACAGATGGAAACTCTGCAATGCCTGTTCCACTTGAGCCATTGTTACATCATCCTTCAAGTAAGAAAAAAACCCAAAACAAAACAAAAAAAAAACCCAACAAAAAAACTTATGTTTAATACTCATACCTGCATGGTGTCCCTTGAAATGAATAAAAAGATTTTCTGAATGAATGTCATAACACTTTTGGCATGAAGAAAGTGGGAATAATGACTTGTCCTTTCAAGAAAAGCTTTTTTCCTAACATTTCTTGGAAACTTTTACAGGCCAAAAAAGTAGAAATACATAGTGTGCCTAAAGACTGAATTAGTAAATGCAACCTTCATCATTCAATTAATTTACAGATGTCACATTTGTTCCCTCAAAATTCAACCATAGAAGTTATGCACTGTATACTTTGCTGGTTAGGAGGTTTGATTGGCTGGTTTTCTTCTGTTACATTAGTGTATAAATATATATATATGTATATACATATATGGAAACCTGTAAGTGGATACCTATTCAAATTCTGGAAAGAACTAAAGAACTTAATAAAAACCTTCAGAATCACCGCACCTAATCATGAATTGGTACGAACAGATACTATCAATTTTTTACTATATTTAAATGAGAACTTTTTAAAACATTGAAAAACTATATTACATATTGGTGTAAAAATTTGTAAGAGTTTGAAATATATTCAGTCACAGTATTTATGTAAATATAAATCCTTCATTGTGCCTGGTACACCTTAACTGAAACAAATTTTTAGGTTGGTTTAGTGAATGCAGCTCCATGGAACCATGTTCAAGTTCAATCAATACATCCTGCATATCACTCCCAGCTACCATACCCTTCTGCTCAAAAGGCTGTGTGTAGCACAGACCACCTGGTAGAAACTGTTTGACCCAGGAGAAGGTAGAATACATAATGATGTGCACCACTTCTGACTTGCAGACAACAGAAAGATGCCTGCAATAGTTTTTAGCTAATTCCAATTCATTTCTACTGCAGGAAAGGTACATACAGAGATATTTTCTACCTTATTACAGTGTATCTTTCCATTCACACCATTGCAGGCTCTTGGGAACGGAGACATATAAGTAGTTTGGTGTGGGTTTTTGAATTATGTTTGTGGGTAGGAATCACTTGACTGAAACACTTTCTTATTAGTTCCCTCCTGCTTCACAGTTTCACACTAATGCTAATGTGAAAAAGAAAAAAAATATAGTTATGTGGCTGCATGAGTTGCACATCCTAAACTTGAACAGGTTGTGGCATTTTGTGCCATATGGTATGCACGTCAGTGAAGTGAAGGGCATGCCTTGTCACATCGTATCCCATAATGACTTTTTGGGAGTGAAATATCATTTCCAACTGAGGTGAGCTGTTCACTTCACTGATCTGCAAGTTACACATCTCAAGTAACACAGCTGTTTTTGGAAACTAACCTCCTGTTAAGGGAAAGTGTGTCTTGAAAGAAAAATTTAGCTTTTGTTTATGAGACCCAGGATCTTAACAAGATACAGAACTTCCAAATAGAAATTGTTCAAGATGAAAGTAGTTTTATAACAGTCCAATAGTCCTATTATTGCGTAAGTTACAATAGCTTCCCTTCAGAAGGGTGATTTCATATAGGTAAGATGGATGAGTTTACTATTACAGGAAAAGCCATCTAACTTGTCTGAATATCCAGAGCTTAGATGAGCTTACCAAAATAAATGGAAATCATCTGTTTGTTGTTTGTGACTCATTCCAGAAAGTAAATTTTCATTCTCAGAAGAAAATAAATAATCTGATTATTTGTAAGCTTTTGGAAGATGCTAGCTAGTGAATTTCAAATATCATCTAGATCTTCCACTTTTTCATATGAATTATCTAGGTGACTGGCTAGTTAAGGACTAAGTAGACCAAACCAGGAAGCCACCAAACCAGTTTGGTTGGGTTCGAGTGCTCAGTGACCCTCTGGATGAAGAACCTTTTCCTAATATCCAACCTCCCTGACACAACTTCAGGCCTTTCCCTTGGGTCCTACCACTCGTCATCACAGAGAAGGGATCGGTGTCTGCCCCTCCTCTTCCCCTCATGAGGAATTTGTAAACTGCAATAAAGTCTCAGTCTCCTCCTTCTCCAGGTTGAACAGACCAGGTGAATTCAGCTGTTTCTCATACAGTTTCCCCTCAAGGCCCTTCACCATCTTGGTAGACCTCCTTTGGGCACTCTCTAATATTTTAATCTTTCTTACACTGAGGTGCCCAAAGCTGAATTCAAGATGAAGCTGTACCAGCACAGAGCAGAGCAGGACAATCCCCTCCCTTGCCTGACTGGTGATGCTGTGCCTGATGCCCCTGGGACTCAGCTGGCCCTCATGGTTGCCAGCGCACTGATGATTCATATTCAACTCTTCTTTTCTAGTTAAATGGCAGTAATAAGTGCTTCAGAATCATAACTTGTAATATAATATAGATATTACATAGTAGATAATTTGATCTAATTAAATGTAAGATCAGAATATTCATTCAGTTTAAAATATTTTTTTTTGTGAGTTTATGTGTTCTGTGTTTAAGTTTTGTTTTTTATTTAAATATTTTTCTCAAGATATTTCAAAGTCCTCAGTTTTTGACACCTAGAGTTATGGGTGCTGGAGGTTGACAGCAACATTATTAAGAACATATTTTAGTCTTTAAGTCTTTTAATCTTTAATACCTCTTTAAGATTAATATTCTTTTGTTGTTCTAAGATATCTGTAAAATATGTTGTCAATATACACACTACCTAGTTCCTTATAGATCTCACATATATGTAAAAACATTTCATATTTTATAACCTTGTATATATACCCTGTCATCAAACAGTGTAACAGTGTAGAAATTTTAAGTAAAATGTTTTATTGAGTTCAGACAGAAAAAAGCTCTAAAACTGGATAACATGAACATATTCAGTCTTACTAAATGAGGTATAAAAATCAGAGTAACTCTAGCAATCATGTTATAGACAAATAAATTGTTTAATAATTTGTGAAGTCCAATGAACTTTGAAAAGTAAACGTGAAACAAATAATTTTATTAATATAAAATATTAGTTTATTTTCAGAAAATGCTTAGGATAATAAATAAATTAGCTCAACTCCCATAAAAAGTTAAAATATGTGAAGGTAGCAATAGATTTTAAAATAGTTATCATTATTTCTTTTGATGTAAAGTATATAAATGCCCTACTGTCATGTAGGTTACTCCTCTTTGTAAAGGATTTCTGGCATGAGACTGGAGTTCTGTTCAAATTTTAGTAGAATTGTTATCATGTATTCAAAAAGGTTTTGTTTCCCTTGATAAGGGAACAACTTCTCCCCTTCTAAGTGGAGCTGTAACATACAATTCTTCTGTATTGACTCCATGGTTTTCAGAATTTCCTCACAAGTTCATTAAATTGAAAAACTTTACTAAAATTAGTATAGAATGATTTAAAAAAAAAAAAAAAAAACCAGAAACTGATTGCAACTACAGGATCCCTGCTGTGAAGACTAGATGCCCAGTTTTCTCCAGGGATATTGACAGGATGCTCTGGTGGTGTCCCCCGGAGACCTGACATGGAGCAGAGGCCCTCTTCAGACTCTAGTGGGGGTGTTTTTATAATAAGGCACCATGAAAGGTGAACCTACTGCAACTTTGAAAAGTGATGGCCTGGTTTTGAGGAAGTAGTGCTGATACACTAAAGCAATATTCAGAAGACAATCCAATTGTCTGTCTGACAGCAAATAAAGGCACCTGATAATTTTTCGTCATTTCAATAGTAGTCAATCAAAGGTATTACTAGTAGAACTAAGCAGTCTGAGCTACTGCTCACTCTTACAGTAGAAGCTGTAGATTTGGTCCACAACCAAAGGGAAATTCAAATTTTTGCCTTCTAAACAGAGAAAAATAATATAAGCTGTGATTGAAGGCAATAATTTAAATGGAATGGAGTGGTTTAGTAAAAAATAGTGTGTACAAGATCAGTTAAATACTATGCCAAATTTGATTAGTTGTCCTGTTTGTATCCCTGGCAAAAACTGAAATATATCTGTATATGGAAACCATATAAAGAACAAAAATGTCATGGGTGTTTAATTGCATACAGATAATGCTCATCATTTTTGCCAGCCTTGAAATGAAGTACAGCCAGTTTTCAAGTTCTAATAAGATCTGACATATTAATTACAGCGTTGTTTTTGTTTTCCAGTTTTAATTTCAAGGCAGTTGTAGTTCAAGCATAGATTTAAATATCAGCACTGTTTTTGCAGATACTATTGCTCCTGGCTCATCAATATAATAAAACTAGATCTTAATGAAACTGGAGACAACTTGAGCAGCAGCTCTGCACCTGACTAAGAGTTAGTTTGAAAATGAATGTAACGAAAACTGTTTTGCTAGAGAAATAGGAACTTACCCATTTCTATTATCTTGTGCATTTAACTCTCTCTAACACTAGCACGTTCCTCCATGTGGTGCTATGATAAAGATTATACCTAATTCCCTCCATGCCAGGAAAAATGGAGAACTTCTTACTGGTACTCCAGGGTGTATGACATTGGTTCATAGTGAGGGTCACATGGTTTAAAGCAGACCAAAAAGGAGTAAATGGCCACCATTGTGTGACTCAAATGGAAAGCAGCATAATTCAGGTGGGATCTTTGGCTCTTGAGTTAGCATCAAAGTTGTATCTACCCTTGTCTAAAGTTCATTCTTTAAAAAAACAAAATACAGCTCCTGAACATAGTGAAACTGACATACTGGTAATATCTCCCCACAACTAGATTTACAACCAGCTCAATTAATCTTTATTTTCAAAGTAATTGAAAATTGGTTTTTACTAAAAACAAATATATAAAAATGCAGATTTTGCCAAACTACATCTTCATAGTAGACTATGGTTTCAGTATGAAAATTATTTCAGTTCCACAATCACTCAGTTTAAAGTAAAGTGTCTGCTACTATGTTTTGAAATCTTACTAGGTTGCAGTGACTTTTCATCAGGAAATGAAGATAAATTGCAAATCTGTAGCTCAAAACTCTGGGAATACCTCACTTGGTTCTGCTATGAGTAAAAACCCTGTAACCAAGATTTTCACATGGCCTGATTTCTCCTGCAGGTATGTGAGTTTTCTTCAGTGGTTTATTCAAATGGCTTGTGGAATGTTTAGGGTAGCATTGAACACTAGAACGTCTGTGGAATTTGTGTGCCAATTAAGCACTTTTGCACTTAAACTCACCTGCGAGTACATGTTGTGTGCATCCTGTAATTCTGGTTATCAGTTAAAATTGAGTGGAGTACACACTGTCACACATCAGCTCTTATCTGGATCACATTCTTTGGTTTTCTTTCTGATCAAAAACCTAGAAGAGAGTGGTTCTGTGGCCAGATCAGAGCTTCATAAAGAGACTAAAGCTTATCAAAACCATCAACTAGACCTGGAAATAAGTATTTGAAGCTAATTTAGATTTTCTTCCTGTCCTTTGCATGATAAATCTCATTATATGAATATGCAGTCCTGACATGACAAGAATAAAAGTGGAATTCTTCAAGAGAACTAGCAAAGGAAGATGATATTTATTCTCTGTGGAGCAGAGACAAAATATGACATAAGGGAATAATTCTGGAAGATCTGCCGGGCTTTGAACTCACAGACTTTGGAATTAGGAAAATTGTTCAAGAGATAATTGTAAGAAGTTGTCAGTAACAGTACATCTAAAATAATAACAAATTCTGTAAGAACCTTTATTTCCTGAAAGCTTTGAGTCTCATAACTATGAAATATTTCTCATGTTGATCATTTGTCATTGAAAATGTGTGAAAGAGACCTTAAAAATATAACTTGCAACTTCTTATCTCTCTTCTGTACTGAGCACAGAAAGATAAAGCAATTAAAAAACATGTTCCATCACTGAAAATTCATGGTTGGAATTTAAATTGGATCTCAAGATCAGGGGAAATAATGTCATAATGAGTGTTAGTATGCAAAAAGTCATAGAAAGTTAATGGACTTTAAAAACTGACACATTGATCTAGAAGACTCATTAACACATTCCTTGGCTTCGTAAGAGAAATAACTAATGACAGAGGCATTGAATTAATTAAAAGAAGATGCTCCCAGCACAGAGATATATACATAGGGAATGACAATGATAAACTATGAATTAAAGAAAGAAAATAGAGTAAATGTAAAAAAAAAAAAGAATTAAATGTACCTTGATAAAACTCTTCTGTTTAGGTTCAGAAGATTTTGATAGTCATTTTTTAATTCCTTTGAAATTTTCACTTCTGAAATTGAATGAGACAGTATTGAAGCTTTAAAAGTTTTTCAGTTATCCCTGAAACTCAATTTGAAGGAAGAGGTGGCACCATAGTAACATATCTGCATATTTAATGACATTGCTGCCCAAACTCAAGAGATTTCAATATTACACCTGAAAGAGAAAATTACTTAGCTGTAATTTTCCTCTTTAAAGAATGTCATTATACAAGTTCTCATTATCCAAGCTCAAAAATCTACCATGGGAGCTGGAAGGATTAAACCTGTTCTATTAATTTAACAGGAATAAATGGGCACTGAAAATCAAAGGTGTCAGTACCACCCTGATAATCTCCTTGATTCAGGAGAATTAATGAAAAGAAATAGGATTCACAAGGCAACAATAAATAGAGTATACAACATTTGGGAAGGTTATATCAATAAACTATCAATAAATAACAAAGACATTTTAAATACTCCTTTCTAAAAATGATAGTTATTTTTCTAATTGTAATAGGCCAGAAGAGAGGGAAATATAAATACATTTTTTATCAGTAATCTTGCAAGTAACTTAGTTAATGATCTTAGAGTCTATTAACAATCAAATTATGTGTACACATATAGAATTCTGCCACAGTTGAGACGGACGCGACACTCACGAATCTCACACACCAACTCCATTCAGATGGGAGAAAGCTTATCTTTGATACCACACAGTGTCTTTTATAGTTTCTTAGCTGTTTACATAGTTTTAAAGCACAACAAGCTTAATTCAACCAGTGGGTGAACACACAGTAATCACACAGCATGTTTTTCTACCTCTAATTCAGCTATGCCTCTTTCCCACTGTTCTTTTCTTGCAGAAGTAACAGGCCTGAGCCATGACTTTACAAAGGCAACAAGACCTTAATTTTACAAAGTTTCACCTGTATGCAGCAGAATTCTCTATCACAAATAACTGCTATCTTCATAATGAATCCTGAAACTTGGTAAGAGCATAAAATGCAACTCCAAATCAGACAAAATAAAACAAAAATTAAGCCATAAAAATGATCCATAAAACCCATTCATATAAATAAAATTGCAAAAAACCTTTATATACTTCTTGTGATGCACTTTATTTAAATCTGGGAAAGTTTATTCCAGAAATTAAGTGTCCAAACTTACCACAGTGCTCCTACAAAGTGCAGCTCTGGTAAAAAGAACTTGAACTGATCTTAACAAATGAGTACAGGAGGTGATGACTACAGAAATTTATGTTAGATAGTTAAAATTGATTAAATGAAAAAATTTGCCTTATACCTGACAAAAATATAAGGAAGGTTATATCTTATCTTTCCTCCAGCTCTTCCACAATTCCTTCCTAATTCTGACCTGAGGCTCCACACAGTCACAGTAAAACTTCCAACACTTGGGAGCCATTTCAATTCCATTCCACAGTTCATAGCCAAACTCAGAGGCAAGCAGGGCCCTTAAATCTGCTCAGGGATGTAGATGCCAAATGCATGAGAAATAAGCACTATCATGTTATCAGCATAAATAAAGACTTTTATGTAAAAAGTATGAAACAAAGAGAAATACATAATTGTATTGAATTTTATTAGTGACTTAATGATAGAATATAGGATAATTCAGATAAGGACCTAAGTGAAATTTGACATATTTTAAAAACAAGAGGAAGACAAAAAAGTAAAGGGAACACACACACATGGTTTAAAACTGGAAAGGTCTTGAAATAAAAATCTATAATTAAATGAAAAGAGAGAACCCAGCTAAATAGTCATGTCATGATTTACACTTAAATCTCCATTCTGTTCGTCAAAATTACTTCCCACAAAGGAAGATGTTTCAGATATATATTACAGGAACTTAGTTATCAGTGAAAATCTTTCTCACCAAATCCTGGTACTGAAGAATGGGAACAGAACATTGATGTGAAATATAATAAAAAAAATGAGGGAACATATCAAAGATCAGAAACATACATTTTGTCCCAGCCTGTGACACCATCCTGTATCATTTAAAATACACAGGTAGCATGAGAATGTCTCTTAGTTTGGAGTTTTAAAAGCAGATTTTGATCTGAATGTTCACCCCTTAAACAATTAAGTTGCTGATCATGCACTCCCCTGGAAAACAGTTAACACTCAGCATTCATGAGGGATACATACTAATCACGCAAGCAGAGATGTATTTATTACTTCATAAAATTATGTTGGTATTTCTTGTCCTTTACAAACACTTTTTTTTCAGTCATCTGTCTTGTTCTGCAGAAGGACTCTATTTCTCATTTTAAATAAGGAATTATATATCTCTAAGATGTATTTTTCCACTGCAAACAGAAGAAAAAGATATGTGAATGAAAAAAAAAAAAAAGAAAAAAACAAACAAATAAAAGTTCTTGGTTTTCTCACATATATAATTGTACATTATAGGTTTGTAAAGCGTGTATAATTTGTCAAATTCAATAATTCTTCTCAAATTACCTGCATTTTGCAGCAATAATGAAGAGTTCAGATACACATAACTGAGAATATAATTTTACACGCAGGAACACTCTGCAAGTGTAAAGCATCACTACCATTCATTCTGCCAAGGAAGAGGTTGGAAGTTATTCCTACATTCTGTACAATCATCAAAATTTAGGTCTTCCAGAAAAGAATTATGATCTCTAGGGACCATAGCAAAGGAGGCATCACTGAAGAAATGCATAAAAGAGTGTTAATTATTATTCAAACTGGTAGTTAGTTTTGGAGGGTTATCTGCAAAAAAATTTTCCAGAAAGAAGTTTTTATCACCATCTTACAGAGAAAAAACTGGCCAGGTGTAAAAATTTCCTATGATGTATTCCTAGTAAATGCGTTTGTAATACAGCATTCTCATTTTCAGCTATATGTTTCACAGAAAAAAAAAATCTAGAAGAAAAAAAATAGTGCAATGCTTAGATAGGGGTTTTTGTCTGAAATGCATTAAAAAACCTTCCCATGAATAGATTTGCCTAATTAAATTATTTGATATCTACAATAATAGAAGTTAGCTAGGAAACCAAGTCATGAGTTGTGGACTTTTTGAAATGGTGTAGTACTTTTAAAACAGACTACATAATTCTGTATTGCTGCCCATAACTGCAAAAGCTTGGCTACTATATGCCATTGCTTAGAGTTCTGCTGGCAATGTATTTGCAGTGGCCACATTCACATCTCGCAGCAGGATCCCACTAGAAGGTCACTCATGCATAAAGAGGTGAAGTATTCTCACAACGGGAGCACAGTCTTTTGGAACAACAGGCAGATCATCAGATTCTACTTGTTCAACCTTAATAAAGACTCACAGCAGTAACTCTGTTTAACCAGCAGAGTTCAAAATCTGAAACCTTGTCCTCGACAGAAATTGGCCACAGAAATTGCTTCTGAAACTGGCCCCACAACACAATAACCAATCAGTTCCTGCTATGCTGCACTATTGCCTTGATGACCCATTTAATAGATGGATATTATAAGGTCCTTTTTGTGTTGTGACAGTCAAAAAGGTCAAATGAGAGAGTAATTTCTACCCTTACAATTTTGGAAACCCATCACTGGAAAGGCTTTTGTAAGAGCATGATATTTTTATGTAAATATAGTTACAACAGTGACTAAAGGGAAGTAAAACTAGAAAAAAAAGATGTTGGAGACATTGCAAAAAAATGTGGTGTTGGAGACATTGCAAACATTTTAAACTCCTTTATTTGACATTAATCCATGTAAACATTAGAAGTGAATTAGCATTTTTAAACTATTTTTGATGAGTTCTAGCTTAAGTGAAGCAGCAAGATTGTTTTTCTCTTCTCCTCTGTTTGTTTCTGATTTGCACTGTCTGGAAGTTTGATTCGAACCAGGTTCCATTCTTACCTGACCAAGTACTGAAAGAAAAATTGAGATCTCTGAAGTCCATTATAATTTCCCACAAGTGACTTACAGCAGCATAAATAATTCATTACATTCCTGTTTAATTTCTAACAGAAATCTGCCTGTGTGACATAAAATCACATTTCAGAGACTGTTACATACAGAAATGGAAACATTTGTTCATGGCTATCACTAGTAATATTTACAATGACTTCACCAGATGTCTAAATCATTCTTATTTTACTACGATGAGTAACATATTCAGTAAGTTGTATACGTCCTCAGAACATCAACAGCCGAAAGAGAAATAGAAAATGTCTCTTAGCTGTGCCAAAGATGTAAATTGTAAAGTCTGGTACTCTAAAGGACTGCATTGACTGAAGGAGAGAATGCAGAAGTGGAGTGCACAGTTTCTCCTAGGAGAGTGTTGAAATATGTGGTGAGGTAAACTGGAAAAACAAGGCAAGTAGAAGGCATTGAGAAGAATAAAATTTGTTGCCTACAACAGAGGTCTTGGAAAAAATTTAAAGGAGAGAATACAGCTGAACGTAGATGAAGAAGCTTGATACAAAATAAAATAATTAATTTTATGTTACAATGGTACATAGAAGGTAGGACCCACCTTGGTAATACTTCTTAGCATATATTAGAAGTGGTGGATCTTTTCCCTTAATTACAGTGTAGCGAACTCTTATTGCTTGAAGAGTGACAGGTATGCACAATGAAAGACCTGCCTTATTAAAATAAGTCTGGGGGAATGCCACAGAAGAACTCAGTAATGCTACTGTTGATAAAGGATTCAGCCATGAACATTCCATCCACAGCCTGCTGGGATGTTAGTGCATGCAGGAGCTATGTTATCAGAATCAATGCTGAGCAAAGATGGTGGTTTTTTAATGTGTAGCAATATTAACTGCTGCCCTGAAAGCAACAAATCCAAGTCTGCAGTCAGGCTGTTACCATTTGTGCTTGTTTGAGCCACTAGTGTATCAATGGAAGCTTTTTAATTCTGATGGTTTTCACTAGTATTTGCTCTCTGCATAATGTTCCATTGTGCACTGCAGGAAGGTCTCATTGATCCTGGATGAAGCTGACTAATTAATGAAGTTAGGCAGAGTTCAGAAATTTGAAGATTCCTTCACTTTTATTCTCTGACAACATTATTGTAAACTGCTTAGCTCTGCTTTTGAGATTATTCTACATTAAATCACAGCAACTAATATTGATAAAAATATAAATATTTAAATTTTTAGGTAAGCATATAAGTAAGTGTTTATATGTTGACTAAGTTGAAAACAAAGAGAATATTTGGAACCAACATGTAATATGTGCATAGTACTTCAAAGTCTGTTGTTTCTATTTTCCTCCTTTGAAAGTAAAAAATAAAAACAACCAAACCAAACAAAAAAATCCAACCAAACAAAACTCTGTGGATAAAATTGTGTTAATGAACAGAAATATATACTCAATAGTCATGTTTAAACACCCTAACTATACAAAATGATTGAAGATCAAATATTAAGTCTTAAAGAAATTAAAACCTTCTACAGGCTGTTGAGAAGAAGAACATGAAAAATTGCCCTGTTTCTTTACATGGTTTTATCTGTTTATGTTCCTATATTTACGTAATTTCTGCATCTCCTTAAGCAGATTTTAATGGACCACAAAGAATTCACATATTTTTGACACACATTAACCTGAATTTCTCATTAGCTGTCTAGACCAGAACACTGTACAGTACATTAAAACCCAATAAACTCACTTGTAGCTTACAAGCCTAGTCTTGCACTAAAACAAAATACTATTAAGGGTGCTTAAATAATATTGTCTCTATTTAGATTCAGAAAGATACAGTTGCATGTAAAACAGATTCTTCTTTTTGTCATGAATATCAAGTGAAAACTGATAGTGACTCTTTTTCTGAAGAAATTGTCTTTCAAAGAAATTTAATTCAAGCTCTGGAACTTTCAGAAATCAGCTAATATTGTTGATGACAGTTATAAGAGTATACCATGCATGAAACATATGATGGATATATGCTATGCAGAAATTACATTTTATTAGTAGTTTTAAAATGGGAATACTTGTTTTTATTCAGACTGTTTTTAAAGTACTTGTAATCTTAGGCATCCTGTTGTGAAACAAACACCAATATAAAATAACTAACACTGAATAAGTGATTGTAAAGAAGATAATTCTCTGGTTTTCTGTAATCAATACATTTATGGATTTCAGGGAATAACTTGTGGCAATGCTTGATTTTTACAGCATGACTTGATTACACTTTAGAGTGCTGCAAGTTGCTTCCATGTTAACAATATAAAGTGATAAATAATTTCTTTTTTGATGGTAATGCTTGTTTTATAGAGTTGTTTATCTTACACTTGTGTAAATCAAGAGTTATTCTACTGAACAAAAATTGTTCTAACACTGCAAACATGTTCAAATGCAAGAAAACAGAAATAGTATCTCTCAAGTGGACTACTGGAAAGGTTTGCAATAAAGAAAAAATATAACATGAAGATCTACATCTGTATATAGAAATAAATGCAAAATAATCTTCTTGTTCAGCATCGTAGCATTCCCATATGTCTTAGAATTAGCTAGTACAGATGAAAAATGCAGTTGTTATTTTGTTTTCATAACAGAAAATTATAGGTAAGAAGAGTTCCAGGGGTAAATCCCCTCAGACACAAAAAAAGGTATAAATAAATATCCCAATCAATAGATTGCAAGATGATTGCTATGAGTAGCATGAAGTATCTAGGAGAACCAGCTGTTTTATTGCACATATAGAATCTTTTTCAGAAACAGCAGTGCACCAGAAGGGGTTTTCTAAGTACTGAGAAACATTCAGACAACAAAACCACTCTTTTCTGAATTAAGGTAGACTAAAGGCATTTTCAAGAAAAGGAGAGAGACTTTATTAGATCAAATATTCTGGTCTGGGGTATTCCTCCAGCATGTAGAAAATATCCTAGAATTTCAAATTTCTTATTTCTGCTTTGATATAAACTTGAATTTGGTCTCACAAACCCAAGGAGAACGCACAGACAGGATGTTGATAAGTATGATGGCTTTTATCTGTATAGACTTTTTGACCTACTGAAAGATCTGCATAATTTGGTAATGGCACACAACTGAGCTAAAAAAATGCAGATTAATTTCCATTATCCAATACATAGTTACTATCTAAATTTTAAAACTTTTTGCAGAACTTTGGCTTGCAGTGGCCAATTTTTTGACTGACACTCAGATGGTGAGAACTCTGTTATCAAGGCCAGAATCTGAACAGGTCTAGGACAAGGACATTCTTCATGACTTTTGAATAATCTCTGAGCTATTTCTATTGCCTGACATGAAATTCCATTCCCATTGTCTAGACTGACAGAGGTTCTATTGTCAAGCTGAAAAATAAAGCTTTCACATGTAAGTTTTCTCAAGGCTCCTACACTAAAGTAGACTGACAAAAACCTCATTGTTTTAAACATCTTCATGTTTAACAGAAACTAATAATAGAGTTGGCCATATTATTTCTTCAAAAGAATAGTTAAGATTGATATATAGCTAAACAAGACATGGAAGATGTCTAGACTTGAGACAAGCTTTCTGTCATAGGCCTATATGAGCCAAAGGAATATAAATATTCGTATTAAGAACTATGACAGTGTAGGTTTCTAGTTTAGTATCAGCAACTCTTTCATTATTTCACTTGGCCAGATATAATTCCTTTAAAACATATCCAGACAAAATAATTCAACTAGTATATTGTATTTCTGAATATTAATTTCCTCTTAGCATTGCAGCTCAAATAATAAATTTATTTTGAAGCCTACTAAGTCTTTTTGCAAGCTTTGCAAATAACATTTTATGTATAATGTTGTAACTTATCCTCAGTTTGTTACAACGGACTTTGGGGGTTTTCTGATATGTCTCCATATTGTGAGTATAAAGTTTATATATTAGATTAGCATGAATTAAATAATTTCTAATTGTACAGATTTTTCAATCAAATTGTGACACTACATGTCCATAAGTGTAAGGCCCTTACTTGTAGATATGCAAACAGAAGAGCAAAACCTCTTAGACAATTTATTTCTTCCTGCAGGACTTAAATATGTGAAAAAATGTTTTCCATTTTCTACTTATCCTTTAAGAAGAGTCAGTGTCAACTACATTTGGCCATTGCTTTGCTTTAAACTCAGCACAAAGTTTAAGATGCATGGTCTTACACTCTGTGAGAGGAAGGCCTGGGCATGTGCAGAGATCTCTTAAATGCATGGCTTGTAGGTCTTCTATTTTGCCTTGTATATAGTTTTCAGTGTTGGGGCAAATCTGTTTGATGTTCTACCCCACCATACCTCTTTCTTCATGTAAAGGTTTAGAACACATCTATATTTATTACAGAAATCTGGTGGGTTTTTTTACAGGAGCAAGGGACTTTTTATACTTTTCTACACTGGGTAACAGCATGAAACAGTAATGTTCTCCTTTGAAAAGTGTACTGTGATGATATAACTGTTCCAAATAGCTGCTGGAAATAATACTCATCAGATTGGATGAAGTATTATTTTGATGAACATATGTGGTCTTGTATGCCTGGGCTGACTGTATATTGCCTTTCTTGGATGTAGTGCAAGGATCTAACTTATAAGTGCCAGATGTGCCACATTGTGTGCTGTATGTTAACTCTGCAAATTTGCTTATCTATTTTGAATCAAAGTGTGAGTATTCTCAATCATGAATAGTAGTGTCTACATAAGTTATTATAAAAGTATAGCATGCTGGGTTCAGGTTTTGGGTTTGGTTTGGTTGTCTCTTTTTTCACAGTTTCAGTCTATCTTAAAATTGTGAAGGGAAAAAATGTTATTCTAGGAAAAAAATCACTGTTATGTTGATACTGAAACTTGCAAAACCATATATTAGACTTTGTAGGAGACTCAAATTTAGTTCATACCAACACCACTAACTTGCTATTATCTACTCTGAAATATGACTGATTCCTGTCTTGCCATTACTCATTTTCTGCTGGATTGAATAGAAAATTATGGCAGTTGCTGCATTTTCTAGAGAATGTCTATTGTTCATCAAGCTCCAAAAATATCTACCTGTGTCATGGGTAGAACTGGTGGAGTTTTGTCACAACTTAATACAAATATTTGTCTGAAAAAAGGGACAATGACTTTATTCTCTCCTCCTCTTCTCTGAGGATGTTCAGAGCCAGCTGCTAGTAAGGAGTACAATCCTTAGTATCAGTGGAAGTCAGTAAGTGACCCTTAAGCTTATATACTGAGCTTGTCCAAATTAAGTTATGCAGCTCCAGGAATCTTGGACAGTGAAATTGTTTGGATATGGCTTTTGGTGAGCCCGAAATTCTGACTGGGAGGTGATTCAGGAGCACCTTCTGGCTGTCTGATCTGGCCTTTGCTTTTCTGATTGCTGTGGCTGCTATCCCTCAGCCAACGTTAAGAAAAAACAATCACAGGTTTGTTTAAATGCAACAGAGAGATTTTACAAAAATTTCTCATTTGAGAAAATGTGAAAGGCAACCTTTGTATATGTGATGGCAGAATAAAACTCTCAGCAATGCTGCAAAAGTACAGAGTGTAACTCATATAAACTCTAGAATGAATTGTGCAAAGGAAAGGTCAAAATGTTTTCCCTACAGAACAGTAAGATGGAACATAGATGAAGCAGTTGAGGAAGCTGTGTTTATCTTTTCTCTCATTATTAGGAGACAGAGACTGTGAGACTCTGAGATGCACTGAGATCGGTCTCAAGCACTAATAGCGTTGCTATCGCATACTGGTCTTGGCAAATTATTGGAAAATGAAAAAGGCCTGAAGTGTTTTCCTTTAATGGAAAAACATTGCTATGCTATCCCTCTCAAGTTTAATTTTATTCACTTTCAGACAAATTTGTAACAAATCGTCATTTCCCTCTTTTCCACTTTTGCTTTCAAAGGGTTTTATGGTCAAGCTCTTTCAGCTGCCCATAATGAATATGACTAGGTATGGCTG
>JACBWW010000020.1:11668914-11876189 GCA_020086605.1 Lanius collurio | reverse complement strand
TTATTAACAAACAGTTTGTATCAGGTAATGTTCCACCTGATCCAAACCTTGAAGAGACATCCATCAGATTCTGAAATGCAGAGGGGAAGGGAGAATACACTGTAAAAGAAAAATTGCTTTTTTGTGAACTAACTGGCTGGAATTTCTGATCCTTTGCTGGTCCTCAAGATGTGAAGCATGCTATGTTCAGCAGTTAAAATCTTTTTAGTTAAGGATGATTAATTTCTGAAAAACCTGACAAAAGTTAATGCAACTTTTCCAACTTACATTGTAGGACTGTTGATTTAAGTCACGGATATACCACCTGCAACATTTATTTCCTATACAAAGGGACTTATTTGCAGCCAAAACCAGTGCACAGATGGGCATTCAAAGAGATATATGAAAGTTCAAACACTCTGTTTACAACTTAGTATGGCATAAATCTCACCTACTGTAGTTTCACTCCAGTCCTGACAGCCCTGCGTAATCTGTGCAGTGTAAAGGATGTGTGGATTAATACTAGAGAATTAGATGCTATCCTTACCTCAGAGCAGCTGTAATTCCACTGCTGCTGGAAGATAATAGTTTTTAGATCAATTGCTTAGACTTTAGGCTACAGGTATGGTGATTTTAAGCTCATATTTTATGGTGGCTGAGAGACTTTAGTTTAAAAATGTCACATAATATGTCAGTGTTTTCTGCCATTTGGTGGTTAGATAGGTGAAAGAGAAAACTGTAAGGATTTAAAATAGCGTGAAACCGTGTTTGATGTTATTTTTAACTTACGTTTGAGGAAGTCGTACAGTGCTTGCACTAAAGTCACTTTACTTGGTCATTTTCAGTCTTTCTCAAAAGACAGTATTTCTCAGTGGATCCTGTATTTATGATTAATGTATGAGATTATTTTAACAAGTGTATCTAGCAGTATACATGATGTGTATATATGCACTGATGTCACTCAAATCTGAATTAAATAATTAGACAAATGCAGAGGGGGGAAAAAATCACAGGAAAAACTGACCTAGATCATGTTACAGTTTGTAATAGCATAATGCTATATTTCCCATAGAATTGTTACAACCAAATACTAGAAAAAGTGATAAATTTCCTCAAAGCTGAGAAGCATGCACTACACTGGAGACACACGGCAACTTAACTGGTTCACTTGGATCTTTCATGGAAGAAGAAATTTTGAAGAGCACTTCTCTCCTGGTGTTGCTGCTTGAAATTATGACCAGCCCTAGATCTCCTGTGGAAGGCTGCACTGCAGCCACAAACCAAAGATCTATGCTCTCTGGGTGGATTTTTAGTATGCAAGGGAAATATCTGCATACTGACAACCACTCTTTGGTGCCTGCCTACCTTAATAGGCCATCTCCCATTCTATAGAAATGTTATGAATTCTTTGAGTCTGACACTGTACACTTTTATCCAGCTCCTTTGTATATTACTGGAAGTTTATTCTAAATGTGTTGGTTTAGATGTGTTAAATTAATTGTTTATCCACTTATGTAAGAAGTGTTAACAATGAACATCTGGGAGAAATGCAAAACATTGCCTGGCTTGAGGTTATTGGTGACTTTTGTGTCCTGGTAGATCTCTGACATTCTGATTTTCATTAATCAAGCTGTTAATGTAGTGAATTCTTTAAATTTTATATTTGTATTCTAGTTACAAAATATTATGCTCACCTGTACATCCAGCTGGTAATTACAGCTTAACAGTGTTCAAGTTTAAGCAGAGATTTTCTACCTAGAAAATATACTGTCACGGAATACCACGACTGATACTGAAATTGCCTACTGCAGAATTAAAGGCCTCTTAATATCCTCTGAAAAGAAAATTAGGCTTTTTTTGACAGGACTTATTTTCTTTGTTGTAGTTGATTGTCAGCTGATGGAGAAACAGTACTTTAAATTGGTAGCAATGTACTACTTAGAACTAATGTTAGAATAATTCAGTTTTCCTTTTATTTATATTCCATCTGAATACTTGTACAATGTTCAAGAAAAGCAACTCAGCACTTAATATTGCAATGATGTGGCTGGATTGGCTTGTTTGATACAAAGCATCGGCATTTACAGGTGCCGCTATGGTCTTTTGCCCTCTCCTTTTCCTTTGCATACTTTGTCTGCAATTTCTGTATCCTTCCATTATTCAATAACTTAATTGCCATCTTTATTGTCCTAAAAATTGACTCCTGTGAGTTTAGCATTCAAATAAATTAGCATACTCTAACTCAGGTTTATTTTGTGAAAGCCTGTTATAGGAAACAGCATGCCCTTTACAGCACTTAATGTCTTATTTGTATGGTTTAGAAAAGATAATAGCAATGTGACATAAATAAAAACATTTCCTGTAAACCTTTTTTCTCTATTAGTATGAATAATTTTAGTATATTTTTTAAGAGCTATTTTTAGAAATTTTTTTCCATATGCATAAAATCCCTTGTAGTGTTCCAATGCTGCCAGTCTTTTTTTTTTTTTTTTTTTTAAGTTATCTTTTCCTTTCCCAGAAATTTCATACACTTAGCAACCTCCATTTTTCTTTTGGTACTACCCGCTTCCTTTTTTGTCTCAAAAATAGTCACTGTTGCTGTCATTTCATTTCTTCCTCAGACTGAGCTTTTACTTACAGTTTTCTTCTTTCTTTCTAATAAAAATGTTAAAACTCCCACATCTATTCACATTCACATTTGGTTTCCAACAAATTCACTAGTGATTTTCTATATTCTTGAAAAATCATCTCTTTGAAATACCAACACTGAGTGAGATCATCTTATCTTTATCCATACTTAATGAAACCAGATGAGGATTTTTGATTCTTGAGAAAAAGCTAACCTAAACCCTCTTCTACTTTATTTCTTAAAGAGCAACCACTATGTTACATGGTTAATAGGCCAAAACAAAGCTAAATAGAAAATGTGGTTGGATTAGAGAACCTTATCAAATAAACTGGAGTCATAAAGTCAAGGACATTTTAAGATACATTTGGAGAATCAGGTGAAAAGAATCTAATCCCTGGGCAACTCAGTTTTTTGTACATTGTGGAAAAAATTTGTCCTGACCATAGTGATTCTGATGACAGAAAACACAATCTGACACACTGTCTTCAATCACTACCCCTGACCACTGAGGACACTTTTTCTATATTTCATATAGCAGAATATGTCCCCCATGCTTCAGTTTTCTGTTTACAAATTCACATGTACACATGTGCAAATGCAATGTGGACCGCCAGCACCTGGTGTGAGAGTATGCAAAAGACATATTAACTACTTATTAAAGAAGCAAACAGAGGTGAACACTGCCATACTACTCTTTTTACTCTTTTATGGATCACCATGGCTTGGCTAGATTGGCTGGATTTTTTGCTGCAAAAGTTATCTAGAATTAATACAGGTAAATAACAAATTGCCGTTATCTCATCAAGAGAAAGAGGTTTGAAATCATGGAATCTATAAAGTTGGAAAAGATCCTCAAGGTCATCAAGTCCAACATTATATCACCAGCATGTCAACAAAAACATAGCACTAATAGGCAGTTCCAGTTATTCCTTGAACTCTTCCAGGGATGGTGACTCCACTGCCTCCCTGGGCAGCTTGTTCCAGAGTTTGACAACTCTTTCAGCGAAGAAATTTTTCCTAATGTCCAACATGAACCTCCTCTGGCGCAGCTTGAGGCCATTTCCTCTTGTCACTGATTGCCTCAGAGAAGAGGCCAATCCCCATCTGGATACAATCTCCTTTCAGGCACAGAGAGTGATAAGGTCCACCCTCAACCTCCTTTATTCTAGGCTAAACAACCCCAGCTCCCACAGGCGCCCCTCATATGACTTCCTAGACCCTTTATCAGCTCTGTTCTCCTTCTCTGGCCTTGTTCCATCACCTCAATGTCTTTCCTGAAGTGAGGGGCCCAGAAGTGGACACAGTACTTGAGGTAAGGCCTCACCAGTGCTGAGTCTTGGGGAGTGATTACTTCCCTATTCAAATTTTTCTCACTTGTTTGTATTCACAGAATCACAAAATTACAGAATAAGTGGAGTTGGAAGGGACCCACAAGGCATCCAACTCCTGACCTGTGGAGGTGGGTCCCTGTCCCTGTCCCTGTCCCCAGGTTACGTGTGCCCCATACCTGTTCCTGATTGGGTGGTTTGGGTGCCTGGAGCTGGGGCGGGAGAAGGACCGGGAAAGAGTCAGCTTGTGAACTCCGGCCATGCGGTTGGAGAAATAAAATCATCCCTGAACATCTACAAAAATACCGCTTCATCTGTCCTTCCAACTCCATCGCCTCATATATATTATTGTAAGGGTTCCCCGCACTGCAACACTGACCCTGAACAGCACTGTTTCTGAGAGTCGCACCATATGCCTGAGGGTATTGTCCAAACATTTCCAGAACTCTGTCAGACTTAGTGCTGTTACCACTTCTCTGGGGTGCCAATTCCAGTATCCAGCCACCCTCAGATGAAGAGACTTTTTCTAATGTCCAACATAAACATCTCCTGCCACAAGTTCAGGCCATTACCTTGGGTCCTTCCACAGTCTGTTCCTCCTCTTCCTCTCATGATAAAGTTGTACACTGTAATGAAAGCTCTCCTCAATCTCCTCCAGGCTGAAGAGACCAAGTAACCTCAGCTGCTCCTCATACGGCCTCCTCTCAAGGCCCTTCACCAACTTCCTTGCCCCTCTTTGGATGATCTCTAACGGCTTTATTCCCTTCTTATATTGTGGTTCCCAAAACTGCACACAATATTCAAGGTGAGGCCACCCCAGCACAGAGTGGAGAGGGACAATCCCCCCCCTTGACTGGCTGTTGAGGAACACTGCTGACTTATATTCAACTTTCCATTCACCAGGATCCCAGGACCCTTTCTATGGCAGTGCTTTTTCTGAAGTATATTTCTTAAATCCAGTGTCTCCTAAAACTATGACCATGAGTGACAGAGCTTTTAAATTTCATCTTGATTAGGTTTACTTATAAGCAGTCTCTGTAAGTACTGACCCATGGTCATAAGACCAGCAGTAGCCATAGTGGGATACTCACCTGTTTGTGTTTATCCTAGCAATTCCTTCAATACTGTAGGAACTTCAGGGGTATTTTTTAACATTTGGAAGCAGACATGAACACTGAAGATAATGTGGGGAGAAGAAAAATTGTCAGTCGGGAGGGAATGATGTTTCTTTATTGCATGACTGTTGTAATGAATTTTCATACTAGTGAAAATGCTTGCCCTCTTATAACACCCTAGTGAATGTCCCTGCCAGCAGAAAGGTCAGGTTATAAGATGTGACTAATATTATTGTCAAAGAGCTCATATATTTCAATGCCAGTTTCATTGTGCCTTTGTTTGGCACATATTGGGTGAGAGCAACATGATTTTTCATCCTTTTTAAAGAGTAGATAATGGATAGTACCTATTTAGAGTCACAGTACTTTCATTAAAAGCATTCCGTGCTAGATGGATCATACCTATCTGTTTCCCCCTTTTTTTTCCTGTGACAAGTTGCTTAGGGACACTATGCTACTGACAAAGAAATATTTCCCAAACAAGGTAATGTACAGAAGCCTGTGGGTAAGTCAAGTCCTTCTTCCCTATTAATTCTGCTTTTGAGACAGTATATGTATTGCTTACTATCTTGACAGGCATCCTTACCCTGAAGGCAGTACATCAGCAAATGTCAGGTCATGTGGGTAGCCCCTTCAGTGTGCTAATTGAAGGGGGTTACTTCATAATGGTAATGTCACCATGATTGATATAAAGACATCTTCTATGTGAAGGCAAGTACTTGGAAGATGCCTATAGGTATCTACTGTAGATAAATCACAACCTTATTTCAAGACATTTTTATGGAAGAAGAACAGACTAGGGAACAATTCACTATCTAGTCCAACTAGATAGAAGTGGATTGGGTGAGATCTGCATTCAATTACAGAAGACATAAAAGTGAGAAGATTAACTACTCTGTCCTAGAAAACATGAAGCTTTTTAAGCTTAGAGATGCCACAAGAAGTACTGGATACTCTTACTCCATACCAGCTAAAACGAGGAACATGAAAGTCCAGAATCCAGCCTGAAGAACAAAGTTTACTTTGCAAACAGCCTTGCTTATACAAACATAATTGTTCTAAGTAAAAATTTATTTTTTCGTTCTGGAAGAAACAAACCAACATTTGTTATCTATTCTTTTGTGTTCTTTTTAAGGAGGAAGGAAATCTATAAGGAATGGGTACTAAGCTGAAAAAATCCTCTCTCCTGCTTCCATTTTAGCAAAATTTTCTATGCAGATATGTGTGTTCCTCAGGTGCAGTGTTTCCCTTTGCCATTTTTTCTGCCAGTATCTATTACCTAAAGCAATGCATGTGCAGAGTATGAAAAGTAGAAAGTATTATAACATTTTGAAGCTATGGTGCTTGAAAATGTTGTTATCTATTATAACTGACTTGAATTTTTACTGCAGTACACTAATTCCTTGAACTGTAGCTATAGTACAACAGTGACAACAATGCAACCCTGAACTCTGCAAAGATAATTGTTTCTATTACTACTCAGGATTCAGGTATTAGTCCAGTGGAGTGGGCATTCAGGTACTTATTGACTTAATTTCTCCCATTACTTTTTCCCCCTGTTTTGATGACTGCAGATATCCAACACCTTTCCCTGAAAGACCCAGAGGTGTGGCAAAAAATTCAGAATTCATACATAAGATTGTCTTTTTATTTTTGAAGTCTGTTTTGACAACAGAGAATTTTAGGATGCAAGAGCTGTTCTGCTGTGAGGAGACCTTTGACACTACTACAAAAAAAGTGGTCTTAAATTTAGTTACTATTAACTAATATTTCTCTAAAACACAGTATATTCAGTTACTGAGGAGTAATAACAATAAGAATGGTCTTCTTTATCTACTTACAAAATTGAAAATTCCATATTACCCTTCTGTTAACACAGTAAATATTTAACCTTGTATATTTAACTGATTTAAGAATTATAGAAGTGGTCAATGTGTGAAGGTACTCTAGGGGACTGGATTTCTTTTGGAAACTAAGCAAGAACAATCATCTTTTCTGCATTTTTTCAAACTAGGAACCCAACCATCCATGACCTAGTCTTGATCTGTTGAGACAGTCTTGCATTTCAGCCTAATCTATTTCAGGCTTGTATATCTTTTGGTAAATCGGATGAGAGAAAAAGAGCTGCAACGTGTGTGACTTTAGGGCACAGGGGGAAAAACTGAGAAAAAAATAAGAAAAGAAAAGGAAACACTGGTGAAAACTTTTAGTTCAGACCCAGCACTTCTGGGAGACAGGATTTGTGGTCAGAAAAACATCAAGAACATCCCACAAGTGCATATCCCACAGTGCTTATCTGGCTGAGGAGCAGGACTTACCTGAGCAAAACTCAAGGAAACAAAACCAAAGTACACTGTGCATTTGGCCACAGCTGAGACGAGGTTTTAGGGCACATGGTAAAAGAGATCTAGTTTGAGAAAGAGAAGGGAGTCTGCCCATGGTCAAAGAAGACAAGAGAAAATTCAGATAAATACTTTCACTTTCTCATAACATGTTCTGGGTTTACATTGGGGCTGTCCAGACAGATTGAGTCTCTTCTGGAAGGAAACCATTAAGTCAGCATGGATCATTTCAACACAGAAAATCTCTGAATCGGTTTAAACTCTTCTGTAATGAATCCTAATGATGGCTGGAGGGAGGTGTCAATGAGTGTGAAATGGAGCCTGGGGAAAGAGAAACTCTCTTGATAATGTGTTGAAGTGGAAGCTACCACAGAAATGGAAGTGGCTGTTATGCAATGTCAGCCTCGAGATGTAAACTAGTATTTAACTCTTCTCATTCATTATAAACTTCTTTCTTGTTATGATTCCTTGATGGGAAACATTTTATACTTTGGATCCATTGTATACTTTGGGCCCACTATATAATTTTGGTACTTTTTTTTAACAATCTTTTCTAAAATTGGTCCTGCAAATGAAGATGTATTATAGGTAAAAAATAAATTAAAATCTTTTACTCTGTGGAATTTGCAACATTATACTGAATACAAATGTTCTAAATAAATATTACTCAATATGATGTGATGTGGATTACAGTAAAAAAAAAAAAAAGAAGAAACTTCTGGAAAAGAATCAGTTTATCTAAATCTGAATTGTTCAAATGGAAAATCTGATTCCATAAAAATAAAGCTGAAAACAGAAATGCAAAGTTTGCATTGCTTGTTAAGATAAAACAGACTCTCCTCTCATAAAAGTGGAAGCCAGGCCATCATGGTCATTTATCTTCTGTTGAAAGCAGCAGTTTATCAGCTCTGCTTTGCCCTCTCTGCTTTTTTTCATTCTGTGCTACCAGTAGACTTCCCTAAGGTTTTGCCCTACTAGTGAAAAAAATAACTTTTGTTCTGCTATTTATCTTTAGGCAAGCATTTTTCCATATCAACTTTACTCAGTTCTTATCCTGCACTGCTCGTGTCTGGGCATTTTTTTTGCTGTTACTGCATAGAGCACCAAAAAATCTGAACAGTTCATTCCATCAGTTTGTTGAGGCAGCTTGTGGCTTTCATATGAGTGACTGTCCTTCAGCCCCCTTCAGTGTAGTTTGAACATATTTGCACTGTCAGAACAAAACAGATGCTATAAAGAAATGTTTTGATATTAATTCACAAAATTTCAATGAAAAATAAATACAGAAACACATAATCTATATATTCTTGGCTAGAGTCGGATTCAAATTGCAAATTTGCAAAGGAGTTTGAATTTAAAAACATTAGTTCTGCAAAGCAAAGATTCTAAGGAAAAAATTTCCAATATTGTGGAATGTAAATCACTTAGAAAATAGGAATCTTCAAAGAGAGGATACCAGAGACAAAAAAGTAAAAAGTAGTCCCAAACATATTATATCTGCATATTTAAGCCCAGATTAAAGTTTCTGCTGCCATCTCAAAGGTCCAATTATAGTTCTTTGCAACATCTCAAAAGGATTCAATTACCTTTGAGTGGCAGGGCTACTTTAACATTTCAGGGCTACTGAAATTAGGTTTCCCAGGTAATAAAATGGATTGATGGAATTAGATAACTCATGGAGGGTAAAAACGGGGTGCTTAGCAATGTCTCTAGAAAGGTATGTTCCAAGATCTGAGGAACAAAAAATCCTGCCTAGAATTTATTGGAAACTGTGCTTTTCTATGTCTTTCAAACAGTGTTTTGGAGAATTATTTCAACTTAAAATCAAAGAATGTTATCTTTTGAATTACATGGAATTATTGTCATTTGCAAGGCAGTTTCATTTGGGTTGTTAAATATAGCTACACATCATATATTTCTCTTTCATAGACTGGACAACACAGCAATATTGTAATCAATCAGCTAATCATTGAATCACTTTCACAGCATTCTCCTCCTATCCACCTTCATCTAGAAACTCAGAGTATTTTGACTGGAAATCTTCAATGCAATATCTGGTCTGGTCAGCCTGATGAATTCCCCTCTTCCCAAAGTCACAGCTTACCCAGTCTGCAGTTCCATTCATGGTCATCTGCTTACAGACAGTCTTAATGGTCAGAGAAAATGCTGGCAATGCAAGAAGAGGGAACAGAGATATAGTCAGTACAGAAATAAGCATTCCTTCCAATATTGTCAGTCATAGTGAATGAAACATTTCACCTACAAAGTCTATGATAATGTTTCTCTCTATATTGTGTTTTAAGGCAAAAAGATATTACTTCAGAAGTATTTTTACTAATTTCCTATCAATAACAATTAAAAAATAATTTAAAAATAAAGACAGAAATGTTTCTGAGAAGAAAAATATATTCCAGATACAGAACCAGCCATACACCGGTGCCAGAATTTAGTGACAATGGAAAATTTCTGCTGTCCATCATTCTCACCCCTGAAATACTTGGGCATAGCTGCATCACGCAGAACTGACAATCAGACAGGTTTAAGCAAAGAATGGCTCTTCACTTCATAAATAAGATTTTTTTTCCTGCTTCTGAGGCCATTCCTTCTAAGCTAATTTATATTTTTACTCTTTTTACTTCCCTATAGAAATTTGTGGGTTTTTGCAGTGAGCATACTTTGTGTCTAAGTCTCTTCCATTACTTTTTGCTGTATCACAAGGTTCTTATCTCAGCTTCTCAGTTATTCAATACTGGTATAATGTATTATGCCATTTAGAAAGATCATTCAGTCTTTTCATGACTTTTATGCATATGATAAATCACTCTGCATGGCACTTTTTCCCAGTTCAGAGCAGTGCCCTCTTCCATCTCTGCCTAGTTTATTGATAACTATCACTGGGTGAAGAGCTGGCAGAACCTCAATCTGGCTCAAACTGAAATAGTACAAATGAATACTTCAAAATACAAACTCAACACTAAAAATATTTTTTAAAATCTCATTTTCTGTTGAATAGCTGAAGAAACATTTAGATCTTTCAAGGAATACATAATCTGGACCATAATAATATTTCATTTCACTACTATTTTTGAGTAACAATTTTAAGATGATGAAGCTTACGGAACTCCCACAAGATGGCTTTGCAGTAAAAGTATTTTAAATATTTAGGGGAATAAGATTTAAACACGTGTTGGATAAAACAGGCTTTTACTGGTGTGAGAAGATGATCAGTCTCGCAAAGTGGAAAGAAAAAAATCGCAGGAATTTTTTTCATGTAAAACACCTTAAAACCAGTCTCAGAAGGATGGATGGTCATTTCTGCAGTGACTAGAGGTAGAGTGAGCCATAAAATATTTAAATAACTTTGCTGCATGTGAAGTTTGTTTTACTTGTTTGCTTTATTGCTACCAAGTGTTATTGAAATATCACCACAAAATTTCTATATTATATAAAGATATCCTTTACTTTCAGCTTAGTAGAAGTTTAAAAGATTCATCATGTGGTGAGAAACATTGAGGGAAATAACATTTTCATAATCTTTAGAATTTTTAAAATACTTTTGTCTGATAGAGGCAAAAGTATGTTTCATTTATTTACCCTTTTTCTCCTGTATGGTGGTATATTTGTTTTAATATGAAAAAACAATTAATAAGAAATGTGAGAAGGGTGAACTGGAAAGGATTAAATTAAAAGTATTTAAGATTTTCTTTTTTGTTTTTTGTCTTTTTTTTCCATCTAGTTCTAATACAGGAGGAGATATCTCTTTTCAGTGCGCTTCAGCTTATACCTAAGTCTTTTCCCTTCTCTCATTCACCAGAATCAGGCAGTGACACTGAAAATGCAATTACTAATCCAACCAGTGGGAGGTTCATTCCCTTTCCCATCTCTTGCCTCCCCCGTGCTTGTCACCATAACTTTGTTGAATGTCTGAGCTGGAGGAGGAGAAAATGCAGTGAGGGAGGTTACTGGCTGGGCATGGTCACTGCCAGCCTGCCTCCTGTCCAGACAACAACACCCCTTCCCTGTGCAGGCACCAGAGAGGAATCGAATACTGGAGAACCCAATTGTCCCAGCTTTAGTCAAGAAGTATAAGGGGTTAAGCAGACCTGCTTGGGAGCAAAATAGAGCGACCAAAATGTTACTGATATTTTATGAGTGGGACAGCAATGGGTCCCACCTATATTTATCACAAAACAGTGATGCCTTCTCACAAAGGTTAAAATAGTTTCTGCCATGGTGTCCACTGTATTAATATGCTTACAGTCAGGAGGGAAATAAGTGGTGTGTCAGAGACAAGTTAGAAATACAAAGGCCTGAACCAAACAAACCCTTGTGAGAAAGCAGTGAATGATGGTGGCATTTGTCGGAAGGAGAGTTTTTGAAAAAATAAAAAGTGATGTTATGACACAAGTGTTGTGGTCATTGATAGGTTTACTATAACCTGAAGGCATATCAGCCACTAGATATTTGCACATGCTATGCTTAAAATCTTCTTAAAGGCTGCAGTTAAGCTGTTGGGATGCACGTCCTTACCCAAAGGATGCATTTCAGCCAGGGCCATAGCAGTTTACTTCTTTCTTGTGACAACAAAGACCTTAAAATCTGTCTATAAACTAATGTTTTGGTCTAAGAAAATGGTGTCTTCTTGGGAAGTACTACCTAAACTGAGCCACCTGGAGAGGAGGTCAGCTTTCAGTGTAAGGGCAGGTGAGAGAAAGAGTAGCTACTCACCTGGGAATGGTGAAGCCGATCAGGGAACAAGGCATGTTTGTGTAAGTCATTAAATCTTATTCCCTCTCAAGTCCAGAGGGCATAAGGTTAAGAAAGTAATCAGAAATACTTGACCCACCATGATTATGTGATCTATAGGTACAGTAGGCAATTACTTGATGGAGCCACAGAGTTTTCACTGTTTTCTCATCCTAAGCTCCTCAAAGCCACTTCCCCCTTGTTATCAGATTTCTGTTTTGTGCAAATGTGCAGAAGGGTAATAGCTTGGCAGAGAGAATGCATCAATCTTATTATAATCTTTGTTTAATACTGTATTTTAACCTATCTTTCTGATTTCAGAAAGTCCAAACCTATCAACAAAACCTTAGGTTATCTTGATTAACATACTTAGGTTACCTGTCTCTTTTAGAAACTGTAGTCAAAATGATTTTAGTTTGAACACCAAACCCAGAAGTTTCTACGTTCCATTTTAAACATTTATAGCATTTCAATCATTTCTAACATTATTATTAAACTAATAAATGTTTTAGAAGCTTGAAATATCTCCAGACTTAAAACACAGTGTTAGGCACATATACTACAAACAACAACAACAAAGGAGCTGACAAGTAGCGAGTTAAATAGAATTAATTTCCTTTCAGTTTCCCAGTGAAATCATAAACCAATCAGACTTTTGTTCTTGTGTTATATGATACCACCATCCCAAAGTCCCTCGGTGAAATTATTTCCTTGTAAATTATTGCAGTCCATCCATTATGCTCAAGAAATATGATTTTTTTTTTAAGTGGGTAATATAAAGTAGAAAAAATATGTGATGTTTCCAATCTCCTGATATCTGCAGGGACCCCAGGGCTGATTGAAGGCTTACAGCTTCTAAATACTTGATTACTTTCAAAAGCTGATGAGTATTTAGTATAATAGTACATGAAAAACTAATCAAAAAAAAAAAAGGAGAACAAAGCAGAGAGATATAAGAAGGATTCTTTATCTCTAGATATACACTTACATATTATACCATTAATTAAAGCTTACTTATATTTATGAGCAATCACTAAATGAAAAGATAAATATAATTTCTCTCACAAAGTATTACAGTGTAGGTGTTCTTGTTCCTAATCAGAAACATCCAAATTAAGAATGGGAAGAAACTTCCTGATGTATTCAGTATGGCAAGTGGACCTGCAGAGATTACTAAAATTAGATATTTCCTTTATGGATGTACTCAATGGCCAGTGAAATATATTCCTGTCCTCCTGACTTGAAATAGGAAAATTATTATAATTGATATTTTGATTTAACTTTTTTATTTTCTCAAATCAAAGAAAATGTTGGAAAAGAAGATGCAGGAAGGAAGACTGAAAGTCAGCTTTCAGTGTAGCTGAAAGTTGATTCAGCTACGTTTCCTTCAACAAACTTTGAAAAAATTTACTGTGAGAGACAATTATCTCTGCATATCCTGATGGTCAGTGGAATTCAGGGAACCATAAGTCATCATGTCAGAACTTCTTTCTGGTTTCTTGTTTAAGGTTGAAGTGTGACAAGGATGTAGCCAACTATAGTTATTTTTCTCTGAAGAAATTTTTGTGAGATTTTTCTCTCCCAACATAGCCAGAATGAAAAGTCTGTCATTCTTATATGCATGTATAACATCTGTGAGTTCTTTGATTTGGTTGATACATGCAGCTGTACTTTTTAAATAAGAGGCTAGGGATTTTTAACTGCTAATATAAGGTGATTGTTTCCCAATCAGAAAAGCTTACTGATTGTAAACTGTAAGTTTAGTTTTGTGCAATGACATATGTACAGCACCTCATAAAAGAATTTAATACTCTTTGAAGTCTTAGTAAGAATTATTGGAAGATAAAAGTTCTCTTATCTTCTTTAGATGCTTTATTAAATTCATGGGAGATAATACTTGATAACCTATGATTATGTTTGTCCCTAAGTTTAATTTCCTAATAATTTGTGAGAGCAGGAAGAAAAGTCTGCAGAACAAGAATCTTTTCCTTCCATTGTTGCCTCATTGTCATTATCTCACTTGGAGCTACTCTTTGACAATTTTGCTGTTGCCCTCTGGGGCTGGCAGCATGTAGGTGTCTTTTCCCACTGGGGAAAACTATTATAATTGTGCCTGAGAAAGAGAAGGTCTTTTTGGACATGTTATGTAGAGAAAGATCCACAGGGGAAAAAAAAAAAAATCTTCAGCTCTTGAGCTGGAATTGAGCTCCTTCTGAAGAACTGTCTCTTCTACCTGAATTGATGGAAAGGTATTTCCTGAACACCTGACTCATACATGCATATGAAATCCTTTCTCCCAGGCACTACAGAAAGTGATTTTCTACTCAGTTAGAGGGTAAAGAGAAAGACTTCTAGTTTGTATGCTGGGCATCTTATTTTAATTTTTAAGGTGTTTCATGTTTAATTTCACTCAGGTTTTTGGTATTTCAGAATTTTGGAAATAGAGTATTGTTGTTCTCTCAAGTAATGATTTAAATTTTCTGTTCTGCAAAGCCTAAAGAAATGCTTCTGTATTTCTAATGCAGACAAAAAAAGTAATATTTCCAAGTTATCTGTGGACAATGGTCTAGTCTAGCTGTGATATGAAGAGGTAAGATAAAGATTAATTTGGGTTAGTGAAGCCAAAAATTTTTATATAAATACTACCAAATGTCACTGAAAACATGCTGCTCCATTGCAGAGTGAGGAATCTGGGCATTGTTTTTAACCCTAATAGAATTGAAATACATTTACTAAGATTTCCTACAAGTCTGCTTTGTGAATTTCCATCCTTTTTTGATTGTCAAACTTCTCATTACCTCATAAATTATATGCAAGGTGCCTGGAGGTGCAGTTAAAGAAGGCAAACTTGTGTTTCTACTAATGAATTGGTTTCCCTGTAGGGTACAGGAGACAGTACTTCAGTCTAATGAATGGAAAGCATTAAACTTCAAGAATGTTTTACTAAGAATGACACCACTTTTTACACAAGTAGAATAAGAAAGCTGGGGAAAGAGTCTGTCCCTGTATTGCTCTACTTGCTTGAGTAACACCCTCATTGAAATTGAAACAAAATGTGAACACTTTTATCCTGTAAATGTAAATGGGAGTAGGCATTGTTTGTTTTATATCTGGAAGCATCAACATGTCAGTGGTATCTATTGTTCTGGTTCTGAGGTCCTCTGGCTGTTGATTTCATTTCAAGCTGTGCTGCTACTGTGGCTGCTGGTAGCTGAAACGGGAGCTGCTGGGGAGAAAGAAGAAAATAAAAAATCCACAATAAAGCCATAAGGGAGGTTATGAAAAGTATTCACAGAATTTTATGCAGCATTCCTTTCAGTTGGGGGGTAGTGCTAATTAAGGATAGATTGTCTGGATTTAGAGGTAAGACTAGCATCCAGTCTCATACTCCCAAATGAAAAGCAGTATTGTTGATAAAAGCTTGCTGCCATGATATAGCATTCATAACAATTTCACACACACAGTTTTCCTCTGAGGATTCAGTAGCTTCTATATTTATGTCCCAACTGACTCTTATTCAAGCTTTACTTTTTTCCCCCCAATGAGTTACTAACTATCCCTGCTTTGGGAATTCTCCTTCATGAATGCTTTGAAGAAATCAGTCCCTTAGAATTCACATGTTTATCAAAGTTAGTTGAGGGTTTTTTTTGAACAACATTCTTGGTGTGACACGTGCAGTAAAGAACTGCATTCATACACATATATATCACATTAAAAAAACCCCAAACCAAACAATTAAAACCCCCCCAATATCAGATTTCTGAGTAATTTTTCCCCAACTCTTTCCCAGACAGAAACATTTCGAAGAGCCTCGACCATGCCCAAACTACTATTTTTTTTTCTTTTTTTCTCCCCTTGGAATCAGCAGCCAATAAATCTTGGTTTCCTCTTCTTGTTGTTTAGCAGTTTTTTTCTATACAACTTAGTTTTCTGTTCTTTCATTTATTTGAATTTTTTTCTGAGAAAGAGTTTGATGCAAAGCAGTGTTGGTAATAGGCAAAACTTTGGAACAAAGTAAAATGACTTTACATTTATTAGAGAAAGAGTAGGCATAGGATGCAGTTAAAAAAGTTGCTAAAGAAATTGTGCATACAACCACAGACAATAATTTGCTTGTTTTAGTGGCAGATATCTTGGGGAGTAGCTCCATCATTGGGAAGAAGACTCAAAGTCAGAAAGAGGTCTTCATGAAATTAGCTAATAAAGTGCAGAAAAATGAAAGCAGAAAAGAACAGTTGTCATGGGTTATGTAGAATTCATTCCTCATTAGTTGGTTAATGAGACAGTTTATTCTGCATATGTAATGCCATTTCTTATTTTTTTTTTTGCTTATGTGTCAGAAAAACCGTGATTCGTTCTAATAACTCCATAAACCTAATATAAGAGTGTGTGATAAGCCATTTTCATGTGTGATAACTCATTATCTATTTGACAGGGAGTGCTAGAAACTACTGAATAAGAACTCCATGATTCTGAATAAGTCTTGGATTATCTCTTTATTCGAATTTGCAGATTACTCAAATTTCGACCTCTCTTTTGTGAACTGGGTGGACTAAATACAAGTTAAAAGGCTTCATGAATAGCTTTCATCTTTACAAAGAGAATCAGAGAAAGGATACAAACTAAGGGAAGAAGGACATGGTTTAAACTCAATATTATTTCAGAAAATCTTTGAAGTGTAATATTTATTTACAGGATATTACTATCAGACAGAATGAGGGTAATAGCTCTAATAAATCTTTTTGTTTTTAAATAGATATAATAATGTGAAAAATTCTAACTAAAATTTTCAATGCCAGCAAGGCAAACACATTAGACATCACTTCAGAATGGCCATGTGCTATTTCTTTCTCTTTTTGGTTGTCTTCTCTTTGAGGAAGAAGAACAGTAGAATGCCTGACAGTTTAGAGGCGGAAATCCTAAAGTAGCAGAAGCACCAGATAAGTAGCTTTAGAACAAGCTTCCAAAAGACAACAAACACTACGAACACAGAGGAGTAGTTTAACAGAATGTTTTTGTCTGACTTAAAATAATGAAGGATCTACAGCTGTATTATGAGCTCAGAAAAAAACTCTGGACCATCAGATATTCCAAAAATATTAATAGCTCCTCTTCTTGTACATGCAGTTTCCCACCCCAGTCTCTCCTCCTTCCTTCCTTACACTAGAGACATCCAAGAGAATATTATCCCTAAGAAGCAAGATGTGATATCTCCTGCAGCAGCTGCTCACACTGGATGTGCCTGTAGTCTGTAGCAGTGTATGCTGCAGAGATAACTAAGCTAGCCAAGATGTAAGCAAATGCTATATAGTAATTTTTCAGGTCACCATCAGACATAATTTGCCTTTCTAGGTTGATTTTAGACAGACTTAAGTACCTTTCTTTTCACTTACAAGATTAGAATGAATTTAAATTGTGATGGCAACCTCTGCATGCATCTGAGTGGATTTACCATTTCAGATTTTGACTAGTTTAAGAATTTATGTAATACTCTGTTTCAGCGATACTTTCAGTGTGTGATCTATGGCTACAAGAAACAGCAAATCAATTTTGAGGATAACTTGTTTTCAGGCATCTGAGGTAAAGTGAGATTCCATTAACTCCATCAATCACCTCCTGAATCGTTTTTCCCTTAGGAATGGTGAAATAACTTGGTGTCCTGATAGATGCTTGGGGCTAACACAGAAATAAACAGAAGGGAAAACCCAGAACAACACATTTCTGTGTTCATTATTATTAGAGGAAAAATAACTCATTAGCTTTCTGATCCACACATTTTTTTCTCACATTTGTGTTGAGATCTGAGGTCATTTTGGCAGATACCTCCTGTTAGTTATATTCATAATCCAGGATTTTTTCAGCCTATTTTTCTTCTTCATTATTTTTCTCTGGTAAGGACAGGCTATTCATAACCTCTTCACAATCTACTTGATCACAGGTGGCTGTCATTGCATGCAGAGGAGGAATGAAGAACCAAAACTGGTTAGGATGTCTGGAAAACACAGTCTGTTGTTAAATGAAAAGGCTGCTTCTATTTCTTCATTCCAATGTTTTGGGGTTTTTTTTAATTACTGCATAGGAGGGGGAAAAGAGACACTCTCAGCTTGAGCTGAGGACAAGAAGCAAGGAAAGTGAGGGAAAGAAAAAGGAGCATTTCTTCATTATTTAATTTGTTCAGATAGTGTTTTACATAGAAAGAGATTACTCAAGGAAGCAATAGTATCAATAGAAATAAATATTTATAATAAGGAAAATTTAGAGTAATTATCTCAAAGGGCTGGAGAGATCATGCTGACAAGTTTTCTTCCACTGAGTTTCATATTTTTCACTTCTGAATTATATTTTCTCTTGCATGTCTTTCTTGCATTTTGTTGATCAACCAAGATTAAATTTTTCAAAGGCAAATTTACAGTAATTGCAAACAATTGCTGACTCCAGTAATATAGATAAGATGATATTGTCTTGCTGTACTGATAAAGCACTCACAAAAGCTTATTCTTTAAAAGATATTGCAAAGTTTAATGCTATCACTTGATAAAAAGGTGAACACCAGATTTTTTACTAGGACAACCTTAATAAATTTTTTTAAATCAGAGAAGTAGGGAGGAATGGAAAGTCAAAACATGGGAATGGTCAATGACTCGTCAATTACTACAGAACTTAAGCTTTTATGAATTCTATAATTTGACTTATATTCCAAGCAAAATATATAATAATTGATAAATCAAGCTGTCTATGTGATATTAGCACCCTTCACCAGAGATTTGTTGAGAGTGAAAAACTGGTTAGGAAGATGGGAATTAATTTTTTTTTTTTAGAATAACTAATAGCCTACTTGATAAAAGGGGTTTTTTTTCTGCCTATCTCAGCTTTCTTGTGGACTCCCTAGGTATTTCTTTCCCTTTTCAATCATAAAATTATTTTCTTCCCCTTTCAACACAGTCTCCTAACATTGTGTTTGTGCTTTGACATTTTTTCTTTCCTTAATATGTGTTGCCTCTTGGCTTTTCTTTGTTCCTTTTAAGTATCCCAAATAGTTCAGTGCTGCACCTCTCTCACCACACATGGTAGCCAGCCTGGCAAAAATACTACTGCTCTGCATCTGTAAAGAGAGGTGGATAGCAAGAAGTGGAAAGTGAAGTTACAAGAAGAAAAAAAAAAACAAGATTGGGAACCAGCTTATAAAACCGGATTAAAAACATGGCTAGGAAAAAAACACTAATAAAAAATGGGAAAAGCCTATTGTACAGGTATGGAGATATTGAAATAGGAGAGTGAAGCACTTTATTTGGTTAGATTATTGAAGAACCAAGTTTTAATATGTCTGTGAACCAGTAAATTGTAGATACTATAAGACAAAAGCTGCAAGCTAAGGAAATTACCAGTAAACCACTGAGTTAATTTCTGTGACTGTAAAGACAAATGGACAAAAATACTGTAAAAACTTCCACCACTAAAATTACTCCATGCCAATTTTGTGGTAAACTTCTTCACTTTCATGTTTTTATCTTTCTCTTATGCCTTCCTCTTCTTTTCTTTCCTCTGATCCTTTTTTTCTGTAATCATATTTTCTTGGGTTTTTTTCTCTGGTTTTGAGTTCTTTGTATGCAACCACAAAAGTACCCTTTTTTTCATTAGTATCCTTTCTTTCTGAAGCAGACCTTTCTGCTCACAGTTAATACCTACAGTTCTTCCTTCTAAGCCATTTGCCCTCGATCTTGCCTGCACCTTCTCTTTAACTCAGTTGAGGACAAAGACCACATCTGACATGTTACCAAGTCACATAAATGGATTCAGCAACAGGTTGAGCCTGGATTCTATCTGCAGTTTGTTGGTGAGGTTTTCTGACCAGCTTTGTAGGGGGTGCTCTCTAGAAGCCTTACTCCTAAGGGGTGAAGATGTGTGAGGAAGAAATGTAAACAATACCTGTGTCTAACAGAGCTTCTGGGGATATTAACCAGGAAGCTGATATGAAAGGCAAAATGCTGATACTCAGTGTAAAACATGTGTGAGTGGTAAAAGAAAATGTATTTTGCCAATAATGTGAATCAGAGAAAGGTTCTCTTGGAAGACTGAAAGAGCACTAAAATGGTACCTATCAGGAGAATACAGAGCATACAGATGGAGGGCAGTGAGATGCAGATATGTACAGTACAAATGTTTCCAAAATTGGCATAGCAGCTAAGCACATGCATATTTCCACAAAATGAATTTAATATGTCTAAACCCTCACTGGGTCCTACCTTTGCATTAGAAGAACCGTGCAAAGCATACGTCAGATGCTGACTTTGCATGTGTATAATGGCTAATTAAGTCTTCTATGATAGAGGGGAAGAATGAGATGGCATATACCAGGACTTAACTAAGGCTTTGTCACAATCACAATGCTATCCTCATTAGCAGTCTAGGGAAACATGGTAACTGTAAAGAGAGTGTAAAGCTGATTGGATGCCAACAGTCATTGTCTAGTTACCAGGGGTCACTGTCAAAGCAGAAAAGTTTATTGAATAACACTCGATCCTTGCCTTTCACAAAAGTATGATGCAGAAGGCGTGCAGAGTGTTTAGACACCTAGGTGCAGCAGTGATGACAATGAAAAAAGCAGCAAGGGCAAAATAGCATAAGTTGGCTATCATAATATTCCCTCTGCAGATTTACTGTATGTTTTGTTCTTTCTCTCAACAGAAGCTGACAGAGACATTTAGCTATTAGCTCACCAGCTGAAGGGGAAAAATAAAGACCCACCATTTAATGAGTCTGTTTCAGTATCTCTCTAGTGTACTATTAGGACATTTTGATGTTCTTTTAACTAGGTGAAATTCTTGTTCTTTGTTGCAAAATTAGAGTTGAAATTAAATAAATGGAAGCATCAGCAAATAGCTATTAAATTACAAAAAATAAAGTAATAGAACATAGTCTTTTCTTATTTTACAGAGTTTAGAGGAAATTAAAAGTTAGACTGAAGGTTTGAAATCTTTTCCCTGATGTTATTATTGAGCAAGTTTGCAGCTCTGCAATGTTGTTGGTCTGGGGTGTTTTTACAGTTTTGAAACATATGCACAAAACATGCTGAAATTCTGTTGTAGGTCCTTTACTTCCCACAATTTAATAAACTTTCTATGGTCATCTTAAAATGCAGGTAGAGTCAGTTTCCAAGTGTTTAATTTTTTTTTTGTCAGATTTATGAATGCATTTTATTTGTTGTTTACAGCATGTAAAAGTATGATGACATCCCTGTTCCCAGTTATTAGGAAGACAGGATATGCAAGAAGAGGTATGACATGAAAAAAACCTGGGTTTCATCGTCTGAATCAATTATGAAAGTGGTTTTGACCACTGGATGATATATATAATGATTTAAATGAAATTAGAGCTTGATAAGAGAGGAAAGAAAAGACTTGGCTAAACTAGATCTATACAGAAATGATGTTTTAGCATGGAGAAATTAACTGTCTAATTGGAATAGCAAAATAATTCATTAAAAAAAGATTAAAACCTGGTTTTCTAGTTTTGCAATATGACCAATGTATTATGAGATATCACAATGTTATTACTGGAATAGAAGGACGGGAACAAAGATTTACCTGGATTATGGTAGAAAAAGCCTGAATTATATAAAATTAAATAGTTCTGCAGTACTTAAATATTTTTGCCAGATATATTTTTAATACAGACTTTCTACTGTTTTGGCAGAGGTTGGGTAAAAACACAGATGCTATCACAGGTGTTTAAGTGTACCTTACCACCTTAAACTGAGTTCATAAGACTTGGCATAATGTATGAAAACTTTCAGAGCTCCACAAACAATAACCAGATGAAATCACCTCTTGTTTAATGGAATATTGTTGAATCAAGCACACAAAATCTCTGTACAGGCAGAATATTGCAATAAATCTTACAGAATCCCGAAGGGATCTTCTGGAAATCCTGGTTTCACTTAAAAATATGTGTTTATTTTTCAGGCACTATTAAAAAAAAACCTTTGTATGGTTGTTACCCAAAACTAATTAAATAATCTTTGTCAGAATTTTGTTTGTTCACTGGAATATTTGAAAGAGACATTATTTATCAAGAAGCCATTAGACCAAGCTTAGCTGGATCCTTGTAGAGGTGAAATAACTCCTGTTTTTGTCTCTGAGTGCATCTTTGTAGGTATCACTAATCTAGTTGTTATATCAGTTCTTAACTGCAGAGTGAAGAATCACTGCAGAGGGAAGAATCCCAAATCATTCTTTAGAGAAGATAGGTGACAGAGAGGACGGGTGACGAAAGAGATATTCTGAAGAAGTCAGAAAGAAATGAGAGATGAATTGATGGTCATATGATTTCATAGGCTGATGGAAAGTAAGTGGTGTTTTTGTTTTCTTTTTTTTTTTTTTTTTTTTTGGTCCCCTTTCAGCAGATAGGCAAGAGAAAATGCCTGCAAATGCAGCTCAGTTTTCTTAGAATTTGTGCCATATACAGTATATACAGTATTACTTCATCAGTTATTCTATTTGAACTCCTGAGTTAGGGGTTTAAAACAGTTTTATCTCAGAGAGAAATCTATTAGTTTAATACTGGTTTATTAATGTGTGAATGTGCCATTATTGCCAAGGTCAAGAGTAGCAAAGGCATCACTAATTTTGTTTTTTCCCTCCCCTCTTTTCCTCTGTACTACACCATCCCCAAGGATCACCATGTGCCCCAGAGTATTCTCCAAATGCTTCTTGAGCTCTGTCAGACTTGGAGCTGTGACTGCTTCTCTGGGATGCCTGTTCCAGTGTCCAACCACCCTCAGATGATGAAACCTTTTCTAATATCCAACCTAAACCTCCCCTGACACAACTTCAGGCCATTCCCTCAGGTTCTGTCACTGGTCACCCCAGAGAAGAGATCAGTGTCTGTCCCTCCTTTTCCCCTCACAAGGAAGCTGTAGACTGCAATGAGATGTCTCCTCCATCTCTTCCAGGCTGAACAGACCAAGTGCCCTCAAGTCACTCATACAGCTTTCCCTCAAGGCCCTTCACTGTCTTTGTTGCCCTCCTTTGGACACTCCTGAACAGCTTTAGATCCTTCTTGTGTTGAGGTGCCTAAAACTGCATACAGGAGTCAAGGTGAGGCCACCCCAGTGCAGAGCAGAGCATCCCCAGCTGGCAATGCTGTGCCTGATGCCCCCCAGGACACTTTTGGCCCTCCTGGCTCCCAGGGTACTGCTGACTCACGTTCAACTTGCCATCTACCAGGACTCCCTGGTCCCTTTCAACAATGCTGCTTTCCATCACCTCATTTCCCAATCTGGACTATACCCAGGGTTTCTCTGTCCCAGGTGCAGAATCCAGCACTTTCTCTTGTTGAGCTTCATAGAACTGGTGATTGCATAGATGGAGCCATTGATTGACTGTATTATTATAATTGTGTCCTAATGCTTTCACAGCCTCAACTTTTAGTATGAACTTTTAGTATGAATTCCACAGTCAAAGAATGACAAAATCACAGGTCTGACTTGGCAGGGACATTAAAGATCATCCAGGCAGGGACACCTTTAACTAAACCAGGTTGCTCATAGATCCATCCAACCTTGCCTGTACACTTTAAGGATGGGGCATGTGCAACCCCTCTGGGCAACTGGTGCCAGTGCCTCTTCAAATAAAGAATTTTTCCTCACATCTAATCTAAATTTACTCTTTCAGATTGAAACCATTCCCCCTTGTCCTGTCATTACATGCCCTTGTGAAAAGTGAAAGTCATCTCTATTAGCAGTATAGAAGAGCATTCTTTCTGACAATCCTGCCAAGCAGCTCATCTTCCCATTCCCTTGTGGCAACAGCATTCACAACATGGCTTTGTGTCTAAAACATTACTTATTTTCATCACTTGTAATTGGCATCTTGTAAAATTTGCTGCCTATATTAATTAGAGGAAAAAAGTAAACAGAGTTATATGTTCAAATTCTTCAAAATATTTATTAGTTATTATTAGGAATTATTAGTTCCTAATAATACAAACTAAACAAGTGCCATTTTTGTTTCTTCTGTGTCTTCTAGAGCTTCTGATATTCCATGCTTATAAGAATTTTCTTGCTTGTCCCCCCAAATTACATATTTTTTTTGTTTTTCTATTTTGTTTTTTTTTTTTCAGTTGATGACTATCAGTACACAGGTATATATGAATTTAACAAAGATAAAAAACATTAGTGAATAATATTTTTAGTGTTTAGTTTATTATTTTCAGTATTTAATTTTCAATAATTAAAGGTTATGAACTTTCAGTGTATTTTTAAAAATTTTAGTCAACAGTCTCTATAAGGACTTTTTGTCCTGAATGGCATAACTTCAGGAAGATATATTTTGAAGGGCAAAATCTTCCAAGTGTGTTTTGCAATGCTGTTGTCTACGTTAAATTAAATGTCACCTTACTCTTCAGTTACTCATTCTTATAATTGCTGGTTGTAATTTCTCATTGTGAAGAATAAAAATTGTTATGTATTGCTTTACTATTTTGCCATGTCACTTTTCCCTATCTTTAGTGTTTCCCTAATGTTAGATCTTTTTTAAAGGTTGAAAACTATCTCTTCTCTTCCTCTTCCCTCTGTGTAACATGCACTGTTAACCCAATCTGTAAATAAGAATTTAAGATAATTTAAGATAATTTTAAGGAATCTAATCCTTCTTGTTTTATTTACAAGAATTACAAAAAATGTTGGAATTGCCTTTAAAAAAAATTCTTCTATCTAATTATAAAGTTTATATATAGGAAACATTCAGTAATGCAGTTATTGGATTAACAATATCAGTAAACTCCCCATCTTTATCAATGATCTGGACAAGGGGATTGGGTGCACCCTCAGTAAATTCACAGGTGATACCAAGTTGGTTGGGAATGTTGATCTTCTGGAAGACATGGAGGCTCTGCAGAGGGATCTGGACAGGCTACATTGATGGGCCAAGGCCAGTACTATGAGATTCAGTAAGGCCCAGTTCTGCACCTGGATCACAAAAAGACCATACAGTGCCAGAGACTGGGGCAGAGTGGCTGGAAAGCTGCTCAGCAGAAAAGGACCTGGGGGTGCTGGCTTGGAGCTGCTGAACATGAGCCAGCTGTGCCCAGGTGGCCAAGGAAGCCAATGGCACCTGGCCTGTGTCAGAAATAGTGTGGCCAGCAGGACCAGGGCAGTGATTCCCCTGCACTTGGCATTGGTGAGGCCACAGCTCAAAACCTGTTTTCAGTTTTGCCCCCTCACTACAAGAAAGTTATTGAGACAGTTTTTTGCAGCAAAAATTCTTAGAATTGTTTTGAAGGCGTATACCTGAGCATTAACATTGAAGATGCTAATACACAGTAGCAGTACAGAATATGGTATGCTGCCTCTGAGAACAAGTCCAAGGAATGCCAGAGAGGAGGCTAAATTCAGTGTTATATAGAAGTGTTTCTGCCATAAGTTTAGACAACTCTTACAAAACTAGTCTTCCATAGCCATTAGCATACATTAGTGTGAAATTGCAAAATAGGAAGACCATTTTTAGTATGATTCATGTGGCAGTAGGAGCATAGATATAGATTAACTTTAATGATGCTTTTAAAAATATTACAAAGCACTTACATAGTTTTTTACCTGTGCATTAGGGAATCAGATTTATTTGGTCTGCCAAGTAGATAGGTGCCAAATATAGCGAATAGTAGGTGTACAATATGTACAAAAGTGAGTACTTTTCCCTTTGGAATCCATTTTCCAAATATCTTGGAAACTAGTAAACAAAAAAAGCCCTTTATATCATAATTTAAGTACTAGCGTGTATTATTTGAAGGCAGCTTGAAAGTTTTAAATTTTTATGGAAGGTGAGATCTAACTAGCTACAAAATAATCATGCAGTTCTCCATTCTGCTTGCTTTTAAGACCATTAGTTAAACCCTTTCATGTTTCCAAGGCTAACAGTGGTTAACTGATTAAATGCACTGCAACAAGAAGCTACAATTAACCCAGCTGATAATTCTCTTGAAAAGTGCATAGCGAATAAACAATCTCAGCAACCCCTACAAAGCACAGTTGATTTAATAATTTCTTCCTGCACTAGAAGATCCTTTTGTAAATCCTGAAATGTCCAGAAATTTGATGGGTCTGGCATTGATGATGTAATGGAGGGGAAAGGTACATACAGTTTCCCTTTTTTTTATCTTCTATGAGAACAATGTGAAGGGGAATCTGAAACAGAGATACTTAGGTAAATGCATCAGCTCAACTGCAAATATTTGGCAGTTCTACTTCACTGTGGCCCCAAATGACATCAAGACCTTGCTATTCTCAGTGTAAATACAGAAGAGGTGATGTAAGAAATGGCCCTCCACAGATAATTGACATTTTACAGATAGGTCTGCATAGTTTGCAAACACCAGTTTCAGTGCTGCTCTAACAGCAAGATGCTCTACTAAGCCAGAGGTTCCATGGGTGTACTGACTTCATGTTGTGCCTGCTGAAATAACCCTCTCTGAGGTCCAATCTGTGAACTCCTCTGCATTTTACCATAAGAAAAGATGAGAGAAAACACACCCCAGACAAAAGCAATCCTGTATCCTGGAACAGCAGTAACAACTCGTAGGTTCTAGGATGGAGCACCTCTTGTATGAGGAAAACCTGAGGGACTTGGGGCTGTGTAGCCTGGAGGTGAGAACGCTCTGGGGAAACCTTGCTGTGGCCTTTCAGTGCCTGAAGAGGGTCTATAAAAAGATGGGAACAGGGTTTTTTCAGGGCCTGTTGTGATAAGACAAGGGATAATGATTTAAATTTGAAAGAAGGTAGTGGGGGTTATCTGAGTTTTGGTGTTTGGGGGGGTTTTTGTTTGCTTGTTTTACAAATTAGTGTGGTAAGAGTGTGGAACAGGTTGTCCAGAGAGGTTGTGGATGTCCCATCCACATCCACTGGAAGTATTCAAGGTCAGCTTGAATGAAGGTCTAAGAAACCTGATCTAGTTGAAGGTGTCCCTGCTCATCACAGAGTGTTTGGACTAGATAACATTTAAAAGCCCTTTCAACTCAAACCAGTCTACCATTCTAGGACCCAAAAATTTGTTATAGAAGCTGTCTTTTTTATGTGGCTCATCAAACAGATTTTTTTTCATCCAAAGATGAATCCTGCATTGGCTTGTTTATTTTTGTCATGAATATATTTTTCTATTTCCAGAGAAGAGAGGCAGCGTAACATTTATTATTTTACAATACCACCTGCTAAAAAAATATTATTGGAAGTTTTATTTGTGTCATATATATATACAGAGGTAAAAATAGGGAATGATTCATCAATAAGATTATACTAGTCATCCTACAATCAGGAGTATATCTCATTATGTGTATAAAGATTAATTGCTTAGTACCATTCTTTAATTTTTGCAGATGATAATGCATATTAAAAAAATCTTTTTATATAAACAAGACAAAATCACATGTTACCTTACTAATTTTGTTATTTTGAAGAATAATTTTAAGGGAATTGAAGCTACATATGGCCTGTAGATAAGATTTAATTTTCAATAGCTTTTAGCATATTTATCTTCCCAAGCACTGAAAGAACCCTTATAATAATTATGAATTAAAATATACATCAATAGTATATCTATACTTAATTTAAAAGGTATTTCAAAGCCAACATAGTTTAAAACTTGCTTCCTAGTAAATGATGTAATCATGTTTTCTTAGTAGTAATTTTTATAAGGCAGATAGTTTGTAAACTTAGACTCCAGTATTCATGCTAGAATTGTAAAAGACAAGATGAAAATTATTTGAGCACCACTGACCAGAAAAAAATACATACTGAGTGTGGATTATTTCCAAGGTACACAACACAATTTAAAATCTATGGGACAAGATCAAGGTTCACTTATTTCTTTTACAGTGGTAGCACTTACTTCAGAAAAGTGAACATAAAATGTGATTTGTTAAATCTGCACAGTTAGGATAGCATACCTGCTGTCACCAATTTGTAACCTGCTGTCACCAATTTGTTATCTATTTCTTCTATGTTTAGGATCCTCTGCCAGCACATGAAATATTTTCTTTTTTTTTTTTTTTCAAAGCAAATATATTCAGTGCAATAGAAGTTTTTATCCTTCAACTCAAGCATTGGATAAATTGAAAGTAAAAATCCACAAAGGCCAAATTAGCAAAGTAGTGTTTGTTTCCATTCTCAGTTTCATCTCATTCCATCACTCTTTGTTTTTGCACTTTGCCATTATCTTGTGTCTTGCAGGTTTTTTTAAAGCAGTATCTCCTCTGAGAACCACGCCAGGGAATCCTTTATAGTATTCAAAAACATCCTAACCTACTGAAAATATCTCTATTTCATGCTGTTATTTCAGTCTCATGATGTGCTACTTAAAGATTAGAAAAAAAAAAAAAAAAGAAGGTACTCATTCTGATGGATCAGAATGGGGTTACAGTCAAGATTAATTCCTTATGTTATCTTGGAATAAATTCTTTAATTCAATACTTGAAAGGCAGGCCCTTAAATGGGAATGGTTACCACAACAGCAAATATAATCTTCATGTAACACACTGGGAGAAAATAAAGGAAAAGATTCTGTGCTGAGAAGAGGTCAAGCAGTACTGAAAGAGGTTAGATGTGCTTAACCCTGCCCTTATCCAGATGAAAGAGGTGTGGCTCATGTCACCTATCAGTGTCATAGGAGTGCAATGAAAATATTTTCTGCGTTACAAAGTTTCCCTCTGTATGCCTGTGCCACTTAAAGTTTTCTGAACTATTCAATTCTTATGTTTTTAATGGTCTTTTTATTTAAAATATTGTCATTTGGTTTTTGATTTTGATTTTATTGAGGTTTGGCTTTAGTTTTTGTGGGTTTTGTTTTTTTTGTTTGTTAGTTTTATTTTGGACGTTTCTCCAAAATATGGTATAAATTATAAAATAAAAAGATGGGTGATAGAAAAAAGGAGATGTAATGGCATTTTTTAAAAAAAAATGTAACTTTGAGAAAAGGCCATAAATAAACTTACTTTAAAAAAAAAATAGTTAAATTAGTTAGTTTTATTAATTTTGCTTTGAATGCACTTTTCCTAGGTCATATTCATGCTCAGGGCAATACAATTCATTAGGAAACGGTAACAGCTCAAGAAAGAAATAAAACTCTCCCCTTGAATTTGAAAATGGATAGGAATTAAAACCACAAATCTCCTCTTAGGTTGTGACAGGTAGCATAGAGATTTCATATATACAGTTTACAGCATGAGGAACATCATTAGATAATGAAGTTGCTTCAGTTGGAAACCTGCCCCCCCCAACACAAGCTGGTAAAATCAGGAAAAGCTGATAAAATTCTTCTTTCCAATATGTTTCAGCAATGATGCATCACATCAACCACCCTGGGAAATACTTTTGCCTCTTTACAAAGAACTTTATTTTGTTACTGCCAGATTATAAAAATGCCTCTGTCTGTGTGCCCAATTTAACTCCTGAAACACAGTTTCTTTCACTGATGTCACAGATTTCCTTGTTGTCCAGTGGATAGTGCCTTTATTTGCCTGGGGAGAACAGAGGGAAGTGTATGGGAAGGATGTGCTGGTAGCTCCCCAAACCAAGGCATATGATAAGGAAGACTTCCTTAATTGGTATGCTATTTATTTTTATTGTAGAAAACCATTTGCCAGATGCCTGTGGTAACAGAATAGGAGAAAGGGTGTCTGAAGCTGACATGAAGCAAGCAAGAAATATGAAGTGGAATAGAAACTGGCAATAGCAGCTGAAGATATGGAGCACCCAAAACCTATAGAAAACAGAAAAAAAGATTAGATTTATATATTTCTTTCAGCCACTATATAGCCTATTGTTGATATTCTCCTACACCATAGGCTTTAAACTCAGACTACAGGAGAATATCAGCAGCGAGTAATAAAAAGCATTTCATACTTTATCAACCTTGTACTCACTTCATGCTTTGCTATCAGTTATATGATTACATCAGAATGTCTGTCACCATTCCATAGATACAAAAAGCTATTTCTTTCTTAAAACTGATGAAGTCAGATTAGATTGATTGTCCCACAACTGAATCAATTCCCTGTGGGTTAAATGGGTGATGGGACATGTGTCTCTTGCACACATACACTTATTTTAGTCAGTTATACTAGCACAGTGCAACAAAAATATATATACCTTAATTCTTTTATGTTAAAGATGGCTGTAATTTTGACAGAACAGTTATTTAAAGATGTCATTTCACTACCTCAATTGCATATAGTCATACAATCTTTTCATAATGCACAATGATATGTCACTGAAAGTTTTTGACTTTTTTTGGCTTAAAACCAGCTGCCCATGGTCTTGGCATGTGTATTCACCGCAAGTTATACAACTGTTTATTAATTGGCAAAAACTTAGGATGATCTGAAGTGCTGGGTTCTACCTTCAGGTAATAGAAAAAAAAAATCTAAAGTTGCTAGTAGGAACATTACTATATAGATCTATAATCCTGAAAAATATTTGATACAGTGAATGAGATGTTAGTTTTCAGTAAAGGAAGGTAAGGGGTTTAGCTGTTTTCCAGTGCTAAACAGACAAAGGGACAAAAGCTGTACCACAATTGCCAGCTGCCTTTTAGTTACTAGATCCAAGTAAATCTCTTAGAATCAAATGGCAAACTAATAAAATGGATCGTGTCTCTTCTCTCATAAAAATTATTAATATTATAGTCTCAGTGACAGAAAATTTAAAACTCTGCCTAAGTGATTAGAGCAAAGTGAGCTTACTACTGAGATTTTAAACTGCTAGATAAATATTACTCTAATATTCACTGACATTCTTTCTTGGAAGGTGTTGGCTTTAGTTTGCCTACTAGTGAAAAAAAAAAACAAACCCCAAACAACATATAATAGGGATTTCAGACAACACAAACTGGTGTTAACCAAACAAAACCAAAAAAAGGGTTTTAATGGAAAATCTTTCAGAAATAAAACACCACTTGGCTTCTAAGACCTGTCAGTACCTAAAGAATTTGGTATTTGGGGATGTCTCTTTCACGGTAAGAGATCCTTCCTTTTTCTGTCTTATGGTTAGAGATTCTTCCTCTTCTCTGCCATATATCAAATGCCTAACCTTTCATTTTGCTTCTGCATGTGTTAGTCTTGCCCCTAAATATTTAATAGCTTTATACCTTTTTTCATCAGACAAAACAAGAATGCTTAAAATGTGCTATGATATAGAAAGCTTTGGCGATAATATTCAGGTAACTAATCACTCTGCTACTGATTATTGTATAAACAAAGCACAATTTAAACAAAAATACTGGTGTAAGTAATTACTTGTTGTAAGTTGCATAAATTACTTTTAGAACTGACTACCTATAAATATTTAGTACATATCACCTTAAAATATACTTGTGAGGAGAAAAATATGATTAATTCCATTATTTGGAAGACACAAAATTACTGAGGTTATTTGTCAAAACAAGGATTGGACCATGATCCCCAGCTCTCAACCCAGTACCTAAACATGGACATTTCTGTCTGCTTCATGTTACATGGAGGACTCAGTCAGAAGTGTAACACGCTTGAAGAGGATATGGGAGGACCTTGGGGAGACTGTCACTGAAGTATGCAGAGCTAAAGCCTCTGCTCTTGGAGCATTCAGAGCCACATAATTAAATAGAGGGAACATCTTACCCTTTGTTTGAACCTCCTGTCCTCTTTTAGATTCTTAACTAAGGTCTGAACTGAAAATAAATGTACTGAGATATATTGAATGTTCTATAGTACAGTATGGCAGGCAAAATTTTACTCCCTTTTTTCTGAAAAGGCTAGCTAAGCTACACTGCAAACTGTGCATATATGCACATATACTTTTATAGCTATCAATATATACACATATATATAACTTTCCTTGTGAATATATGCATCTTTATGAAAATCTGCCTATGTGAATTTCTGAAGGAAAATATATCATGTCAGTAATATGGAAATTAATTAACATGAAAATTGTGTGACTCATATTTACATTTTTGTATGTGCATATGTACACAATACAAGCACATTTTGTTTTGTCTGGGCTTTTTTTTTTTTTTTTTTTTTTTCAGAATACAGAATCTTCAACACAATACCATTTTTTTTAATTTTTAAATATCATTTTCCACTGCTGAAGACAGAAATATTTGCATACTTATTCAATATAGTTTACCCAGAAAATTCATAACTGTGATGCTGCATCTCATTGCAAGTCTATTTCTACAAGCAGACGAGATCATTATGTAGAAAATTCTGTGCAAAGTTATGTATCGGCTACATTTAGTAGAAACTGTAATAGTAGGTGGTAGAGATTTTGAGCCTTAGGCCATAAAATTCAACAAATGCAATCATTCTTCTGGTAACACTAACATTAACTCAGTTTTGGAAAGCTGGGTAACTAGACACACTGGTCAACTCTTAAAATTCAGTATATTTTGACAGTCACCACATAATTGAATCTGAAATGTTTCACTTATTCTTTATTCTTCATGGATGGAATGTAAAATCAGAATGACTCAACTGTGCATAAATTCTGACATTTTAGAGAGAATGACTATGGAAAAATCTCATTAAACTATATGGCATTTTCCAAGTTTGATAGCAGTCTCTTCCAGGTTTGACTACAGACCTTCTGTGGTTGGAGTAATGTCACAGCAGAAGATCAGCTGGTGGAAAAGGTGAGGAGAGGGGGCATCACAATAAATTCACAATAAATTCCCCAAAAGGCAGTTTAATTGCCAGGCTGCTCTCTCAGAAGTACCTCCTTTTCGTACAGTCAGCCACAGATGTAGAAGGTTACAATTTGATAGAGAAATTTGACTAGATTCTCTTTACTGCTACCATGGCATTTGGAGTCAGTTTTTTAAAGTGTGAATGTCTGGACATGAAGATGCACATCTGCTAGGATGTGTACCAAAGCACACTCTCTCTGAAGAGGTCACAGGCAGGACTACTCCTCCCTCAGTTCTGTACTGGTGGCTTCCATTTCCACACTTGGACCACACGTGGATGTCAAAAGGAAAAAGAGTTGCAAAGAGAGATAAAGAGCAGAGCTGGAAAAAATAGATATTCCTAACTCCTCTCTCTTTCTTGACAGAAAACCTGTGCTAAACAGAATTGCATGAGATGAAAAGAGAGTAGATAGAAGAAAAATACATCCAGACACAGCAGAGATATTATTGTCAGGAATGTGTCTATTCCTGAATGAGGACTGAAATGTGACCACAAAGGGAGAATACATCACTGCAATAAGGCAAACATATTTGCACATTTTCAAACATATGACCAGATAACTGGTAAACAGTTAAGTACTTAAAAATAATCAAAGGGCTAACTAAGGAATAAAAGGCAGAGAGTAAAAAATGAAATGTCCTTTTAACAGAGCAGCTTCAATTATAATACCATTTACAAGGCTGTGAGGTCTCTGAAATACAGCAGTGTGAGTTAGATCAGAGTCTGCCTGGCCACTGTCAGGAGAAACTTGTGTTTTGGCAGTATCCAGGCAGGTAGACAAAGGGAAGGCACCAGCACTGTATGAACTGGCTATAACCCTTGGCAGCTGGCTGTACAGAGATGGGCCCAGCAGCACCAATGCCCCCCTTCCCCAGACACTGCTTGCTGTGATTCAGTGCACTTACTGTACTCATCCCTGTATCTCAGAATGCATTAGCTGGAAGAATAAGATTTGACTTTATGACTAAGATATTTACAGTCCTGTCAAAACCCGGACTTTCTTTTGTACTGTTAGGAAGAAGCACATATCCTTTGGGAGGGTAGAGTGCTCTATATGAAAATGGTTAACTCAACAGAAAGATGCAGCAATGAAAAATGGGCAGTGAAGAGGAATTATACTGGTGAATCATAGTTTTTTGTGGTCGAAACTGATAGCTGTCAGGTTGGTCAGTGATGAGGACAATGGCCACAGGTCTACGCAAAAGCAGTCCCAGAACTTGCATCACTCTCAGTATCTCAGTGACTTGACAGGTATGTGGTCTTTGATACATCCCTGTGTATGACTCTGGAGGTAGTTGAAAAACTTATTTGAAATATCAGTCTTTGGTGAACAGCAGGAATTATTCCAGCAGCCTAGAGAAAGACAAGATTTTATTTAAGTTTTCAGTTTTCAGTTTTTATGTCCTGACATAACAAATCAATGTTACCCTAATAAAAATATTTTTAACTTTCAATACATTTTAATTATTTTATTTTACTCATATTCCTATACATGAATGAAAAACTAAAACTATTTTAATTACTCTACTCGAGAAAAATAGCAAAACAGCATATATTATACATTTTTTCCTTCAACAGTATCATATTCCTGATGATCACCTTTTCTATCTAATTTTTCTCAGCTCAGTAACAAAATAAAAATTAACTTGTATAGTTATGAAAAATGCTGTTGGGGCCCCAATCCCATTAAGAGGTTTTCAGCTGACCAGCCCCATCTGGGGTCCCCATCTGCACCCCTGGACACCCAGTCCCTACCTGATCTCTGCCACAGGCATTCTTGTTCTTTACCCAGTCTCCAGTCTTTTTCTTCCCCTGTGTTGTCCTCAGCCCTCTGGTGTAGTCCTGTCTCCTGCTGATACTGGAGTCCCTAGAAGGATCCAGAGCCCAGCTCTGGCTTGCCTGGAGATTGTCTGGGGCTGTCAGCAGACCTTGCTGATGGCACCATGCTCTGCCTACTCTGCTCACCTCCACCCTGAAGAGCTGTGTGCTGGCCCGCAGGAGCACTGCCTCTGCTGCCCTGACTTCCCCTCCAGGCTTGTATTCCCTTACAGAGCAGCCCCACGCATGCTGCTCCTTGGCAAGATTTCAGGCATGATAAGAAAACTGCTCTGCTGTGTTGTGGTGTTGAATTGATCTCATTTCAGTGCAAGTTAACTAGGGGTTACTTTAAGTATTAGAAAAGACTAAATAAAATATCTGTTATACTCCCATCTTTCAGTGCATTTTATAAGTACTTAGAAATAAACATAGTAGCAACTTAGGGAGTTCCTTGGATTTTTTAGAGATGGAATTAGTTTTGAACAGGATGCACCACATACAAATTTATACAAAATGCAGAAGTGCAAGAAAGTTTCCAAATAATGAATGTTAAAGAAAATATGCTGATTTGTGCAATAGAACTGTAATAATTCCTTATGAAGGCAAGTAAAATCTTCTTGAGAGTGTCTTCAGGAGTCACAGAATATTGTCTGAGTTTATGCTGTCATATTTTATTGTATATACTAGGAATTCTTGATGCAAAACTGGTGTGGGAAAGTTGCAAGACCTGAGAGACCCCTTTAAAGAAAGAACACATATAAAATAAAAATGGAAGTGGAGATATTGGTCAAGAAAGCAGGGACCAGCTAAACTCATAGGGATTCTGGAAATACTGCCTCCCATCCTGGTGCTTCCAATGAAGGATTAGTGCTCACTGAAGTGAGCAGAGGACCTCAAGCTGGCAAGGGTCTGGAGAAGGAGTGACTGAAGCAGCAGGGCTTGTCCAGCCTGGAAGAGAGTTTCAGGGAGACCTAAAAGAAACCCTTCAGCATCTACATGTGGTGATCAAGAAGACAGAAGGAAACACTGTGAAGAAAGTTAACTCTATTCCAGACAAATCCAGTACAGTACACAGCCTGAAGAAGTTTCCTTTCCTGATATGCTGAAAACAGGAGAAGTCTTCCAGGGACAAATATAGCACTGCATAGTGGAAAGCTGAAAGTCAAAGGCAAAAATTGTAAAGAGAGACACTCAGGTCAGATGTAAGGAAAACGCGGTCCTTCCTGAGGACAGCCAAGCTGTGGAACAGAATGGCCAGAGAGGCTGGCAGTTTTTGAGATTGCCCTGAGCAATCTGGTCTGATCTCAGAGCTGGACATGCTGTGAGAAGGAGATTGGTCTGGAGACTTCCTGGGGTTCTGTCCAACCTGGATGCTGCTTTGATCAAACTTCATTTCTCATTTAATGCAGTAATAATGGTGGAGCTGGAAACAATATGGTTCATAATATATTGATAACAGAACAAATTCATGGCTCATATAAATCAATAAAGTGGATGTAAGCATCAGAGAAATGTTTCTTTTCAAACAGAATTCATCAATGTTGCTTTGAGCCTATTAGTCTAACACAGGAACAGAGAATGGGCAGGAAGGAGATCAAATAAAAAAACAAGGAAGTTCACACTCAAAAACACAGCTGGATGAAAAAAAAAATCTATCTTTTTTTCTGCTGAAGAAAAAAAAAATTTAAAAATTAAAAATAGAAAATTTGAAGTCTAAGTAGAGTACTTTTCAAGACTGATAAAAGAGTCATATCTTAGAATTAAAGTGAAATTAAAGTGTCATTTTAGATTTAAAGTAGGAATTAGAGGAAAATTTTTTTACAGAAACAGGATGAATTACACATACTTAATAAACAGACTGTGACAGTAACATTTGAAATTTCTAAGAAACTGTTTTCTGAGAGTTATGCTGGGGATAGCAAACAAAGAATTTTACTCTCCTTATAAGCATCCAATATATATTGAATATATTTACAGATGTAGTGGGCTCTAAAACAGAGTTGGGGTATTAAAAACGTTGGCAGCAGTTTGTTTATTCACAACTCCTAAAAGATTAAAAGTTTTTCTTTTCCCAAGTGCCCCTGAAAAGCATTAACCTGCTGCTCTGGGTGACTTTCTAAAGCTTATAATTGGCCCGTTCGCAGGAGCTGATCAGCAATCACAGAGCCCATGCAGAGGGAGGTCAGGGAGACAAGTCCGTGTCTCAAAAGCACACATTCAAGAAATCCCGTTCTTTTTTCAAATAACAAACCCGCAATTAAAGCCCTCTGAGCGGTTCGACGCCGGCCCCTCGCAAAGGCCTCAGCCCGCGCTGAGGCGGCGCCGTGCCCGGGCGGCGCGGGCGCTAGGGGGCGCTGCAGCCCCGCGGATGAGGGCGGGCCGAGCCGCGCCCGCGGCCCGGGGGTGCCCGCGCAGCCCGCACAGCGCGCAGCCCGCCGGCCCCTCACAGCCGCTCCGATGGACGCTGGCGGTAGGGAAAAGAAAAGAAAAAAAACCACTCTGAAATCTTTCTCCTTGCAGAATCAGCCCTCGAGCTCATTGCGGCTTTCTTGTCCTCCCAGCGCTCATGCCGAATGCAATTTAAGAGGTAGAATTAAATTCAAGTCTTTCACTGTAGCTACTGCCATTAAATGGTGCAAGCTTTTCTGGGACCACAGGAAAAATACAAAAATTGGCTTTGTCTCTTGATTTATTTATATCTTGATTTAAAAAAAAAAAAAAAAAAAAAAGATATTTCATTGTGGCAATGGAGTGCCTTCTTTTCTGATTAGAGCACAAAGCAATATCTTTTTTTTATAATGCCATTTGAGTGAGTATATAATTTCGGTTGCTTTCTATCTTAAGAGTTTATTAATGTAAAAAGAAAATCCTGTGCAGAAGCTGAATTAGTATGATTGACAAAGAAGCTGCTATACTACAACCCTTTTTTTAAGAAAAAAAAAAAAAAACAACAAAAACCTCAACCTTTTTTCAAGTGCACTGCCTCCCAAAGAGTTTGCAATTGCAAACTCCTTGCAATTGTACCCCTGAAAATAAATTGGCATTCCAGATATTCTGTTTCTTCAAATAATGGTGTGCTTATTCAGTTGACAAATAGTATTGCTAATTTCCTGGTGACCACAAAAAAATAAGTGATTATAAAGAATTTGTGGTTATATTTTTTTCCCATTTTTCTGTTGTGCCAGGGGTCTTAATTTTTTTCTAAGTTTGCCTCACAGATGTAGGATGCCACATAAGCAGCGGACATACAGTGTGGCATATTCCAGTCTGAATTTAATATGATTCAGATTTTCATAGTTTATTCAAACATACTGTGTTGCAATGAACAGACATTAAACACCCGTGGCTCTTAAGCAGCTCTGTACAAATTTCTTTATTCAGATCAATAAAATAAATTAGGCTCAAAATGTATGAGATTGCTGATATGTAACAATACAGATTAAAATAAAAATCAAGATTTCATCCAACCTGCCTTCCCTTTACTTGTCCTCAGCTACCCAAATGCAGTGTCAGTACATCTGCTTGTGCATTGTCTGATTTAATTTTGCAGCTTTGCTGCCTAGCAAAGGCTAATTATCCACGTGAAATTCTGTACCCCACTGAGGTGGTGCCACGAAAGCAGAGATCTATAACCATTGGTTCCATAGCCATACCGTCTTGCCATGCACAAATCAAAAAGGTCAGTCTCAGTTCCCTGCTCTAAGTGTGGGTGAATACCAGCAGGAGCTCTGAGTGCTTGCTGGATGCTAGGTACTAACAAATGGAGGTGAGTGCTATCTCTGATACCAGAGTAATTACAGGGCTCTGACTTTTTGATTTAACAGCAGAACTGAAAACTGAGTGATTAATGCACATATTCCCTTAGCATTTAAACATAGTCATTTCCTGTGTGCTAGCACTAGTAATAGACATCAGGAATTCAATGTAGTCTTTCAGAAAGGAGATACAAGTACCATCCTTCACTTACACTAGTTATGAGAAATTACTCAAGCTTTTTTGACACACTACTGAGATGAAACAATGCAAGCTTCACCTTTTGTGTTCAACTGAACATTCATAGGCTGATGAATACATATTCCTTCATTTAAATGAAGCTTTGAATGCAGACCTTGATGCCTGGGAAAACCAAGTGCTTAAGAGAGGAAACATGATACACAGCAAGGAAAATGGCACTGAGAGTTGTAAAATCACAGAAATTAGACCCAGAAAGGATATTGAGTTATTTATCCTTTTCCACCTGATAAATGTTTACATCTAAGGAAGAAAATTTGCTCTGGGTGCCAGCTTGAAAGATTTTTTGGTGGAATGATCAAGGAGGCTGTTGTTTGCTTTCTGCAGTGGTTTGGAAGCTTGCTCGTTCTTTGAAAGCAAACAGATGACATCAAATACATCTGACTCCATCACCACCTTCCTCCTCACAGAATCAATACACAGTGCCCTGAGCTTTGACCAAGTACTCTGGTCAAAGACAGTAAATTTACTCTGTGAAACTTCATCTTTACCTTGATTCCACCAGATGACAATTTCACTATTTTTCCCCCAGACGAAGGTGACTAGTCATCTTCACAACTCAGGAGAGATGTCATAGTTGCCAGTCATGGATGAATGAAAACTACAGGGTAGTGATAACTCCTGGAATTAACTAGATCCTGGGTTTGGAACAAGATCCTTCAGCTCTGTGTGTCATGCACTATCAACAGCTTACAACTAAACTATACTTTGTAATCTGATATGCAAACATTTTCCTTGATGCTACTGCTTTTAGAATAGGTGAGTTCTATTTGTGTAAATAGTATGCCTCCAATAGCAATTTCAATGGAAAATGTTTGCGTGCCTCTTCATATAAGAATGATGCATGCTGGAAATGTGTGAAATATGTTTTAACGTATTAAAAGCAGATAGGAAATCTTCTGTCATGATTTTAATAAAAAATAGGGGAGTTAATTCTGCCTTGTCTGTAAGACAAAAAAAAAAAAAGACAAAATGCTCTGTTAAATAATACCTTTTCTTGGTTCCATAAAACTGCTTTAAATAAATTATTAATTTGACAATGATCTCCTATTACTATGTACATTTCTTTTTCAAGAAATCAGCCACTTGTACCACTAACGTACTAACCCGATACAGCTGGCTTGACTTTTCATCTCTTTATTGCTTGCATAACTTCTTTCTTCTGACACAGCTGCAGTTTGCAAAATACTGGCATTCCTTCATTAACTTCCCACCTCCTTTGAATATGACAGTTCCACAAGGTATCCTCATGCTCTTACAGCTGTTATACTCCTTGGACTGCTGCTTTCACAGATTCCTGCTCTTAAATATAGCCTATAGTAAGTGTTGTTCCTACACCCCACAACTGCATGTGTGATATAAGGGCCCAGCAATATCTTCTGCCATATGGAGCACTGCAAGCTCTTCATGAGCAGCACTGCTGTCCATGAAAAATTGTTTCAAAGATCCATTCTTTTGAACGTATATTAAATGTTCTAGGATAGAAAAAGTGTCAGATTAGAATTTCAAATGTTGAAGTTGAAGTGATTTTCCCCAGTGGGGCATCAAATGTTGTGGGCTTTTCTTTTGTTTGTTTTTAACATGTATATATTCACAATTACCTGGTAACCAAGATAAACTTTACCAGAGTGTTCAGTGTCTAGTAAAACTTGCAACTTCCATTACTTTCAGGAAGAAATGTGGTTCTCAGCTACAGTAGATCACGGAATAAGACGTACCGAAAATTCCTCCTTTATATTTTTTTCTAATCTGCAAAGCCTTACATTCGCAAAAAGTGATGTTATGTTTTCAAACATAAATATAAAAAAAATCAGCAAGCAAGTTCTAAAATAATACTGGTTTTAATCTACTATGCTTAATGTCAGAATCAAAAGCGTGGTGCTGGGAGATCATTCTGTAACATATAAGTCTAATAATTATTAATATGATTTAAATAATGGTGACTCATGTTCTTAACTCATGTTAAAATTGTCAAATTTTTGCTTGAGGGAAGCTATTGTTTTATCTTTATTGTTGGTTGCCTTTCTTCTTTGCTCTATAGTACATCTTATTTCCTTTCCTGTCTTGTTTCATTTTCATGTGTGAATAAAACCAGTGTAGAAGATACAGAGATAATTATATCTTCATTAATATAAAAAAACTATCTCAATAATAAACAGAAAAACCAGGAGGATTAAATAAGAGGAAAGATAAAAAGACAATCAAATGTGTATTTTTTTGAGAAAAAATGCATGCCCAGAGGAAAAATCAATAATTATATAGAGTTTAATCTCTATGGTTTCATGAAAATTAGGGGGAAAAATCTTAAGCAATATCAATTAACAAGAAAGACCAGGTGTTGAGCACTAAATAACTAAGTCCAAAGGAACTGTGCTGATACTTACTGCAAATATAGCTGAAATTTATTTGCACAGATGTATACAATTTAATTTGGTAATTAGGAAGGGCATTTGCATCGAGCTGTCAGTTGCCATTGGCACAGACAGATTTTGCAATGCAGAGGGCTGAAGTTACCTTTACCTGATTCTGAAAATGTGGTCTGTGTGCTGGTGAGTAGTCTGCAAGGTCATAATAAGTGCTTTGTGTTTATTCTGTGCATGCTACTCTTCAAGAAATTTTAAAGCTAAAATTGATGCCTGTCATTTTCCAGAAAGTTTTACTGATCTAGCCTGATTTCTTTGGCATATCCTGGGCTATGATATTTCACTGACATTCATTGCTTGACACATTGTGTTAAGGCATATCCTTTAAAAAGACAACAACTTTGGTTTTGAAAACTTAAACTGAAGGGCAACCGTCGTATCCCAAAGTCATTTGATTCAGTGTTTAATTATCCCCACAAGTCGGAACAAATCACCAAGGAAATTAACCTATGCTATGCAGGAAATCTGTTGTGTTTGTGTTGAAATGCATTACTCCCCAAGGAAATAAAGTGATCTAAGGAGTAAGAAAAGAAGTAAGAAATGGAAGATGAAATCTGCTTTACACAAAGATCTTGTTCATTTGTACTAACTGATCCATGACTTTATTACTATTATTACTACTACTACTACTATTATATTATTACTATTACTATTACTATTACTATTACTATTACTATTACTATTANATATTATTACTATTACTATTACTATTACTATTACTATTACTATTACTATTACTATTACTATTATTACTATTATGATTATTATTATTATTTTGGAAAAATACTGTCAATGGTTGATTATGGATATTTTAAGTAACAGCTTTCTTCAAGTTCTTATAAAAGTTAGGTTATTGATTATAAAATTTTTCTGCACTAAGCTTTATTATTTTACTATATATGTGCAATGTATCTATTGTAGTATCATATGCATATCTTTTATTTGTACTGCATAGAAGTCTTAAGAAGGGGAAAGGAAAGAGAGAGAGGGAGGGGGATGCTGTGTAGGTTGAAGGATGACAGAGAATTCACAGTAAAGAACAGAAATGTTATTATGGTATAACTAATTTCTGAATTTGTAACGCAATTGTCTGAATACGACATATACCTTTATTATCTATATGTAACATGTTTTGGAAATGAAGGAAAGGATTGGATTTGTATTTTGTTATCCTGCTTGGAGGTTCATCTCACTAATAGAACTCCTGCCATTTTTTCCTAAGTGAGCAAAATAAGGTTTTTAGTGGTTCTTAGTCAGCTAAAATGACTCTAAATTTATAATAATTATGCCATCTATCACAACAGATTCTGGAAAAACAAAAATTTTAAAATACACACTTCATTATTTAAGTAGGTTAAAAAATCACCAAATATATGTTAGCATTTATTCCATGTGTGGGACCATTGCTTTTTTTTCCTTTGTTAATTGTCTTCTAATAAGTTCCTCTGGAGCTCCTTCGTGATTTTACAGCTGGTTTGTCTTTAGGTGTTAGTGGATCAGGATGTTCAAGGGCACCTTCACAAAATAAAATAAATTTGCCATACATAGACTATGTGGCAATAAACCAACTTGATAGAAATCATAGGTGAGGATTAATTGTGTCACTTGGTTTGAGAATGATTTAAAACTTTATACCTTACTCTTGTAGGGATTTGATTCTCTGTGCACTGGAAAATAGAAAATCCAAACAGAAAAACCCAGATGATGAATACTTCATTTTACAAATTAATTTAATCTTGCAAAAATTCAGAGACTTTTCCAAGTATCTATTTTTAAAAATATTTCTTAGTAGAAATGAATGCAGTAAAACTAATTTTGCCAACACTGTGAACAGTCTATATTCATATTTTAAAAGAAATTACTGAAATCATTGAAATACACTATGGCTAACATATATTAAATTAAAGTTTTTAGACATGCCAATCTAACTCATCCTTTCCTGCTGACCATTAGATATGGTTTTGCTGTTTCTGAAACACTATAAACCTATAGGAGAGAATGCACTCAGTACCTTATAAGCAATACAAAATGCCTAAAAGTATGATAAAGCTTTTTCATAGTTTTTCACCTGGAGAAACAATGTTTTCCAATGCTTTTAAGTTTTTGAAATATTATAAAAACAATTAAGTTACTGTGGATAAAAGGATGCTGCACAGCAGCTGGGCCATGAAAATATGGATTTGCTAATGTGTGATGATAAGTGCATGTAATTTAAATTTCTTTAAATCTTTTACAATAGATTGAAGTACTTCCAATTACTTTGGGATGGTTTTTTTGTGCTGGACTGCTACTACATACCCTAAAATTTACCATTTGTAAACTGGGATGTGATAAATTGTTCATGTACCTAAGCCATGAACTGTGTCCAAGGTCTAGTTAGATGGGGCTTTGAACAATCTGATCTAGTGAAAGATGTCCCTGCCCACAGCAGAGGAGTTGCACAAGATACTTCTCCCTAAAGATCCCTCTCAACCCAAATCATTCTATGATTCTGAATAAGGACTGTTGTTTTTAAGTTACATAAATGGTTTTAGTCACACAACCCAGGCATTGTTATTGTCCCTTCCTAGTGTAGAAGTCTCTTAGGAAACACAGAATTAATAGAAGTGGTGTAGGAACCTTTGTTAAGAAATAGTATCTGTGGATTGTTTGTTGCTGGGTTTTTTTAAGGAAATCACACTTCAGGTTTTAAAACTCTTCAGTTCAATTTACATTACTAGCAGCATAAGTGTTCTTAGACACAACAGAAACAATTGCTGTGTCTATAGTTTTAATGTTAATTTCAATAACAGTTATAAAGAAAAGAATCTTTGTGTATTAGCTCATCCTGGTGCATAAGCTGGAGTAATATTTGAATTATAGTTACATTTATGCTCTTAGGCCAAGTTGCCCTGGGTATATCTCCATTAAATTTATTAATGTTCTGGAGGAAAATAATCTGGATATTTTCTTTTCTATAAATACTGATTGTGAATGGATATCTTACTACAGAATGCTGATGGGGCTGGCCAAGAAAAACTTTGGCAATGTAGTTCAAAGTTCATCAACCTGAGCCATGTGTTAGGATTTTTAAATAAATGATATATGAATTGTTGCATTGGCAAACTATCTGTTAGTTAAAGTCCTGGTTTGGGTGCAAATTGGGAGTCCAAAATTATTTTGTATTTAGTAATTCAGGTTGCAGTGAAATTAATTGGACTATTTTCCAGACATGCAATCTCACAAGTCTTATTAGAAGATATGCAATCTCACAAGTCTTTCCAGACATGCAATCTCACAAGTCTTATTAGAAGATAATGCAATGTCACCATTGGCTGTAGTTTAAAGCAAAAAGTGAACGTATGGGGTGAGGGAGGAGGAAAATATCTTGACCATAAAAGTCAAGTTGAAAATAGACTGTTAAATTAATCTAATCTAATAGTAAATTAATCTAATCTTACTGCACTCAGCATCTGCATGCAAAATGAATTTCAATTCAAAAGAGAAATTAAATTTTACTATTAAAATATATTCTATTTTTAATTCATTTGATGAGAAATGGATTTTAATGAACATGTTCCATGACGTGTTGCCTCATCTTGTTGTCACAGGAACTGACACAAATTGTTGTTCAGAAATTCTAAAATGAGAGAAGATGGTTTTCCTGGAAATGAAATTTTCATTTTAATTTCATTAGTGTTTAAATAGTGTTTATGAAACAGGACAAAGTATGCCACTATATGTCTGACTACATCATCCCTCCAAAATATGTGTGTTTTTGTGATAACTTGAGCCATGTTCTTCACAATGCCATCCTGAGGGATTCAAGGCAGACAGTTTTCTTTCTCGTTATTGTAGCCAGCCATATCTTCCCTCAGATATGGCAGAAAATTTCTGTACACCAGTCAATTCCCTTACAGAAATACATGCAGCATGGACAACAAACGGGGCCATGATCTTACTGGGCTTATGGGGATGTGGTGGGACTGCTCAGGTGACTGGAGTGTGTGAGATATTAATATAAGCTCTTTAGGAAGGATCAGGGAGGATGGTGAGTAGAGGGATCTTCTCTTGATGTGGGAGACCAATGGGGTTGCCTGGGGCTCTGTCTGTGGGTGAGTGCTGAGGGATTACAGTTCAAGATTAATTATTGGGGGTAAAGTTTTTGTAATATGGGATTTCTGATAACTCTAGAGAATATAGCCTTTTAAAAAAGGGGCATCCAGAAGAGTTGGATGATTTTCAAGGATCACCTCCTGCAAGCTCAGCTAAGCTAAACACAGATGTTAAAAAGAAGCATAAAAGGGCTAGAAGCAGGAACAGATGACATGTTAAAAACCCCAAATATATTACCAACGCATGGAGGGGTGGGATGAGGAAAGTTAAAGCCCATATGGAGTTGATGCTGATGTGAAATACCACAAGTAAAACTTCTACTAGTGTATCATCAGCAAGAAAAGCTATAAAAATGTAGGTCTGCTATTTATTGGGAGGGGGGATCTGATGACAAAGGAGATGGAAAAGGACAGGGTTCCCAATGTACCTTCTCCTCAGTCTTTACCAGTAGGGTCTGATCTTCAGGCCCCTGAAACTGGAGGTAAAGTCTGGAGCAAGGAAGACTTATCCTCAGTGGAGGAGTTGGCCGATGATACAAACTGGGAGAAGTGGTTGATGCACCAGATGGCTGCTCAAAGATGTGCTGCCTCCACCTTTGAAGATATTCAAAAGCCATCTGTGCACTGCCCTGGGCAACCTGCTGTCAGTGACTCTGTTGAGCAGGAAAGTTGGACTAGATGAGATCCCTTCCAACTTCAACTGTTCTGTGTTTCTTTTTCAGTTACTTATGTAGCTCTTCTACTAAGGGCCGATGCTGACCCTTGCAGGCCTGGGTTTCCATTTGACTATCTAGTTCTTAAATTTTGTTGTCATGCAAACTTGGTTATCTATTTTTGCAGAGATTTTGCAATAATAATAAACAAGCTGAATAAGATTTGCTTGAACAAACAAAAGATACTTTATTCCAAATATCTGCCTGTAAAGATCTGAATCTGAACAGAAATTCATCCTAGGCTTATACATCAGCAATTCTGAGTGTGTGATCCTACCACTCTTTGTGGTAACAGGCAGAGAGATGGCTTCGCATTGAGAAAGAAATCTGCCTAAACCTCCAAGGAAAAAACCCTACTGTTTGAATAAAAATTTATTCCCTGCTAGCTTGGATTTGCAAAACCTAAGAGCACATTTATCTCAAAAGGCTGTGTCATGGAGTTGTAAAAACTTCTACTAATGTATCCAGCATACATGTGTAATAGAACATTTATTCTGAGGAATCTACATTTTGAGATGTGCTGTACTACAAAGGAATTCAGGCTCTTCTCTGGTAGGCTGGTGCTCTTTATGACTAGATAATGCATTTAAGGCACCTTCTTTACTGTCATATGACCCAGCCATTAAAAAGAATTCTGCTTAGTTCAGATTTTTTTATGTCATTGTTCAGACTGCTTCTTAGTCTGTATATTCCTTGGTGATAAAATTACTGTTTTCATAACTGGTCAGACTGAACATTCATATTGGACTTGTGTCATTTCAGCTAATACCTATACTAGAGGAAAATTACATTGGCCACTGGTTCGTACCTTTTCTGGTGATAAGCACACAAAACAGCACAATGTTCAGTGTTACTTATTTTTATTCTCTAAGCAGCTTGGACCTATGCAAAAGCCATTTGGAAAATGACAAAAAGTAACACAGGTCAGCAGCTGCCTCAGATAGGAATAGAGAGGGAAAAAATAACATACTGCAATGGTCCTCTTTCTAAGCTTCTGCAGCTGAGTGATTTTTGAGGTTACTTGATATTTATAGGCATGGTTTCTTACAGTGTTCTTTGATGCATGTGATACACTTGCAGATTTACTGGAACCTGATCTCTGTTTTGTTTGTTTCACAGTTTAATATTACATCAGTTTTTGTTCTCATGAGAAACACAGAATGCAGGAATAGGACAATTGAAAATAGTAATTAGATTTCTGGCAAAAGAAATCACATCTGCTTGGTTTTTTGTGGATGAGAAAAGATCACCTTAATTTGCTAGAATGTCACAATTCTCATTCATTATGAGAGCATCAGTAGTAAAGGTTTGGGTTATCATAACCACATTTGTTTCTGTCTTTGGGGAAGAATTTTTAACACATTTCACATGAAATCCCATAGCATATGCTCCAGCTTAGTTGACAAATGGACTTTCCATAAGTCACAGCATTATCCTCTGGGATATAACTCAAGATTGACCCAGATCCCTTATGATTTCAGACTTTTGTTTCAGATCAGGTTATATCCTTTTCATATTGCCATGGTAAGGGGGAAATTATTTTTGCACCCCTGGCAGTAAATTTAGACTTCACTAGGCCCATCATAACTGAGCAATTGAATGACTTGGGCCTTATTCATTAGAAACAATTATGATGCTATGAGGCTGGACATGCACTATTTTCATGCAGTTAAATAAAAAAGATGGAAATACAGGGAAAAAAATTATTGCACCATTTGACACAGAACATAAATATAATAGTATGAACCTGAAACTACTTAGTAACTTTAAGAATTGGAGTTATTTGAGAAGTGCATCAGGGCAGGCTTTGGTATACACAGTTCTTCTCTGTCCTTCCATTGTAGATATGAATAAACAATCTTATATGCAAAATCCCTATACAAGGAAGTAAGTCATTCAGGTCTCATTCCCAAATGAGATACAATTTGCCCAGAAGTAAGAGTCTTGACTCATCTTTGCAATTTTTGTAGTAATCTTGTTTAGATTTTAAACCTTGACAGCAAGAACTATCTGTGGAGGTAGAATTTTGGCCTCACTGGGGCCTAAAGGTACATTTGTGATACAGGCTACCAATAACACACACCATTCAGAACCAGTAACTACTGGAAGATGGAAAATTAGTATATTTTGACATGGAAATTATACCCTGATGTATTGATAGCTTGTGTATGTACTACTCTGTGCAGTTTGGTAAAATAGTGTTCTTTTCAAATAGACCTTATTTTCAGAGGACTGAAATAATGGAAATGAATAAATAAATATTTTGCTTAGAGCTTATGGAGCATTTTACTTCTATGCTTACTTGTTTGCCTGGCTTTGGTAAATTGTGTTCCAAAAAGCATGGTGGAAATTATTGTAAATACCCAGTGAGAAACAAGAAAGTTAAATTCTGGGCTGGTGAGAGTGCCTGTAACTTTCACAAAGAGTTCAATAGAAGCTGCAGGTGCTCAGCAGCATCTTGGATTAGTCACTAAGAACATGCATGGCAAACCTTACTTTTAGGTGAAATGGTGAAGTAATAACCGCTTTATAAAAATGATAAGAGAAGCTTAGTCATGGTGAAGAGAATGCTGCTAATGTTATAAAAAATATGCTCTGTTAGAGATTGGTCTATACTCTTGTGGCAAAATATATTCTTGTATTTTCCAAATTACATGATTCTATTATGGCAGATCCATATTTATTTATTAATAATTCATTTTCCTTTGGATTGATACTGGCTACCTCTAGAGAGATGGATTAGATGAGTAATAATTTTTACCTAGGATTTAACTTAATTCCCTTTCACTTAATAGAATACCCTCACCAATAACACTGCTATGTTAAAATATACAGTCATTCTTTTCTACTTTTCTGCTTTTCCAGTGAATTAGCCTAACTAGCCTATCATGTTAATACAGGAGTTATTGAGTCACTCATTAATTCTGTCTGCAAGTATGACACCCAAGGAAGCGATCTATATTTGTTGTAATTGCTGTCATTTGAAAAGCCAGTTTTATAAAGTAAATTATTAACACATTCACTTCCTTATAATCAATCTCACGAGTGATATAATTTTCTACCTGCTCAGCCACCTCATCTCCCAGGTTGATGATTAAATCATGCTAAGGTATCACCTAACTCCTTTACATGAGCTATACCTTGCCTTCTGATATGAATTCAGCCTGTAAGTTACTACACTTCTGCATGTCCTTGCCAGGCTAGATAGCATCACACTCTTAATGTTATAAAAAACATAAAATCATTCAGCCCCAATTAGAGCTGTAGAGGTACTGTAAGGTAGCTCCAACTGATCAATAAAGACTTTCTATATGGAGTTCCCTGATGAAAGAAATATCTTGGCTCTTGACCTTGCACTTCACACTTCATTCTGTGATATATTACTATGTCAAGCTATAGCAGATGGTGAGGGATGCAATGGGAGGTGAGTACATTACACTGTATTCTCAACTGCCTTTGACTCTAACTGCAGCATTTACATTACTCTGCCTTTGCCTCATCAGCTTGAGGACTGAAATGTTGTGACTGGCTCTTTATCACCTCTGACCATCATTTTTTTTCATTAGACTCATTCTGTTTTCTGTCTTTATCCACCATTTTTTTTTATTTTCAACAAAGTATTTCCCCACTGCATTATCTTTCTTCTGCTAAAATATATTGAAGTTTCTTCTCCCTCAAGGGGATTTTTTACTGTTGTGAAATTTGGTTCTTTTTGGGAATTGGTTTGATGCTTCTTTAGAGAAAAGGTTCTTAGGATGGAGAAGGGGCAAGTCACAGATTAGCACTACCTGTATATAGTCTAGCAAGAGAACCAACAGTGAAAATTAAAACAAAACAAAAATCTGTAAAAGTCTAAAACGCAGGTTTCCAGTATGCTTTGTTTCCTGCAGTTGAAAAAAGGGAACTGCAGACCAAATTTTCAGTCTTAACTTCAAGTTATAGGACGGATACAGAGTAAACAGATATTTTTTTCAGGAGCATATGGATTGAGCACAGATACCCTTTTTATTTAGAGTTTAAAATAAATGGTGTTGCAGTTGTCAATGAGACTGAGATATTGCTTTTATAGTAAAAGTGCCTAATGAGCATGAGTTGCATTAGGGGCCTTTTAACAAATGATATTATTGTCATACTGCTGTTTTCTAAGAATGAAGTTAGTCTCTTCCCATTCATCATAACTAGTTAAGTAACCAAGTGAAATTTATTAAGCCTGCTGCAGGATCAGGGTTTTTGAAACTAAGTCCCAGAATGAGGCTCTACTACCTCGAGTAGCATCATCAACATGGTTAAATCCTCAGTGATCACTTTGAAAATGTACTCATTGTTGTCAGACTTATGAGCATGATTATACCTGAGGTGCTGAAAAGGGAAGGTGATCACACCATTGCGTAATTAGTTTTCTCTGATTCTCCACTGCATTTCAAGTCACACATTAAGCAAATGCCCGATGTATCCCTTTTTAAAGGGAAAGTAATGCTTCAGCAAGTTGATACTCACATGGTGGCACAGTGTTTTAGAAGAATTAAGAATACAGTCCCTGCACCACTGGTAAACACAGTTAGGGCTCAATATCTTAAAAAAAAAAAAAAGGAAAGAAACTGCTGTAAAATAACACTTTGTTCATCAAGCCTAGAGAATCTTTAAAATGCCCTCAACAAGAAAGAAGTGGAATATAGCAATATTGTAAAATGATGCAATCGCTAGAGGGAGGGGACAAAAAAGAAAAAAAAACAGATCTTGACTATATTGGAACCAATGCTACCCAGGGATTATATGAAAGCCATATTTTGGAAAATAAAAAACATTTGTATATTGAAGGAGATACATAATTTACTGACAAAAGTAGCTACAAATAATCATGTGCTAATCACAGGCAAAAAAATCTATTAGAAAAGAAAGAACAAGGGGACTAAACTTCTGCATTATCCAGACAATTGCTTATATTCATAATAAATGCTCGATGGAACAAAGCCTGTCAGTACATGAAGGAATATACATTTTTCACTTCAAAATATGTTTCCATTGTGAAACATTCTGGTAAACAAGACTTTATGTTCATTGAATATAGAAGTTCCACTTATTTCATTGGGATTATCCACAGAATATGCTGTTTCAAAAAAGTGAAATTGAAAAAGAAAATCTATCTTTTAAGTATGTTTAATTATGTATCTGAATCTCTTCTTGACTTTTTTCCTAGTAACATTTTTAATTGTCTGGGCATTCAAGATTTTCTTTGAATATAGAAAATACATTTAATGTAATATTTTAAAAGGTAAGAACATGTGGATAATGATGTATTTTGACCTAGAGCATTGATAATATTCTCACAAGAGAATTAATGATTTATTCTACACACTTGTTTGTTTGTCTGTTTTGTTTTTGACCATACCTAATTGACCCTTGAAGAATATACAATCCCCAGGGCTTATTCTAAGATGTACTTTGAACTTGTGAAGTCTAGCTAGCCTTAGGAAATTATAGGAATATTCATGACATTTACTAACAAGCAAAATCAGAACTGCAACAGGGATGTATGTGTTTCCACACACTTCACCTTCAAGAAGTACATCACCTTGGAATGAAAGTTGACTTTTAAGTGAACCTAAGCAGCACTTGATCTTGTTTTGACAGCTTGTCTTTGATGGCATGCAAGTATATATCCTTCAGAAAGCTAATGTAGGGTACTTACTTTCAGGTAAGAAGTGAATTTAATATATTGGAATTATTTTTCTTTAAAGATCTTGCTCGCAAAATAATCTTCAGTCACTTATAAATGCTTTTGCTTTAGGCACTGAAATCAGGTGACCTAACAGCCAATTCAAACTTTAAAAAAATAATTACACAAAGGAAATATAACACTTCTGATTGCAGAGAGTGCAGAAAGAGATTTTTTATTGATTTCATCAGAAGTAAGATTAGGTGCTTTGTGATCAGTACATGTCAGAGGGAATAAATTCCAAACTCAAATGAGAGTTGTTATTTCTATACATGTTTGAAGACTAAGTCATTTGGCTTGAGGTGACTCTGCTTATAACCTTTCATATATTGTTTTAAGTCTGCTTCAGCAAGCTGTGCAAAAAGTCTTTATAACACATTTTCTGTTCGAAGGAAAATATACTGAAGAGCTAAATTTTCTCTGATTCATGTTACTGAAAAGTAAATAATTGCAGATTTAACAAGACTACTAATCCTGTTAAAGAGTTTTTGGAGAGTATATTGATGTCTTCTAGGAGTCAAACTCTTTAATGTTTCTTCTCTTCTTTAGCATAGGTTTTAGTGCAAGTATTAAAAAAAAAAAAAAGTCATGGTAATCAGTTTCTCGTTTAAGATGACCACTTTAGCACATGATGCCTTATTGTACATGGTGCAAGATTTTCAAAGTAATCATTACAGATATTTAGTAGGAGAAAAAAGAAAAATCTCATTCTTGAAATAATGAGCCTTTCAGGGACTAGCATGTCCCTGTTTAAAATACTTCTGCGTACAAAAAGCAATCCAGGGCCAAAACCAGGGCATAATAAATTGTTAACTGTGCAAAGTAGCCTTGTTTTCCCTTTCTCTGCTCTAAACTGTTAGTGGGATCAATCTTTGCCCTGTTTTGGTAGTAATTTATTTTTAATAATATGAGAAATGCTCCCTTAAGTCTCTGATGCAGATTTTCTGAAGTCAGAGAAGAAAGTTAATTTGAATACATCTGCACCATCAAACATAATTGCTTCATAACATACTTGCATGCTGATTCAGTACATCATTCTGTCATTCCATTTATGGGAAATAGATGGTGGAGTTCTATGCAACAGCAAGCTACAGGAATGGGCATTTGCAGCTGGGAATAATTCAGAAAGATTTACAAGTAATTACAAAGATTGGTCGATAACAAACGTATTTTTTTTGTAAACCAACAGAAATGTTTAAAATAAATAAAATTGAATTATGATTACAAAAATAAAAGTTCAGTGAAAGTTGATTCAAGAAATGTCAGCTCCTGTAAGCATACATTTGTAAGATTTCTTTTTGTTTCTATATGTTTGTGGATAATATTTCAGCTGAAGGTCAGACTGGGCCTAGCTTGAGAGAAAATGTAGATACCATAAAATACTTTTTCCCTTGAATTCCTTATTCTTTGCTTCCCTGAAAATAGATGATGATTTGCTGACCCTGAAGGGACAGAGTTATTTTCTCCTGTATGCTCCTGACATGTACTATGGCATACAACTGGAGGGATGCAGCAGAGAATTTTTCATGATTCCACTTCTACATAAGAAAATCCTTGCTAAAGATTCTTTTGACACAAATTCCAAGAGGAAATAATTAAGGTACACACATAAATATAACTTTTTCTTGTCTTTTGCTATGTTGTGAATAATTTCTTTAGATACTAACTTTTACATTGTATACTCCACTTGCCTTTTTAAGACATGGTGGAATAACACTATTTTTCTTGAAATCAGGAGCTGACCTTTAATAACAGAAGATTATTCTTTCCATTGGATGTAATAACAACAAATGGCACTTGGTTGCTGCACTAATATAGAATTGTCCCTTCAAAGTGCAAGAAGTCCTGCCTGGCATGTCTGTAAATGGCACCATGGTTCCCTGTTGGTTATATGAGTCTGACAAGGATTGCTCTCCATAATTTGAAATCTTTTAAGTGTAGATGGAGCAAACTGGTTCAGTGAGCATGAGCCACCTGTAACTATGCAAGCTGCTGGAAAACTATGCCTGGCTTGGGAAGTCACAGAAGTATGAGAGTGAAGCTGCTCAGGGTATCAGTCCACCCAGAGAGGTCTGCACTGCTAAATGGATGCAGAGGATTTTGACTTGCCCCTCAGTGAGTTATTTTGACTGTGCTGCTTTGTAGAAGGCAAGTTACATTTTTTAAAACATAACTTTCCAGCTGGGTCCACCTCTTTGAACAACAGATGTTTTTATGACTCATGAATCCAGTTGGGGTTTACCAATATTTTACAGGGTTATAGGTAACTAAAGATCACTGAGCCATCTGTGCTTAGCACATTTTAATGGGATCTGCTGGTTCAAAGAACCTGTATACTGTATTTAAAAACCCTCTAGCTAGTTACCTAACGAAAAGCATGAAGGAAGAAATACAGGAAGGCTTATACATGGAATTTCTACCCTGTGATTTTGTTGAATACCTGAACCTCCCATTGCCTGGTTAGCTTAAATACTGCACTAAATTTCTGAGTCATGAACTAGATACAGAACAAAAAAAAAAAAAAAAAAAAACAAAAAAAACCACCAAAACCTATTAAAGCTTCCTCACAAAAACAACTCAGAATAGTAGGTGTAAAAAGATTGCAGCATAAAATCTCAATATTCAGCAATTTAGTAAATGTACATATAACATTATACAAGAAATTAACTTCTAGAGAAAGAGAATTCTGAAAGATCTCTTTTAGGGAATACATATGTCTTTAGAAAGACCACACTGAAGAACTTTTCAATAAGGTAGGTTTTTCCTAAATATTACAGCTGTGGGTAGCTCCAACATTTGTAGGCTATGAATGATTTCTAATTCACTGAGGAGTGTGGGTCATGCCAATAAACAATGCTAGTATCAACTTCCAGCAAGTGGCAAAATACTGGGGGCAAGAAGGCCTCTTTAGGAGTACAGAAAAACTGATGCAGTTGTGTTGTGGTTTAAGCCCAGCTGGGCACTAAATGCCATGCATCCCTCAATGCCCACTTTCTTCCCCTGAGAGGAAGAGGACTGGAAAGAAAAGGTAAAGAAAAGGTGTTGAGATAAGAACAGTTTAATAATTACCGCAAAATAAAGCATAACAATATTATACTACTAATAATAATTGTAATGATAATGGAAAGGATAGAGAGGAATAAAACACATGAGAAAAAATTGATACACAATTCAGTTGCTCACCACCTGCTGACAGATGCCTTTCCCCAAACAGAGATTGGCAGCCAACCTCTTCCTCAGTTTATACACTGACCATGGCATTCTATGATATGGAATATCCCTTTAGCCAGTTTGGGTCAGCTGTCCTGACCATGCACCCTTCTGGCTTTTGTGCACCTCCTTGCAGGCAGAGCACAGGAAACTGGGAAGACCTTGGCTTAAGTAAGGACTACCCAGAAATATCAGTGTGTTAACAATATTATTCTCATACTAAACCCAAAAAACACGCCTCAGTACCAGCTACTAGGAAGAAAATTAACTCTTTCCCAGGTAAAACCTGGATTCCAAAGCATGAAGATAAACCAATAAATGAGATTCAGCTGCCATAAAAACTCCATATTGTCAGACGGTCCAGCAAAGGAAACTCATATAAGACATTGGATAAATTCATTGCAGGATCCTTTTTTTCTACTTGGAAGAATTAAATTCCCTAAGAGCAAACAGGAGGATAGAGATGAGAGAAGGTGATTTTTTTAGCAGCTCTTTTACTTAATTTTGCCTACAGGTATTCAGTACCATCAAAATCCTTGCTTTTAGCTTTCATTAAGTTTCTGGTGTCTTGTGATGCTGTATTGCTTGAAAATATATATCTATATATAATTGTGTGTGTTTGTATAATACATTTTCCCAGCCAGATTCTGACTGCTGTATACTGGCATGGTAACAGTAACTACTGAGAAACACAGTCTTGAAACCTAAGCACTTACTATCCACACATTTTGAAAAGTAACAGAAAAACTATGAAATCTAAGGAAAAGCATTATTACTTTGAATTACCAGATGAACTCTGTAAACTAAACACAGAAGATTGAAGAAAGTGGATTATAAAATAATATCTGGTCTTTATAGTTGAGTTCATTCAAAGTCAAAAAGACACTGTGTAGGTAATGACATCTTTTTATAGATTGCTTTTCTTGATACTGAATTGTCTTTGTGTACTCTAGGTATGGAGTTCCACAAGCTAACACCACCACTACTGCAACCATGTAATTTGAACTTTGAATATCTTCTCTGCAGAGTGCAGAGAAGCAAAGAGTGCATTCTACCCTGCACATATCTTTTGTGTCACATCCATTCAGTCATTTTTATTTGTTTTTTTTTCCTGACAGAACCATGAGCACTTTTTTGTTTGTCTGATTTTTTATTTGAAATTAGGCCTATAAAGATGGTAAAGGAAAAAAAAAGAAATTAAAAGGAATAATATAGTAGAGCGAAAATACTCTGACAGCAATACTTCAGATATTCTGCACTTGAATATCATGCCCTAGCACTCAGATTTAATTCACTGTAACTAAATTTGTGTTCTCCTGGTGTACACTGGGGGAAAAATCAGGACCTTGGAGACAATCTAAAGCATAACAATCAATATTTGCAACTCTAAAAGTCCTCAAATGGATTCTGTGAACTTAATTTTCTTCTATAAAGCTATTGCTGGCACGATTTGCAGCATAGCTCTCTAGCTTCTGATACATTATATTGCTGGCATGGTTCTGTAATTTTTCATTAGCTAGTGATTCAATATTCCCACTTTTCTTTATCCCAAAGTAGAAGTGATGTACTTCAGTTATTGCACTGAAAAATACTCTTGGGTATATTGTACCTAAAGGAAACAAATTCATTATACAGCAACACACTATATAACTGCTGTTTCTCCAAATTGACAATTATATTTTGAAATATTAAAGTTTGCTTTTTTCTTGATAGCCCTAGTTTGAACAGATAGACCAACACGAATGATTTTATAGTAGCATGCAAGATTATCAATTTACATTCCTCCTTTGTTGACTTTACAATGACTATTCAAAAAAAAGATAAAATATAATAAAAAGATGTTAAAAATTATTAAAGTTCATACCAATTTTGGATATTTCCTAATTGTAATTCCATGTAGTAATATTCTCAATATAAAAGTGTCTTTTTCATTTAAGATATAATCTCACGGAAACATGTACCAGTGTTAAGCTTGGATCATCATGTGTTTTACTAGACAGAGGGATTGAGGGATCAAAATGTTTTTAGAAAGCAGGAAAAAAGTACAGCAGGGTGAATAAATCGGAGGAATGGGGGTTTAAAATAGCTACAGGTAAATGTATATGTACATAAATATATACCAGACATTCTCACAGGTGTGTGTTTGTAGGCAGACACGGATGGGAGTGCTGAGGAGTGCTGCTTGTCCTGGTGGGTCTCACTTTCGGTACACTTCTACTTGGGTTATACAGGTGTTGTACTCCTTGAGTTTGCTATGAAACAGTTTATTTTAAAAGAAACTTCAGCTTGTAGGAGCCACTTGCAAGCTAAGTAAAAGCTAAGTACTGGCCTAGCATAAACAGATTAGTGTCCTATAAAGGGATTGTCGAGTGCTAAAAAGATAAGAGGAGAAAAAATGCTTATCTTAAAATGTGTCTGTTTTCTTTCCTTAACTCCATTCTCCCACCTTACATGAAAATACTTCCCATCATGCAAATGCTTTCAGCTCTGCAGTCATGCTGTGGCTTTGTAAAACTGTCTCTCCTGATGTAGCTGTTCCATTTTTTATAAGTGAGTACTCATTGACTTGGTATGTAAGAATAACCTTATGCAGGTTGGTGGTATGGCTTTTATTTGAGAATCCACCTGGGGTGTAGACCTTGCAAGGAAGGAAAAGTCTTAGTTTATAATAGCTGTAACAGTTACTGATTAGGATACTCTATGAAGCTGAAAGTCTCCAGCTCAGCACAGTTCCGAACAAGATAATAGTAAAATCTGAGGTCTCAGCAGCCCAGCAAGTACTTAATCATTAAATGCTAAGGTATATAGAAAAATCTCTATTTTGTCAAAGGCAGTCAAGTCCTATTCTGAGTTTAGTGATTTAAAAAATATGCCTCCTTTCTTAAAAATAAATAACAATGAAAAAAACCTTCAATTTGACATGCCACACTTTTTCACAATATGAAAAAAAACCCCAAAAATATTTTTATATCAGTTTCTTAATGTGTCAGGGAGATACTAAATATCGAAGTATGGGTTAAACTCAGCATCTTCATATTACAAACATGAAAATAATTTTTAACAATCTAGATTTTTCTGTAGTAAAATGCTATCTCTTATTAGAACACTTGGCAGTGTAAGAAAGGGTTTGAGACAATAGCTCCTACTTCTGTCTGCAGATAGGTTGAGGGTCTATTAAGTGCTCAGAAATACACAAGGTTGCACATTTGGATGATGAGCTTATCTTGTAATATACTTGTATCCAAGATTGCATGACCTGCTAGTTCTGATGTATTTGATTTGGTTTTGACACAAGATGTTATGATTTGCCTCTGAAACCTGAAGACACAGAATGTGAGATTCAGAGAGGAGGTGAAAAAATACCGGATGATGTATCAATTAGCAGCCATATTTTTAAGTATGCTACCATTTATCAAAGTTATTCTTTGTATCCCCTGAAAGCTCATCATAAAATGAAGAAAAATATTGGAATGCAAGGATATAGGCTTCTCTGACAACATGACTGGCTTGGAAAATGAGGGCAAAGCAGTAGATGTTGCTTATCCTGAGTAAAGCTTTCGGTGCTCTCTCCCACAACACCCTCACAGATAAGTTGGTTAAAAACGGGCTAGTGAACAGTCAGATGGGTCAAATACTGAAAGAATTGCCAGACTCAAATAACATGATCAACAGGACAAAGCCTACCTGGAGGCCGGTCAGCAGTGGCATACCACAAGGGTCCACTCTGGGTTGAGTAGTGTTTAACCTCCTTATTTATAATCTGGATGATGGTGGCAAAGTGCATCCTCAGCAAGTTGCTGATGATACAAAACGGGAAGAAGTGTTTTATGCAGCAGATGGTTTTGCTGTCCATCCTTCCTGAACCTCTTTGTTTTTAAGGGCTGTTTCCCAAGGCACTCTCTAAATTGGCACCTTGGATGGGCTGAAGTCTGCCTTCGGGAAGTCCAAAGTGTAGAAGTTTTGTTGATGCCTCTCCTTGTTTCACTGACTATTGAGCCCTCTATTCTCTGGTCACTGTACCCCAGAGAGCCTCCCACCACTTCATCTCCCACTAACCCTTCTCTGCAAACAGCAGGTTAAGTGGAGCTTCTCTGCTAGGTTTGTTCACAGATGTGACAAGAAGCTGTCCTCCACACATGCTAAGAACTTGCTAGACTGCTCTGCTGTGCCAAGTTCCCAGCAGATATCTGGCAGGTTAAAGTCTCCCACAAGAAATAAGGTTGAAAATAACCTACAGCACCCAGTGTTTCTAGGCAGTCAAATCCAAATACTAACTGGGCTCAACCAAGCTAAGCTTCTGAGATCAGATGAAATCGGTCATTCTCAGGGTGGTCTGGCCATAGACTTATACCGATGTATTGATTATAACTACATCCTGGAGACGTTTTTGAAGATGCATCTCAAAATAGCCCTTACTGCTGGCAGTAAGGTAATGATTATTACTCTTGAGCAGAGCTGTGCAATCTGTCTTATAGTGTGAGAGATTGGAGGGATTGCTGGCTTGAAACATATCTTTGTCTGTGTGTGGGGGAAGAGGCAGATCGGGCCCTGCTTTTGGTGAGGTGATGCACTGCCCCATATATCTTCTTCCCCCAGTGGGATGGTATCCCAGCCCCCAGTGGCCACCTATCACTAGCACACTGGAGGCAATGCTCCACACCTCACTTCTGGAGCCCCAGTTCAGGTCCTAAGAGGCCAGATGACCGCAAATTCCATGTGGGGGATGGACCCAGGAAGGCCAAGGGGTATTTAAAGTGGAAGAAAAGGGGAGCACGTCTTGATCCTACCTCTTCTTGGAATTTCCATTGGTTGAGCACCTCTGGAACCAGGAGAGATAGTTGTGTTTGTCCTTTGCTATATACTTTCTTTTTTCTCTTTCTTCTTTGTCTGATTCCCTCTTCTCAGAATTTTTGAGCAACTTAAAATTGAACAGGCTTAGAGTTTTCTAAGTTGAATGGGCTAAGTTAATGCTTCGGGCAGTGTTTTATGTTGATTGAAGGCTGCTCTAAACCTTTTCCCAAAGTTCTTTGATTTTCTGAGTTTGCAAGTAAAGTTTTTGTTGTTTTGACCTCTTGAGAATATCTTCTCAGTATTTCTTTTGTACATCTAACTCAGAGTACAGGAACGACCGTAAGCCCTTTAAAAATTCTTGTTGAGAGAGGTTTTCTGGGGCCTTGCATATATAGTGCATCTCTCATTATAATTGTTCTCTTTCCGAGTTTCATTTTTTATCTTGTCTTTTCTAGTTTTCCTGGATTTTACAGAGAAAGGAAATACTGTCTCTTACACACCTCAGTAAGATCAAGAGACAATACAGTGAGAGAATGCAGTTTGTTTAGAATGTCCATCTTTCTTCTATGAATGACATTCAAACCCAACTGTATTCCAGTCTTCTATTTTCTACTGGCTGAACTCCATGCATGTTCTTCCCATGTACTTACTAATATTTAAACAAGACACACAGGAATGACTGGAATGACAATATTTCTAATCAGAAATTTGTTTTTTGATTCAGTAAATCTAGATTCAAAATGGCCAAACTACCTTCACATCCTTCATTTAAAAATTTTTTCCCCTTGTTTCAAACATTACAAGGCAATGCATTTAACTTATATATTTAACAAATTAGCATGTATAAAAATGAATTAATTGCAATGTTTTGAACATCACTCTATATAAGAAAATGTCATCTTCTCAACTGTAGTTTTTTATTTTAGTATCATTACCTAGAAGTGAAAGTTTGCAACATGAAAGCAATGTCTCCCAATGAGGATTTATTGCAAGCATTTGAGAGATCATATTTCTAGTAGTAATATAAGTGATTGATTTTCTTGAAGTGTCATCTTTCTCATACAATCTTCAAGTTCATCAGATAGAAGTATGTTAATTTCACAAGGAAAGCACAGCAGATGCAAAAGGACTGTGGTTTTTAACATCCAAAATGAAAGCTTCAACTCATTAAAACATTGAAAATTCATTTTTTATTTTTACTGCAGCTCAAATGACCTTGCAATTTCTTTACTGCTTGAACATGCATCAGGCATTACAATTTCTATGTAAAATTTCTTCCTTTCAGAAATATTTAACTTTCATGCAATATGCTGGGAAAAAAAATCTTATTTTTGATTGTTGAAGAATATAGGCATAAAATTGTGCTCTTGCAATGCACAATAATTTTAGGATTTTTATTTTTAAAATATTGACATTTGCCTACCACAGTTACTGCAGTTATCAATAGTTAACAGTTTGAAACAGAATATTTATCTTTTGTTTTTGTCTCGTCAGTGGTTGCCCTGGCACACAAAAGTAACAGCAAGTTTTGCTATACCCATGTAAGAGGACATCCAGGTGCGCTAGATATGGTGGGGATGTTATTTTTCTTTGTAACAGTCTATGTGGTTCTATGGTCTAGATTTGTGATCAAAACCGTATTGATAACACATCAGTGTTTAATTGTTGGTAAGCAGTGCTTACACAGTGTTAAAGCCTTTTCTGCTTCTCACACTGCCCTCTCAGTGAGTAGCCCAGGCGGTGGGCAAGAGGCTGCAGGGGACACAGGCAGGACAGGTGGACCAAACTGACCAAAGGCATACTCCAGGCCATAGAACATCATGTTAAGCCACAAACCTGGTGTGGAAAATGTTTCCAAAGTAGCCTTTGTTTAGAGCACAGCTGGGGAAGGATGTTTTTGCACCACAGGAAGTCCCTGTCACAAGTTTCCAGTGGGGTTTTGGATGGAGTCTCTGTGCAGTGAAACCGTACAAAAGGCATTAACACTTCAGTGTACTGTTTGCTTTCTCACATCACAAGCATGATCTCTAACAGTCTGAGGTTCTCAGTCTTGACTCTGGATGTCTTTTGCATCATCTGAAATGTGTGAATTTAGTGGAAGTGACTCTTAAAGTTTTCTTTCTTCATTTGAACAAAACCAAAACATCTTTTTTGACCCTTTCTAATTAGTCTAATAACCGTTTGTTCTTAGGCCAAGCTTTAAAGCAGCTCCATTGAACCACAAGTTGCTTCTCAGTCTGAGGAAACTAGATCACTAAGGTGTGACAGTAGTTGTCTCTTTATTCCACCATTTATGCTGGTTCTGGCCTCTGTCTTTTGTAGCTTTTTTGCTCAATGAAATTTATGAAAGTGATTATTGAAGCATATTAAATTAATTCAAACAAATTTATTGTTTTAAAAGTGCCAGAGATATCTTCAAAAGCCTAAACATGATCATGAACTGTGAAGTAGTCTTCTTTTAAACAGAGTGAGTACTGCACTCAGTTTTGATGCAATCTTGATGCATACAAGACACACTCAAAAATAGTAAGAAAAATTCATTTTTATTAATGTTGTTTATTGGCATTGTGGTAAAATTGCAAAAAAAGCCTTTGTTACTAAGGTCTGAATTATTTTCTAATAGTTTATTATAATTTTGATGTTCTTTTTGTAAACACGTGCACAGTTGGTTTTGTTTTTTATTAATTGGATGACACTTATTGTATGACATATTAGGGAATTTTTGCAATAATGCTCTGTAGAAATTATCATATTTCTATAAACAAAAAAATACAAGATCATCTGTATGCATTGCATTTTAAGAATCTAAATAATTCTTTGTACCTGCAATTGTTTTTCCTTGCAGTGCTGGTGAGTTTATGGAATCAACTCTAACTTCTCTAGACCAACATTTACCTTTTATCTTCCAGATGAGCAGTCTCATCTTGTGATACAAATTGTAAACATAGAGATTTTTATGATATAAAATAAACTGCATGTAAATACATTCAAAATAAAGCCAGAAATGGAGTAACAGGGGTGATGCAGGAAACAATTTAGTTATTTAAAAAATACTGTCTAATCCCTTATCCCTAATACACAGGATTCAATTCAGTGATGCATGATTTAATTAATGTCAATATTTAATTTAATTTTAAGATAAACAGTTCTTTAATTTATTTCATCATCATTGATACCTTGTGAGGAGAAAAAAGTAGTAAAAAATTTGAACTTCAGAAAGGTACGAACACTATAGTGAAAAAAGATTAACTGGCTTAGAAATAAAGAAAAAGGGGAAAGAAACACAAAAAAAAATGTAATAGACTGATTTTTAAATTTTTCTGTAAGGCATCAATAGTAGTGATTTTCTTCAAAAAGGAATGCAAGGGATTACTCTAGTTTAAACCTGTGTTATATAAAGAAATATTACAAAGATAAAATGCTGTTCATAGGCATGATTTACATATTAATACATGTAAATTATGAAACAAATCATAACTCAGTGTATAGTGTTTACAGTTCATTGTGTGTCATGCTAGAGTAACTTGACAGTGGAGATGATTAATTTTATGTCAACTCCTATGGTCACCTGGATTATGCTACTGAGAGCTTTCTGAAAATTAATTAATCTGAGTAGCCTAATTACTGTCAGATGAGGACTTTAAAGGGAAATATTTAAGAGGAAGAAGGAAAAAAGTTTGAATTAGAAACTGTCTAAATTTCTCTAAGTACTCTGAATATCTTCAGCAACCCTTGTGTCTTCAATTTTAATCCAGTGTAAATCCTTTCTGTGCTGCAGCTTTTAACTATATAACCACCCAGTAATGAGAACTACAGCTTGCTCTTGCTGCAAACTGTCTTTCTGCTGCAAAACATTCTAACATCTCACATTTTCTAAGTATATTTTTATCAGTGCATTATTCATCTGTAAAATTACCTGAAAAAAAACTGAAGAGTTGCTTTGTTCACAGCAAACCCCACTGAGATTCACAAGTTATATTTTGCACTGAAGAGAAAGAGAAAAAAGGCTCTAGTGTTAGCTCATTTACCGATTAGTGAGACTTGGACTCCAGTAATTGGTCCAATGAAAATTTAAGTACCACATATAAAAAGTTAAGTGACTCAACAGAAAAGATTAAGGACAGCAAAAGAACACATAGTTTTGTAGTGAAAGGATGATTGGGAAGGGCAGACCTTGTATGGTTAAGTGTCTTCATGCAAAACTTCTGTGTACTGAGAAGATATAGCAACCACTGTGTTATGGGGGTCCTGCTGCTGCTTCTTTCCCTGTTCCACCATTTAAATGAAAAAGGCTGTTTATTGCACTGCATTTGAGAAAAGAAGTTGATTGTGATTCTTCACTGGAAAAGGTACCTTCCTGGCCTCTGGTGGTAATGTTAGAGCCACAGACAAATGACCGGGCCATTCACTATATCCTGAATTGAGGTTAAGCTAACTGTGGAAAATTACTAGACATGACATGAGAAATTGCTGACAAAAGATACAGACAACTCAAGGAAATGTGGGTGGATCTCAAAGGCTGAAAAGTAGTTATATGAGAAACATCTAAATTCCATGAGCTGTTGGAGGGTAGCATTGAGAGCCTTTAGGGGAGCACAGTCCTATACAACCAACAGCACTATGTATCCATAACATTTATACCATATATGGCTGATACTATATCATAATGCTATGTGTGGGTGTGGATATGGATATCATAAATCCAGGACCAGTAGGAACAAATAATTAGGTTTTTCTTCTGGGAGAAGACTGTCTCTGAAAGAGGAAGATATAAGAATGTAACGAACAACACCCAGATAACCCAAATTTCGTGGCCAGGATTGTCATAGAGTACTTAGTTTTTGTAGCTGAAACTGGTCAATAAACCATAAGAGCTAAAACTGCTTTTTTTCTTGGTTGGGAGCACTGCTTCCCCTTAATAGCAAGTTTACATCCAGACAGGAGGAGCATCTTGGTGTCACTATGCTGATGACTGTTCTGGACCATCAGCTGCCCTCTACTTCATAAAAGTTAACCCTGTTTCTGTGAGATTAAAGTTAAGTGGTATCCTTTACTCAGTATATACTGCTGCATCTTTTAGGCAGCTCCCAGCTATGCATAAATCCAGAGACTGACCAATCCCTCCTTCTCCCCTGGCTCTGGCTTTCAGACATTTCAATAAGCCATGAGTTTATTCAATGCATTATAAGAAGAATCCAGCCATCTGATCTGCACATATGGCTTCCTGCACTGTTAACAGGATTTCAGGCAGATATTACATGCCTGCAAGCAAAGTGCTATAGAATATTCACTTTCTGGCCAATCAAAATGCCCATGGTGTTGAGTCTTTCCCAGGACCTCCAGTAAAAACTGGCTAGGTGTACTCTCTGACCTCTTGTATGCATTGTTCCTGTCTCATATACCATGTCCTCTCCATTTTGCCACATCTGAATCCTTATTGCTGTGTTTCACCCTATTAGTTTATTAGTTTACTTTTTAATTCTTCCCCTCCCCAGTGAGTCTGTCAGTATAGTGATAGGACAAGGGGAATCTCTTTACGTTGAAAAAATGTAGATTTCAATTACATAGTAGGGAAAAAAAATACTATGAGGGTGGCTGAAGGTAGCTCAAGCTTGTTGCTCTGCTTTAAATGAAACTGAACACTTTGCCCAAAGAACTTGGGGATGCCCCAGCCCTGGTAATGTTCGAGGCTAGGCTGGATGGGGCTATGAACAGCCTGGTCTGTGGAAGGTGTCCCTTCCCACTGCAGTGGGGATGGAACCAGATGATCTTTAATGTCCAAATCCCTTCTGTGATTGAACACAACAGCCTTTACTACAGCCTCTTTTACTAGCTCTGGCTAAACCTTATGGTCTGCCAACAGACCATAAACACAGACAATTTAGCAGGGATATCCTAGGTCACAACCTCAAACTCCAATCTTTTCTTCATCCCCACCTATGGCAGATTTCTTTTTTTTCTCAAATTATACTCTCTGACTACTAATGATAATTAAGATGTGAAATAGGGGCTATGTCACAATATAAAAATAGTAATAAATAATAACAATGACAACTTCATAAATAAAATTATGTTTCTATGTTGAGGTTATATTTTGGAAAATTATTTGGAAATTAGTAAAGTACTCAGGATATCCCTCAAAGTTACTACAAGCATCTTCTGTAGAGTATCATAAAATACTGTAAGATGGTTCTGTAAAGAATGTGGATGTAGTACAGTGCTGTTATGTTTTTGCACATTCAATCCTAAATTACTTTTTTTTGCACAGGTGAAGTCTTAAAAGGAATTATGTGCATGGTTATCTTCAGCTAAGAAAGCATAAAATTGAGTGTTCTTGCTTTTCTGTTAAAATGGAAATAAAATATCTCCTCAAACAAATACATCAGAAAAGTTTGTTATTCCTTATTCCTGAAGGACCCAATCCAGTAATAAACAAGAGTAAAATTCTACATGCCACTCAGTTATCCAGGTGTCAACATAAGCATAGGTTGAGTGTCTGCCCAAAATTAAGGCAAATATGAGCATTTGGTTTGCTGGTCCTATTACCTACTTTTCTTGTAGAATTACTACACAATCCAATGCTGTACCAAATCGAACCCAGTGGCTGAGTACCCTATAAAACCTCAACAAAAGCCATTGACTGCGAATAAATGATTTTGCACATTCTTTAAAGCAGACTGGTTTTGTAAGGTGACTGTTTTTAGCTGGTGTTTTTTTTGTGAGGTGATGAACCTACAGAAACTTGGCTCTCATATTTTGGCTTTCAGAATGTATATTCTTCCACAAGATTCAGTTTGATTTCATTAAACTTTTAATGTAGCTGTAAAAGTTTGGGCATAATTAATTTTTGTACAGATTAGAAAGCATGTTTTTACTCCTTTTTTTATGGACACAGTAAATTTCATTGTTAACTCTAAGGGTTTTTTCCCCTGATTATTTAATCATACCCAGAATTTATTTTTTAGGCAAATGAAATAAAAATATCCTCTTGAAGTAATTTATATTTATTTTAATACACTTGCAATGTGTACTTATTTGGTATACCTACACAGATTATGTGTGTCCAAGTAATAGTGCTATCTGATGATATGCACTTTTAAAATCTTTAATAAATTATAGTGATGAAATAACTAATAAGATAAATAACAAGATCGAATAAAAATATCTGCTGCATATTCTTGGTTCCTTTCCCTTATACAGAATATATCTACCAAAACTGTTTCTAGGAAAGTTCATTGTAGAAAATCAGTTATTATTTCCAAATTATCCACCCCTGATATAATTTTTGTTATAGTACTATATTTTTGTGGTCACCAGATGATGGTTGGCCCCTCAAAAGAAGCTAAAATTAGAAACTTTAGGATAGTCTGCTTCCATAAAATGTACAATAAAATGTACAGCTTTCTTTAAAGACTATGGTTGAGTGATTTTTTGACTTCAAAATGCAGAACTGAGGTTAGCAAGTTAAGGGCACTGCATCATGAGCTGATTAATAGACTCTGAGAGAGTGAATATGTGTCTGCCATGCTAGAGCAAAGACCATATGTTACACTATCACTTTCATTCCAGCTGCATCTTAGCCCAGTGAAAAGAATAATTTCTGACAAGCAGGGAATTCGTCTAATACAAGAGATATCATAATTTGCAACAGCAGAATTGCTGAATGACCTATGGCACTAAGACTTACTCTTAGGCAACATACTAAGGCTTCATCTGATAGTGACAGTGTTTGTCATCTCTGGAAGGAGCTGAAGAAAATGTCATTCAAAGTCAGTACTTCAGAGTGCTGAGTGTAAGACATAAATTAATGTAGCTTCTTTTAGATCAACTACGTTCATGGTAGATATCTAAGGGGGCAATAAATGATGACAATTCATTTCACTGCAGGCATAATATTGTGTTGGAGAAAGTGTCAGAAACATATTACTTTTGGAACTAAATTACGCATTCTAAGATGTCAATGTTTTTTTGAAGCAAGTAAGGTTTATTTACTCTATTTTGCATACCAACTCTTTGCTTCACTTTTAAATCATATCAGTTAAAATAATCAATTTTATTTATGAATGTGCAGTTCTTCAGATAAGTTACTTTGTTACCACAATGATTTTTTTCCCTGGTGACATAATATTCAATTTAACAAATCAAATTTAATTACTAATTCTGTTTTGTAAAACTTTAAAAACTGAAGAATCAGTTCTGCTCATTGCAGAGCTGTGGCAATCTCTATGCTAACTGTTTCAATATCTGAAACTGAAAGACACAGGAAATATATGATTTTGAGAACTGGTGTTTGGTTAAATTCAGAATTTATTTAGCAAATCCTGAAGCAGTTGCCTTAAGTTAACCCAATAATTTGGTTCTGATAATTTTGTAACCTTAATCTGCACTGCATGCTTCACACAACACTGCCTATTTAAAAGGTCAAAAAATCACGCAAGGTGTATGACCTCTCTCTATCAGGCTTATCTGAAAACACTAGAATTAAAAATATGAAGAACTAACTGGCCTTTCTATAACCTCCTAACCCATATTATATGTGCCTCAGCATATATTTTACATAGACTATAAGATTCTAAAATTAGTGAGAATGCCAGAATGGATCAGAATAAGGAGCATTTATTTACTAAATCTTTTTCTACTCATTTTGGCTAATTGATATCTTTATAAATATGCGCAAAAATTCCAATATCTCTGAAAAGGCATGTGCTAACTCAAATATTACAAACCTTTGAAGATGATACATATGCACAAGGCTATTGCTTCCCTTTGCCTCCTCTTTCTCCCTTCCCTGAATTTTGTGGGCTAAAAAAATAAAGAACATCTTTGTATCTGCAGTAGAAAAAGTTCAGATCCAGGAATCATTTGTTCCTGTTTTTATTGTTGAGAACTGATGGAAGAGATATGACAGAAGGGAAAGGAAAATGGTCCACTGGAATCCTCCCTCCTGAGTTGAATGCCTGGGTTCCACATAATAAACAGTTAATGTTCCCCCAAAGGGAAGCATAGCCTTCAGACTGATAGGAAATTGTGTCAGTTAGCTAAGTATTCATTAGAGAGAAAAGAACCGGGGACATTTAAGACACTGTCTGTAGAGAGGAAGACATCTGCTCATGGCCAGTGAAAAGCCTCCATCTGTGTACCATCCTGGTTTTCTGAGTCTGCACTTGTCACTACCATGTGTGAAGCCAGAGCAGAGCAGGTGATATTCCCTGAACAGCTATAATGGCTATGATATATGGGATTTACCTTCAAAGCCAAGCTCTGCTTGATTTGGAGAAGAAACTTCCACTATTTCTTTGTCAATTGCCATGCAGGGGACACAGTGACAGACTGCAGTACCATTGCACATGGTTTGCTATTTAGTGACTTCTGATCAACTAGAAAAACTTTCAGTGCAGCATGAGACCATGATGCCTGTGGTTTGAGATGACAGCCTATGCTGAAATTCATTACATCCATGGTGGATAAATTCCCCCAAGTATGTTTGAAGAGCTTCATATGTGTTTGAAGGACTTCATATGTACTGCAGTTCCCATCTGTGAAAGAGAAAGTAACATTTCCCTGCTTAGCTCACAAGACCGTTCTTAGGATAAATTAAGCATTGTAATCCATGTTGCAATAAAAAGTAAAGTGTTTCAGTGCCAATCAATGAAGGTTGAATGAAACAGAATCTATAACCTCTGAATTCATTGACAATGCAGTGCTTAGGGAATGTTAAATGCTTAGAAAGTGAAGGATTAAAGCTCTGAGCAAGAAGCCAATTGCAATGAATCCCAGAGAAAGTTACAAGTAGAAAGTGCCTTCAATTTTGCCTGATCCTGGCTTCCTTTCTTTTCTTTGTGAACTATAAACCCAGGACTGAAAAAACTGCTTCTCTGTAGGGCACTTGCCTTAAAGATGGGAGACAGGATACTTGTAAACCAAGTATCTTACCTGCAAGACCCCATCTCCATCAAACTGGCCACCTGGCTCTTAGAGCTATGGTGTCCAGCCTTACCAGTGGAAAATATATATGACTGGTCAGCATTGCTGCGAGACAGAATACATAAAAACTTTTGGAAATTGAACCTTTCCCTGGAGCCTTTGTCCAAGGAAGAAGGGGAATCATGCTCACCATTTTTATGCAAGATGCCTGCCGACCTTTTTGTATCTGTTATTAGTAAGTCTTCTTCAGGAAATACATTGTTTTCCAGCCCACATTTACGCTTTATATTTTTAATAATCTAAATTAAATTGACAATAATGCTATCATATTTCTAGTCTGTACAAGAAATATTCTTCAAAAATGCTTTTCCTATTTAAATACCTGTCATTAGATTTCATTAATGCAGAATGCATAGAAAAAAACCCTATAGTGAGAAGTGAAGGGAGAAAAAGGGTCTTTATATTTAACTTTCTATCATAGATATGTTCAGTGAAGCAACCTTAAGGATCCTATTACTATACCAAAATGAAGAATTTCCTAAGAGAGTTCTCTAATTTCATATTAGCTTATTCCCCCTCTGAAACACGGTGATTACTACACCGAGTGGTACATAAAAATGGGAAAAACAGCAGGCTACCTTGGTTTTAAAGGAGTCGGCATTACTGGTGTTTCAAGCTGAGAAAATAATTGTCAGCAATGACACTGAGTAGGATAGGAAGTCTATATGTTTCATATTCACCTAGTGTTTATGTACTGCACAACTTCTTTTCAGATTATGTGTATTTTCCTTAAATAAAAATAATTTCTTTTTGTATTTTGTCTTCAAAACCCAGCCTGTAGTTAGTTTTCATCTCATCTGTAATGCTGAGTTTCAGTGCCATCAGCTAAAGTAATAAACATTTCTGCCTGGAAGTGTGCTTTAAAGAGATCTTTCTCAAAATTCATGCCTTTAATTAAGCAAAGCATTGTTTAGGGTTTAAAGAAGTCTTCCCCAGATTTGAGAGGTAGTTGTATGGATGAATTCACAAACAATTCTTTGAAATTACAGAAACCAGAAGCTTTGCAGATAAAAAAAGAAAAGAAATATATGTAAAGCAGATACATTACTTGAAACAGAAAACTCACACATTCCCCAAGGCATAGGAAACATTACTTTAAAGCTCATTTGTTCAATCTTTTCCAAAACCTAGAACAAACAAAATGGGTTTTTTTAAGGCAGTTCATCTGAGACTGTTCCTATGAATGAAACATCTGTGAGAAAAAAAACCCCATCACCTGGAAGAAAGTTAATTTAACAGGGCTAAGTAGAAATCAAAATTTCTGAGTGACTTTATTTTTCTTTTTCTTCAAATCAAGAGAAAATTTAGAACTATAAGAAGGTGATAAAACTAAAACACTGAAAATTCTTGCTTTATTTATGTCTACTATGATGCATTATAATTTTTAGCCATAAATCTTTAATGCATATGAAATATAGTATGTCTTGACAGCAGACAATGGGGTATTTGGTATCCACGTGGTCCAGCTTTTTCTTAAGTGATATTTGTAATAAAAGGTAATTTACTGCAGATAAGAGGAAAACAAACAAAATCCCCAATGGAACCATATAATTTGGAAAATGCTTATTTCCATTCAGCTACATATATCAGGAATATGCCTATGCTGCACTGTGGTAAACTAAAGATGTATGTGTTCAAATCGGTATTTTTCATTATATTTTTTTTTGGTTAAGCCACCTTTTTTGGGGGGAAAGTTTTTCATCCTGTGCTAAGGTATATTTTCCTAATAAAAGAATGTTCTTTTTCTGATTTTTATGATGGATAAAGTAGCCTTCCTTAAGTCATAACAACTTAAGCGGAACCTATTCAACTTCACATTGAAAGAAATTGGAAGAATGACACACATTTTCTACAATCTGCTGACAGCAAAATTCATTTTGAGACCAGCAACCTAACTGCAAATATCTTGAACTGCTCTGAATTTCTTAAATTGCTCCAGTCACAAACAAAAGTAGCTGCATAGGAGTTTTGATCATATCAAGTAAAGAAATTTAATTTAATAATTGAAATATATATGCTCAGAATAATAAAAAATTGAGAATAAGCACATATATAACTTTTTGACCTCAGGCAAAAAACAACAGGAATTTATTGTGACATTCCTCACAGACAAATTAAATTTTTATTTTCAGCAATATTAATGTTTTTAGTACTATTACATACTTGTTACAGAAAGGTTTTCAGCTTTAGATATGCTTCTCTTTGTCAAAGAAATGATCAACATGAAATATCCTGAGTACCAAGAGGAAATCCATCCCTGGAACTGTGGAAGTAATCACACAAAAGTTGCCTTAATTGTTCTGCCTAACTGTTCTATCTTAATTATTTCTTTCTAAAAGTATATATAGAATTATAGGTTTGATAGAAATGAAGAAATTTGATGAGAATTGAACATAATTCCGTTGTTACTTCCTTAATGACAATAAAGCCAGATGCCTCAGAACAGAAATGATCTTCATTTCCTTTGACCTTAAGCAATCTAACCAAATAGGAAAACCTACCATTCTGTTATTTATTTTTTTTTTCTGTTTTCATTTCTCCTCTGAGATTGTGAGTTCTTTTACTCAGAGTTTGGATTAAAACACAGAGAATGCTAGGTTTTTCTTCTAATTTAGATGTTAATTATTTTCTTATCTGTATCACAGCTGCACAGGATGTGCCTCTCCGTTAACAAGGTGGAAAATGGCCCCAAGTTCTAACTTTCAAGCCCTTTTAGGGTCCAAATCAACCAATTATGAAATACCAAGTAATATGTTTTTACTTATAATCCAGTTACTAACTTTTCATGACCCGCAATGTGGGTTTTTTGAGCCAATACCATAATACTCAGATTTATGAAGAAGAAAAAGATGAAGACCTAATCCACACAAAAAAATACTCCATATTGTTACATATATATATAATTATATCCCCAAAACCTAAATTCTCTAAACGCAGTGTTCCAACACCATTCTTATTTGTGCAAGTTTTAGACAAGTGCAAATGGTGACCTACAGAAAGTGAGCAGTATTACAGAATCAGATCAAGCTCATCCTCGTTAATGGACAGATTTTATTGATTTCAGTTAGCTTTGCATCAGTATTACAGAATTTACTTCCTCTCACCTTGCATGAGGTGAGGCCTCATCACTGAGGATAACATAATGCAATTATGGCTAGATTGTTGAAAGGTCTAAGATATTGTGTAAGTGTATAAAAGTTAGTTTGTACCTTTGCTTCCTGTCTAAAAAGATAGAAAGGGTGGCAGGTGTAAATAGCCAAGGTTATTGAAAATTAAACTCCGTTGTTGACTATTAAACAGTTTAGCTTTGTTTATCTAATACTTCTCTTCTGAATTGCATTTCCTGACCATGCTATTAATCATGACTGTTCAAATTGGTTTTGTAATAACATTTATTTCAGTTCTGTAAATTTATAGATCCATTAGTTGCAAATATTCCACATTGAGAAGAGCTATTAAGAAATTCAAGTGTTCTTTTAGTAGGATATGGATAAATATTCTGTTGCACATGTCTACTTACAGTGCCATATATTGATCAGAATTTCATTACAAGTTAAGGTCGGATCTAGACAGAGTAGTTCAGAAGGTATTTAGTGCACTATATGCATTATTTTGTGTCACACACAGCATTACACGAGATAATTAAAATTTAATTGTTATTTTATCACTCTCCAGAGTCAAGTAAACACATTTTCTGTGTTCATTTTAGTTTGTGTAATTAAGGTCAGTTTTGTGGTATAGCACTGAAAGCAGCTATTGTGGCTTGCAAAAAAAAATAGCTTTTAGTATCTGGTATTGCAAAATTATAGCAGCAAAATTTTATTCTGAGACATCACATCAAATCAGAAGAATTGTCTGTGAGATTTGCTGGATAATGATGTCCCAACGTTTGACTGTGTCATAGGAAACCATCAAATACTTCACAATGAATGAAATGTGTTTGTGATGTCTTCACAAAATCCACCTGCATCATGACCACATCTTTCTCATTTTTTTCTTTCCTTATGTACTGAAATCTTAAAAAATGGGAGTTTTTTGGTGTGACATAAGATTTCTGATCAGAATAATTCTGATCCATGTAATTATACAAGATCAGAAACATTTTCTTACCCACATTGCTGTTTTTTGTGTGTTCAACCGTAGAGTTGTGACTGAAACAAGTTTTTGTACAGATTTTTGAAATATAGAGGGAGAAGATCAATTTTCATCCTAACTTTTGCAGGCACCATATATACATCAATCTGTAGTAAGCTTAATCCTGTATCAACTTGCTATATTGGAATAAAATACTGGGAATCTAATGTTTTCTGACTTAGACTGCTATTGAACTTTTCTAGAATATACGTAATCTTTTGGAAGATGTAAAATACATGAGTATTATTTCAGTTTGTACCAGTCATGTTAGCATGGCATAATTGCCTAGAGCAAAGAGTAGGTGGTCGGGGTGAATACATTATTTCTAACTGACAAAAATTTTCAAGATATGGAAATAATTTCTCATATAAAGCCTATAAAAAAAAGTAAATTGAGAGTAAAAAAAACTTCAATCATTGAGGTGTTTCTTCACGTATTAAAAGTTTTGCTTCACATTTAGTTATTTACTTTTGATTGCTAAAATATAATCAGTTTAAATCTTCAAATACAAAGTTGTATTTTCAGTAAAACTGGGTGTTTTGTTTCAAAGAGAATAAAATAAAAGTTGTTTACATGAAAAATAGCAGCCTGTTATTCTGATAAGCTCTGAATTATTTCTGATCCAGGCAGACCCCTTTGAAGGATGCTTAGTCACTGATAAAATCCACGAAATTCTTTCATGTTTTTTTGAGAAGTGAGAATTATGTTAAAATTAATTCTGGTACCTGTTTGAGAAGAAAAACTTTTTTCCTGAAATAATGCCAGTGTGGAAATGTTGAATGTTAAACTGAAGCCTCTTTGGTAGAGCAGGGCATTACAATATATAGATACATCATCTGTATCTAATTTGCCATGGTATTGTAATGATTCATTATCACATACTGCTCCCTTTAAAGTTTAGCTGAGATCTTTGAAAAATGTGGAAAACTGTAATTGGCCAACTTTCCTCAGTGCTACAGTTAGTCTGGTTACGTTTTATGTGAGTCAATCAATTACTCTAGATTCTAAGTGAACAAATTTAATTTTACTTCCTGCAAAGCATAGTTGAAAGCTTTCCCTTTTCCTGCTTGCAATTTTGCAAAATTAATAAAAGGAATGAGAAAAGTAATTTAAGTAAATTGCTTTTTATTAAGACATAATGTCCAAAGAGACCAATGACCATACACATTAATCTCCTGATAAGAAGCAACTTTCAACATTTATCACAATGTGCTTGAGTCCTCAAGAGTCACAACTCAATAAAAAGCTACTTGTAATTCAGAAAATCGGCTGATGGGGCAGAATGCTGAACCATTCTGTTAATGCTTTAGACAAAGGTCAGAAAGACCATGTAACAAATAAAATCACAAAATATTTTTCAGAACAGTTTTATGTATCTTAGATACACATCAACAAAGAAAAAAAAAAGAAAAAAATTAATTTAAGTTTGAAGTCCATAGAGAAAATATTTCAGGCAATGCAAATTTTTGTATACTAAGTAAACTTTACTCTGAGCCATTGGGTGTGTTTTATAAGTGAATTTATTTCCTCACACATAAAACTCCCAAATTTTCTACAATATTTCTGAATTGAATGCAAAAATTTACCTGTAAGTATGTTTCAATTCAGCTATTTCTCATCCATACTTTTCCTTTTCAGAACCATAAACCACTATTATTCTATTCAGCTCCCACAATTAATTAAAACAGCAATGATTTTTAAATCTTTTTACACATATTATTCTTACATTTTCTTTTTCTAGATTGGAAAGCAAGAAACATAAGTGTTTATTTATCTGTTTGTTACATGGAGAAATTTAGGAAATTATGGTAAAAAGTCTATTGATCCTTTTCCAAACTGGAAGCAGTAAGAGACAAAAAGAGAGGAAATGAAAGAACCAGGAATGAGAGTTATGTTCATAATGGATTGTTTATCTCTACAAAACATTGATAAAGCTCCTAGCTCTAGTGTTACAAGTACAAAAGTATCCTGTGAGGTTCCAGGTTTGTTTACATACAGTCCAGAAATACAATTCTAAAATCACACTGATAAGATTTAGTACCATAGGAAAGAATATGACCTTAACTTCTTAATTTTATCATTGAAGAAGTATTCTTCCAAAATTAATAAGAAATAGAAAGAAATTATATTTCCATTTTAATTCAGATAAAGAACAGTAAATTACTCTGATTAAATGGTCCACGGGGAATAGAAGTGTTTATTATTTCCCCCTTTACAACAGTGGGTAGAAAGTAAAACAAAATGCTGCAAAATTCAAACAGAAGATTGAATTCTTAAATTAACAATCTTCACATAGGTAACAAAACCAAGAATGCAACTGCCATAACTTTTCTCTATTCTTTTAAGAGCTTCTAAGTAAATGAAAACTTCATTTTGCATCCATGAGTCTTTCATATCTTGAAAATCTGTTTCAGCTGGCTAACTACTTTGTCTTTGATGTGTAATCAAGTTGAATTAAACTGAGTGTTTTTCATATAAATTCTCTAACACATTTGATTTGGTTAGGGTGAACACTCCTTAGACCACTTAGGATTTCACAGAAAACACCAAGACCTGCTTCTCCATGCTTCAGAAAAAGAGCTGTAGGAGGATGCTGCATTTAGACAGTCGTGCAAACTTGGAGGATACTTTAGACTGTGGTTATGCCCAGTTCTGTCATGCATTTCACGGTTCCTCACATATTAGGAAAAGGACTATATATTTTTTTCATATATCAATTGTTTTATGATGCTTTCTCCAAATGAGCTGCAATTCTATAGTTTGGATTATAAGCCTATCATATGTAATAGACTATAAACTGTGTCAAATAAATAGGATAATGCTACAAATATATACCATGAAACCTCACCTTTATTAATTTTGTCTGCTTCATTTAAAATTAAATAAAAATGGTTTATTTGATACAAAATGTAGTACTTGGTTCTGTTATAGGATCCAAGGCTATTGATAGGATTTTTTGGATGAGTGAAATGATATTTTCAGGCATGTGTTCCAAAAACCTTTCTTTTTTTTTAATAGTGTAGTGCATCTTTAAATTGCCCTCACCTTAGCACCTCTCCTGAAAATTTGGATGTGGTAATTATGAATTATAATTTATTTAAACTCTTAATGTCAGAGGGATCAAAGGGCATACAGCTTCTTACAAAGAAAGTTCCTCCATGGTTTATAGCACAAGACCTGTGTGAGACCTGTGCTTTAATAGAGCAGCTCCTTGTGCCTGCCTGTCACTGTTAATGATGTGTAATTTATGGAAAGAGTAGACAGTAATTTCTAATCAGAAAAGCTGCAGCTAATAATGCTTGAATATATCATATAGGATTGATGTCAGATTTATAAAAAATGGAATTGACAGGTGAATTTGCTCCTATCCACAGCTGTAAGACCTCGCTTTAGAAAAGCATTCAGTCTATTCAGTAACTCATTTAAAACATTGGTTTAAATCCTATTCTGTTTAATAATTACTTATTAATAAAGGTAGCTCTAATAATTCTAGAATGACAAAACATTCAGTAAGAATGTTTTACATTATATTTCAATACATACAAATTTCTATTTTAGTATTTTAATTTTTAGTATGTGAACTATGAACCAACTTAGAGTAGTTTCTTATATCTAGCAACTGGAAAGGAAAGGTGTCTGGATTTTCATTATAGCATTGCTATTCACATTACATGGCTTTTCTGTGACAGTTGTATGGATAGAAGCTCATTTTTGAAACCACAAGGATTTGTGTCTACGTTGCCACTATTATTCCTTAAACTACATGAAATTATTTTATAAACACAGATTGTGAACATAACTATGCAGTGTCACCTGCTCTTCTATGTTTTCAGAATAGGTTATTTGAAGGTCACCTTTTTAGAAGTCAAAGTATTTGGGAGATGATATTTTGACGTGAAAATCATGCTTCAGCTGTTCTTACTTCTTCAGAGTAAAACGTTTCTTACTGAACTAGGTTACTCATCAGATTTCTAATCTTCATTTCTTTACTATTCTTTCACCAACTATATAATAAAAATCTGAGCACCATCATAGGGACAGGATGTGAGAAAGATTATATTCCTCTCAACAATGTATGCTGGCTAGAGAAAGACAATACCTTAAATCATTTCTCTTTCTGAATTTGACCACAGTACAGAAATGTCTAGGAGTATAAAGAATTCATCAGACTTTTTTGCTGTGTTTAATAAATGTTATCTATTTAGAAATGTCTGTGTATGTTTTGTACAGTTTGAAATTTGTTGTATGAATCTGCATGGAAAATGGCTGAATTAAAACCACCTTATAACTTATCATAAACACTTCATATAGATGATGTCTATCATATTACTGCACATTCAGGATTGACATATGTACCCAACTGTGCAAAATATGGTAAGTATTTTTAACACCAATCATGATAGTCATTAAAATTTTGGGCTGCACTGAGAAGGCAACAAATGTGTTCACTGATGACAGTGGAAGAGACAAAATATGGCACTGATGGAACGCAGCAGATTGTTCAAGCAGCTTGACTGATTGACTGTATCAGATATCACTAGTCTGGAATAATCTGCAGAATCAACACCAGCTGAATGGAATTCCAGTGTTCATCTGGTTTCTGTAGAGCTCAGCTGCTTCATGACAGACTCTGAATCTTTTGAAAGTTTAAATAGAGAGGGTGATACTCATAATGAGGCATATATGTGTGTTAAGATGAAATAAACCCCAAGAATCTTTTATGTGTTTTTGTTCTTCCTGTTCTTGTTTGCTTGCCTGCTTCTGGGAAATGTAAATTGCCTTTATAACCAAGCATTAAGGGATGAGGAGAGTCTCAGGAAGCCAAAGCTGGATACATTTTGAATAATGTGCTTTTGGAAGAATACAGGGGTAAACTGGATAGAGTCCTATGACTTCTAATATTGCATTTAGCAAGGTAATGTGATTTTCCATTTGATCCTGAAATATCTTAGCACAGTTTGTCTGCTTGGCTATTTGGAATGCTTACTTAAATTCTTTTATTCTTCATATAGTTCTGTCTCCTAATCTTTGTGTGTTTGCAAGGGCTGTGAATAAGAGTGGCCATAATGTATATTTAAGTCCCCTGAGCCCATGAATAAATTTTTGGTATGGTCTTCAATGGGACAAATGGAAATAGGAATGTAACCTAATAGGAATGTAACATAAATCTCTTGAATTAGTGGATCATTCTTTCTTTTCTGCTGCTAATATGATATTCAAAATCTATACCAGTACTGTAGATCCAGATAGTAAGTTAGCATATTTTTCTTGGGCCATAACAAAATCAATAGAAACTTGCTGACTTGAATGAGCAAAGCATCAAGTCCACAATGAATGTCTCTAAAGGCTTAAAAAACCCTTGCACTTTCATTATAGAAGATCTGTTTTAAAATGTGTACTAGGAGAATAAGGCATGCTACTTTTTATAGACTGGTAATCGTATGTAGGTCTTCAGATGAACAGAAAATTGTACCAATGAAAGGCAATTTGTAAGGGTGAAGCAAGAGGGAAAGGTTTCATAGCACTAACTAGAATAAGCAGACATCAAATATAGGAATGTGTCCAAGCTGTCTTCTTCCAGGATTAGTAGGAGAATACTTTATCTGAGAGACTACAGGTAGAAAACTTAGCCTAGAAGGTTGAGATATAAAGGGAGAGGTAGAAGGTAGAGATATAAAATCTGCAATAATGGTATTCTATTCTACACAATAGCTTAGTCACTGGAACATTCATCCGGAAATGGTAAGTCATCTCTGCTTCTAGCAGAGGGGAATTCAAAACATACAAGCCCTGCCTTCTTTATAAAATTCCTGACTAATAAAGTGATTGAAAAAGGATTTCCAGGGTGAAGTAACATAAACAAAGGGATTTTTTATCTCAGTTTTGTATTTATGTATCTCTTTTTTATTTCAGCACCAATTTAGGAAATTAATTCTTTTACTGATTCAATTCCTTAGGGACTAATTTCAGATATTCATAAAATGTATGCCAAAACTACTACTTAGAATATTTTGTTTTGAGATAATAAATCCTGGTTTTATATCTGGGAATGTTTTATTATCCCTGAAGCTGAAGAAGAGTAGGATTATTCCAGCAGGAGGTTGTAATGCTTGGGAATATCTCAGGTTCTGAGCTCTGATTTATAATAGGTTTTATCTGGTGCCCACCTTCAGAAGGATATTTCTATGGTTTTGCAGGTTTTAATATCTGCCAAAGAGCAAATGACAGATATGTCTTCTGTGTACTAAACCATCAATCAGAAGTGCAGTGCTGTTGCACCTGTAATAGTCTAGGGATATAAGTGAGGTAAATTTCCAGAGGGAGATAATATCTTTAATAAAATGATGGGGGAATAGATTTTTTGAGGAAAAAAGGCCATAAAATACTTTAGTGTCAAAGTGACTAACTGCCTGTTTCTGCCTTTTTCTCACAATGTCAAGGATTTTATCATTTCTTGCCACTATTCTCCTCTATTAACTATCCTATTTTCTGAAAGTATCTGTTTTCTTAATGAAATGGAATTGAAGGTGTTTTTTTCAATGTGCTTTATTTGGAATGAAGTATATTTTAGACATCTACTAAGAATTCCTTCCTTTTTTCCAGCTATTCCATTTGTTCAAATAAACTATATTACTTCTCCCTAAGAAATGTGTTTATTAACCAACAAGATTGGAAGTGATTGTTGGTCTCTTTGATGGAGGAATTCATACCTCACTTGTGCTTTGCACTGTACTGAAACTAAAACCCTTTGTGAGTTTCTGTACTCAGTAAGATGACCTTCATGCAAAAGAATAAGTTAAACTAGAGATTCTATTTGTTTTTATTTTTTCAGTAGTCTTTTAAGTTAAAGAAACTTTACCTACCTTAGATTACGCTTAGTTTATGACATAGCTAATAAGAATGGAATAGCAGTGTACACAAGGCATTACTGTTTAGTATGCAAAATCATCATCCCAGCCCTCAAGAACCTTGTTAATATGTAACCTGTCTACAGTTATGCAGATGAGGCAGTGCACTTTGAGACATTCCTGTTCACTCTTTTGTGATCTGTGACAGATTTTTATTATAAGAACAGTTTATAAAATACAGTGAAAAACATTAATATGTTGATATAATTGAACTTATATGATGTTAACACAAAGGAAGATATGTGGGAGTCATTAAATGGCTTGTGCAAAAGTTAGAAGCATTATGGCTGTTTTAAAAAATACCCATTGTTATAACTAATTTTTCATTCAAACATAATAGCGCGTTTACTGAGCACTGATTCTGATGACTTTGAAATATCTCATAGTCCAAAAAACTATGTGCAAAGATAATTGTGTTTTTAGCATTTGTTACTAGATATTTTGTATATCAGTTAGAATTATTCAGAAGAAAGTATTCTCTTGAAATCTTTTCTTTATCATGGCTTGCCAGGGAAATTGCTAATAGAAACAAAAGCCAGTGCTTAGTCTGACACACCATGATAGAGAAGCCTGTAAACAGCCTCAGTGGTCTTAATATGAAACAATACCTGCAGATGTGACAAATTATGGTCAGCAATTCTCCAGAACTGGAGATCAGGACCTGCCCTTATAGTGGCATATGAGTGAGATTAGAGAAGGAAGAACCCTAGATAACTTTTTATTACTCTTTGTATTTTCATTGTGTGACCGCACAACAGGGACAATAACTTCCTCGGTGTTTCTACTTGCACTGCTAAAGGAAAGAGTGGCAAGAAGCCATCAGACCTTTCTGCTCCCAGCCTCTCACACTGATATAATTGAAAAGCACATGACCTTCAAAGACAAAGAGTACTGAGATATAAAGACAGGTTGCAAATATCATTCACTCAAGGAAGATCATGAGAGTGCAAACATTTAAAAATTTCATTATATTAGAAAGGTATTTCAAGGGTAGATGTAGCATTAATAGCAGCTGTATAAGCAGTTAAAACAGCAAGGCTATCAAAAAAGAATTGGTTATATTTGAAGTAGCTCTTTCAATGACTATCTGAAAGTTATTTTGGAAACACCATGTTTATTCAATAAAACAGTTGCTTTGTTAGGCAATAACCCAGTTCCTTGGTGAATAAACTTGAAGAAAATTACCTTGTTGTGAAAGTACTGTTGTCATATGGAAACACATGGTCACGGTCTTCATATAACAGGACAGCAAATATTTGGGTTGCTAACTTTTCCTGCTGCTTTAAGAAGCATTACAAAGATCTAGCTGGAAGTCAGAAAGTCTTTGTCATTATAAAATCTGAACTGAGAAACCATCTGGGAGGAACACAGTGTAGTCTAGGTTGGGGTGACAAAGCATCTGTTCTGGACCCTGTGAACAGTGTGAATGTTTTGAAAGCAATACAAGGAAAAATAAAAAGATACTTTAGAGCTGAGTTTTCCATAAGTGTATGTAAATGTTCATGTGAAAAAAAAAATCAGTCTGTTTCTTAAAAGACTGTCATTCAACATCCCCTGGAGCACAAATAAAATCATGTTAGGAGCTGGTTTCCCTCTTTCTTTTCTGCAATGCCTCATGGCTCAAAATCCATTTTTTAAAATAAGCGATTGTACAAGCAACAACTTTTTTGAAAGTTTTAGGAAAAAAAAAAAGGAAAAGTAAATTAAAATATTATCAAAATCATTATATTTTTGGCCAGAGTAATATTTTTGAACATTTAGAAAGCATGGGAATGTCAGTGTCAATGGTAAGATGATCCAAACTACTTCTCTACCAAGTACAACCACTCTTGCAATTAAAAATTATTTTAGATAGTGTGACAGAGACTGTCACACTGTTTTGTAGTGGTCCAGAGTTTTGACATGTTTAACTATTGCCAGGCATAGAATTCAGGCCTTTACAGATCTAGAGCAACCTTCTCACTCCTTGCCTCTCTAGATGCTCAGCTTGAAGGTGTTTTTTTATACAGTCTCCTTTTTGCCAAGTGCCATCTCATTGTTCTGTAAGGCCTGGCTCTACCTACAAAGCAAATATTTCTGGTTGCATCTAGACTTAGAGATGGAGATTAGCATATGCCACAAGGTCAGTCCCCATCCAGATCAGTACAGCATGGCCCATGTAGATTACTTTGGGACAGTACATCACACATAGATTACTTTGGGAAGTAGCCTATGTGGGGTGACTGATGTGTTCTAGGTTTTATCTCACTGGAGTGGTAGATCATATCCTTATCCTTTCAGCTTCTCCAACCTTTCAAAAACACCATTTGAAATAACTTAGGTTTTTCCTTAAATTTTTATGCATTTTGGAATATCATCCTTCATTCTATAAAGCAGAAAACTTCTCTTTTAAAAAAATATTCTTAAAATTTTGTTCAGTGAGCTTTAGTGTGTTGCTCTCTCTGCCCTTTCTACTTTATTCTTATTGCACTCCCAGGATGAGTGCTCATAGCTTTGTATAAGAGGGTTAAATGCTGTTTCACATGCCAGGTTGCAAGTTCACATGCTTTCTAAACTACTGCTGACAGTGTTTTCCCATTTGACAGCAGATGTCCTGTCAAAAGTCTGTGACAGCCTATACACTAAGAAATGTTGCTTCCCAGTAAAACAAAAACAAAATAAGGACCAATTTTGTCAAAGTATTCACTGAGTTCACCAGAGAGGTAACTGGATGGAACTAAAGGACCAGTCCATCCAGGAGAGATCAGCTTAGGATGCTTATTTTAATAGATCTTTCTTCTCACAGTTTTTGTTTTAGTTTGCAACCTTATTATGAACTGCATAATATCTGTAACTCCTATTAACACATAAATGACTGATTTTTCTTTACTATCTAAGCAGAGTGCTTACAACTCATTACTATAGAGGGTAATTGACCCTGGCACTCCACACATGCCACACAAGAGCACAGACAAACTAGAAACTCTAAAAAATGAGCATAGGTAAACTAGGAACTCTAAAAACTCTTCTTTTCTGTAAGACTCTATTTTAACATCCTGTGTGTATGAAACAAACTGCAATGCTCTCTTGACATGAACCAGAGCTGAAGAATGTTATTGTCTCTGTTGAACTTGTCCTCTGCTGTGCTGTAAAGGAAACATAATACTACTGGTTGTGGCTTGGGTTGAAACCCAAAGTGAACTGGATTATATTTTATAAAAGTACACTGAAAATTTCAAGTTAAAGAAGATGCCTCCTTCAACAATCTATTTTTCTTGAATTAACATATTTCTTAATTTGTTCTTGGCAGTGTTTAGGTTCTGCTATGCATTTACACTTATTAATAGTTCCTCTGTAAATGTCACTGAGACTCTCTTTTCAGGCTGATGTAGATATTCAGATTTTCATCACAAACTGTGCACAAGCTAGTGTCTATAGCACTGGTAAATGAACCAGGTAAGGAAGAGTGTTAACTAATGGAATCTCAGGTGAAATATAGACTTCGAGGAATTACTAGTTTAGTAAATAATAAGGCCAAGACCAAGCTAAACTATATGGATATAATTTCAACTTGACTACTTATGAGCAAAATATTTCATAGAACCATAGAATATACTGAGTTGGAAGGAATCCATCAAGATCAAGTCCAAATCCTGGCCCTGCACAGGACACCCCTAGAGTCACACCATGTTTCTGAGAGTGTTATGCTATATATTGTATTGTTTCATCAGTTATGCTATTTGAACTCCTGAATTAGAGGTTTAGAACAGTTCTATCTCAGAGAGAAAATCCATTAGTTCAGTACTGGTTTATTAATATGTGAGTGTACCATTTTTGCTAAGGCTAACAGGAGCAAAAGCACCATTAATTTTGTTTCTTCCCACCCTTCTTTCCCTCTGCACAACATCATCTCCAAGGATCGTCATGTGCCCAGGAGTATTATCCAAATGCTTCTTGAACTCTGTCATGCTGGTGTTGTGACCACTTCCCTGGGAGCTTGTTCCAGTGCCCAAGCACCTTCTGAGTGAAGAACCTTTCCCTGATATCACACCTAAACCTCCTCTGATCAGCTTCCTGAAGTTTCCTCTAGTCCTGTCAGTCCTGTCACTGGTCATGAGAGAGAAGAGATCAGTACCTGCGCCTCTTTTTGTCCTCATTATGAAGACAGGAATGAGGTGTCCCCTCAGTCTCCACTTCTCCAGGCTGAAGAGACCAAGTGACCTCAGAAACTCTTCATGTGGCTTCCTTTCAAGGCCCTTCACCATCTTTGTTGCTCTCCTTTGGACACTCTAATAACTCTAGATCCTTCCTACACTGTGGTGCCCAAAACTGCACACAATATCCAAGGTAAGGCTGTACCAGCACAGAGCAGAGCGGGACAATCTCCTCCCTTGCCCGGCTGGAGATGCTGTGCCTGATGCCCCCCAGGATACGCTTGGCCCTCCTGGCTCCCAGGGCACTGCTGACTCATATTCAACTTTCTGTTGACCAGGAGCCCCAGGTCCCTTTCTGTGGCACTGCTTTCCAGCATCTCATTCCCCAGTCTGTCTGTCCATCCAGAGTTGCTCCATCCCAGGGGCAGAATCCGGCACCTGCCCGTGTTACACTTCATACAGCTGGTGATTGCTCATCCCTAATTTGTCGAGGTCTTTCTGTGACACCTCACTGCCTTCAAGAGAGTTGGCAGCGCCTCACAATTTTTTGTCATTTGCAAAATTATTTAGTATTCGTTCAAGTCCTCTGTACAAGTCCTTACTGAAGGTGTAGAAAAAAACAGGGCTGAGGATGGACCCCTACTTCCTAGGACAGCATTTAAAGCCAGCTTCAGATTGGAGAATACCAGTGCTGAAATTTATATTCAAAAGATATTTTTGTTTACTAATATTTTGAAGACGAGATTGTACTCATAAATATAGAACAGATAAAATAAATCTTTCCAGAACTAATGTGCTTTAGGGTTGATGAATTGGCAACAATTAATACTCAAACACACTGTAATAAAATGTTCATGAAGTTTATTGTTTGCCATTCTTATCAACTAATTGAAAACATCTTCAGGGTTGGATGTGTAATAAATGGGTTGGAGAGAAAGACAGAATGGATATAAACACATTTTCTCCCCTTGAATATTACAATGACTGTTGACTCATGGCACATTAATTCATGCTATAGAAAAGAGCAGTAAGATTATAAAAAGGGCTAAACATTATAGTGTGAACTCTGGGTATATTAGGCACTCTAGCTGTAAGTTAAATTTATACATTGAGATATAATTACTTTGTTGAATTATATTGCTAAAGTGGAGGCCACGTGAAACTACTTGTGGCTAGCATTAAAAAGTAAGAGTTTATTCTGATTCCTCTCAGCAAAGCTGTGAGACTAAAACCCATTCTCTTTTCCACTTTTATAAAAGACTAATGAGCTCAGAAGAGATTTCCTATCCACAGAGCTCTGATTATGTCTTTGGGTGCTACTTTCTACGGAGACCCTTGCCAAATAAAAGAACTCTTTTCAGGGCAAGATTTCCAGTGACCTTTAGAGTAAATGAATAGAAACATGCAAGACAGAACAGAAGAATAAGATCTGAATGAGTCACAACATATGTTACTTTATCTTATCTCTGAGTCAAGGTGTGCACATGTTCATAAAATAGAATCTATCGTAGAATAGCCTGGGTTACAATGGACATTGAAAACCAGCTAGTTCCAAATCAATTCCCCTGCCATGGCCAGGGGCACCTTTCACTACACCAGGTTGCTCAAAACTCCATTGAACAAGGCCTTGGATACTTCCAGAGAGGGGGTATCCACAACTTCACTAGGCAACTTGTTCCAATGCCTCACCACTCTCACAGTAAAGAATTTCTTCCCAATATATCTAATCTAAACCTACTCTCTTCAGTTTGAAGGCATTTCCCCTTGTCCTGCCCTGCTTTTAACCTGCTCTAGAAAAAAGTTAGTCTGCATTTTTCCTGTAGGCTCCCTTCAGGTATTGGAAGGATTCAATTAGTTCATCTTAAAGTCTTCTCTTTTCCAGGCTGAATAAGCTCAATTCTCTCAACCTTTCCTCATAGGAGAGCTGTTCCATCCCTCTAATCAACTCTGTGGCCTCCTCTGGACTCACTCCAACAGCTCCCTGCCCTCCCTGTGCTGGGACCCCAGAGCTGGATGCAGGGTTCCAGGTGGGGTCTCACCAGAGCAGAGCAGAGTGGCAGAATCCCCTCCCTGGCCCTGCTGCCCACGGTGCTCTGGATGCAGCCCAGGGCACGTTTGGCTCTCTGGGCTGTGAGTGCCCATGGCTGGGTCATGTCCAGCCTCTCACTCACCAGCAGCCCCAAGTCCTTCTTGGCCAGGCTTCTCCTGACCTGCTCATCCCCCAGCCTGCATTGGTACTGGGGGTTGCCCTAGTATTCTCCTGATATTGTTTCCATTTCTGAAAGCAGGCTCTCATGTGAACTTTAGAAGCTGAACCTGGGCAAGGGTTGAAGATTCAGTACATCTATTAAGTTATACCAGCCTATATGTGTCAGGGATATTAATAAAATCCTTGTGAGGAGTGAGGCTACTAGGAAATTACCTCTTTGTAGGGAATTATTATCCAAAAAGTTTGCAACTATCTTGCTTATTTGTGAAAAAATATCTTTTTTTTTTTTCTTAGTTAAAATATTTGTCAAAAAATAATGGTTAATGGTGAAATATAAGATTAATGTTATATGACAGTGTGCATTGAAGTAATTTTTTAAAATGTGTTCTGAAACAGAAAAGAATGTTTTCATGCAGGAACCAATAAGATTGAGACACTTAGAAAATATGTAAATGGATTAGATTTAAAGTTCATTTTGTGGAGTATCTTTTAAAAATATTGCCGAAGTTATGTTTCTCCTTTGACTCACTTCCAAAGAAGTGTAGTGCATGCTTTGATTAAAAAAAAAAAAACCCAAACCATTATATTTACTCTTCAGTGAATGATTAAAGAAACTTGAGGCATTTTGTTACAACTTTAGTGACACTTGTAAGAAGCAAACAGAGCAGTAACCACTGTTAGTAGACACTCATTTTGCCTGTATTTTATGAACAGCATGGTTACAGACAACACTTAAATATTGCAAACTCCTATTTCCAGAAGATCATAGAGGCTTGCCTTTTACCCTTGTGTTAGGGAAAACACGATTCAAGTTGACCTCCAGCGTACTTGTTACAGTCCATTGTAGTCCTATTTATTCTCCAAATGTAGGAGCAATGGAAGACAGGAATATATACAAGAGACATAGTAAATTAGGGATTAATGCCCATAATCTCACCCTCCAAAAGAAAGTGTGATGCCATGTCTCTAAATGTTTGGGCTGGACTAGATTATTCTACTTCTCATACTTTCCTTCCTAATGAAAACAGGCAGAGGATGTAATTAAGTTCTAAGGACAATAACTGGTAAATATAAAAATAGAAGCAATTCAAAAGATACATTGAAGATACATGTTGAATGTATTCATTTTGATGAAAAAAACCCCCTTAGATAATAAGGATTTTGAGATTAATCTTTGATTCTACTTTTTAATAATAATAAAAATTATTTTACCTGAACTAGTCCAGTAGTTACAAAAAGAATGCAAGTATCAAAAGGATTATAAGGTCAAAATATCCTTCTGGAGATATTACCATATTGCTGAAAGGGCCATTAATTAAAAAAAAAAGGGGATAAAAGGGGAAATGAATCAGAACTCAAAGGTAAAGTCTGTAAGCTTGTTTCATTTCTTACATTTTTTAACTCAGAAAGACATTAATTATCTTCAAACAGTGGGAAATGCATTAAACAAGTTAAAAAATTTCAAGGATAAGGAGCTGTATTAGCATAGAGGGAGAATATCAACTTTATTTCAGCTTAACATAAAAAAAATAGTGAGGGAGCAGGAATTAACATGATTGAATACTAAGGGTGTCTCTTGAATGCTGGATGAGTAGCACAGTGTGAACCATTAGAAAGTCTGCCCTTATTAAGCCACTGTTCAAAAATGCTCAAGAGAGAAAAGTTCACTAGAATAGAAATGAACACATGCTGAAAGATGGTGAGTGGCACTGATGACCACTGTATCCTTATGCAGTGTGGTAATGCTTTTGGTCATGTAATTACATTTGCATTGTTAAATATTCTCTTTGCCCTGGGGAATATATTTCAAACCACTATAGCTTTACTTCAGAAAGGACTGTGGCATAAATCCTGGTAAAACCTACAGATCCTGTGTGTCAGGATCTCACTTGTTCAGTGTTGGATTAAAATACAAAGCATGTCATTTATTAGATAAATTCGTATGGCAAACTTGAGGGATACAAGAAATTATACAGATCAGAATGAGAATCAGCAAAACTCACAACATTTACCTAACACAACATTTCAAGTTCCAGCTTACACTTTCAAACTATTCAGTTACAGGAGTATATGTCATATGTTTGACAGTAAAGGCACTCCACAGCATGTTATGGAGCAGACCAGTTGTTGGGTTTTCTGCACTGCCATCATCAACATATGTTCTAAGCTTTATTGGCAAGCTTAGAGGATGTGATAGATTCCAAGCTTTTTTAAAGCTGTCTCCATTCTGTCTACAAAGTCTGACTCCAAAAGGTTGAACATGCAGCCAGAATCATTGTGTCTACTATATTTATTGATAAGAAAATTGGCAGTAGATTTTTATCATGCAGCTTATATAAGGACAGCTCTTTTCAGTGATGAGTAAAAAGTTTTTTCTCCCCTTTAACATTTCTTGCTCCAGCTTCCTCATCTTAATGACTCATCCATTCCATAATTCCCTGGAACAATGAAACTAGTTAAGATTCCCACATTTGCCACCTACTAGGTCAGGAATAAATAAAATCCTCCACTCACTTGGGGGTTTTTTGATGAGCCACTTGATTGATTTGAAGGTAGTGAACAACATCGAACAAAACATAAAAGAGGCTCATTCATTAAATGCTCTTCATAGGAACATCTCTGAAAATAAAATAACCTTTCTTCAAATTAATATCAAGCATGACTTTGACAGAAAATGAACTAGATATCAATTTGTGTATTTCACTTGAAATGCATCTAGAAGACCATGTCTATGGCAGCTAAAACCACAACTGAAAAATCCCATCAATGATACTCTGCCAATCCCTGCAGAAGGTCCTACCATGGTACTGTAAGGTCTATAGGTAGAACAAGAAGTCAGAAGATTGCAGACAAACCTTTGGCTATTCTCAATCCCAGGAAGTGAATTTTTTTTACTGTGTATAGTCCAGTCACTGGCACAGATGTTTGCTCTAGACTGTGATCAAGTCAGAGAAATCTGATTACTACTGTACCCTTCATGCATGACTCTGTATCCTTTTAGATGCTTATACTACTGAAAGGTCATCATCGTGGAATTCTACAGCTCCTTGGTTCTCTTTCTGTGCAACGTTTGAGTAATAAAGGCAGATTTTTTAGCAGCCAGTTTCTTCAGTGTGCTTCTGACAAAAAACTGACATTAGTTTTCAAATCCATATCATAATGAAAAGTCTCTTAATGCTGTTTATTTTAAGATCAAGAAATAAATCCCTTTTCTGTGTTGGAACAACCACAAAATAATGTTAATTAACAAATGGCAATGTTAAAGATTGCAACGTTGATCACTGTAAATTGAGTGCATCACTTGAGCACTTGTTAGTATCAGCAATGATCATATGTGAAAAGGGAGAAGAAAATATCCAATTTAACATTTCTGCAAGAAAATAATTTTTAAGTAGAACAAGACTAAAATAAGCACTAGAGAGAGGGTTGTGGGTTTTTTTTGTTTTTTAGCATTTACAAAAATAACTTTCAACTAGAAGGAAATTCACAAATATCTGCTGAACAAGATGAGATCAGAAATTATGAATGCTGTAAATTGGACATTCTGAATGCAACTAATTTAATGAGACCATTAGTGAAACACCAACTGGATGCAGCATTATTATATTGCTCTACTATAAATATGATTGATTTAAAAATTCTTTTTCTCAGAGACAATATAAATGTAAATTAGAACACTTTTCCTCTTCTACAACTGGTTTTGTTAATAATAATAATAATAATAATAATAATAATACATATTTGCATAAGAAAATAAAATGCAACATAGGCTGTCATATTACTTTATTGTTAAAGTCAGTACATGCCTCAAAAGTCAGTTAATATAATATCTGAAAACATGATATCCAATGTAGTATCGGTACATGAATTTGAAAGCCAATATTATGTAACATAAATAATATGATTGTTCTTACTAACTTCAGCAAGTGGAAGTATTGTCTACATGTACATACTTTTAAAATTAGTCTTTAACTGTTTTTTGATTGAACTCTTACTGATCAGGGGAAAATTGCATCATTAGGTGCCTCATTTTCATCAATGTATTAACTCAAACCACTGTTATGTCTACATTTCCATCACTTGCAGTATCATGCAATATAATATCAACATCACTAGAATATCGACTGTGGAGTTCATAGAAACAAGGTTGTTTAGCAGCAGAAAAGCAGCAAAGGTTAGAAAGTCAGGCACATATTTAAATCTCACTGACTTAAAGCATTTCCCCTTAAACTTTCAAAATTTTTGCAATTCAAACAAAAGTTTTATTTAGTTTGTAAGTGGTAAGAGAATGAAGAAATATTTCTTTCTACCTAACATATATTTGCCCACCCCTGCTACTTGACTGAAGCAATTCCAGCCTTTCCTGATCTGCTACCAATAGAAAGTACTAGGCAGTTTTTCACCCTTTCTTGTGGAATTCTCTGAAATTGCTTTTTAACAGCCTAAATAGACCATGAAGTTTACTGAAAAAAATTCTACCAAATTTTAAAAATATGACTGATCTGGCCTAAAAATCTGCCTACAGACAAAATACTTTTTTTTCTTTTAACCATTCTTTTAGTAAAACAAACAAGAAATAATAATTTTCCTGAAGGATTTGATTGTCCTTACCTCAGGCACAGTATTTTCCTCAATTAGTGGCATACTTATTATCCCATTAGGCTAATCAGACAATGTAAAATTATTGCTTTAGGTCTAAGACAGATATCTGCTTCTCTCAAAATTAGAAGTGCTCGTATAATGGACATTTTACTCATTGATACAATTTATTATTAGCCAATCAATTTTCTTTCAATTTTTAAAAATTTTACTGTAATATTTTTAATATTGGGTGAGAGGGATGAATTCTCAATTTTCATTTGTCTTATTTTGTCGTGTTGGAATTATCATTGGAGGATTGACAACCAAGTGGAGAATCAGGAATCTGCAGGATTTGAACCTTCAGCTTTTTCACTGCAAATAGTCTTTTGGAGTCTAGTGTTAATTCATGATGTATAAATTTCAGTGTCCATGTCATTACTGGAGCTAGGGTTATGGCTCCACGCACAAGTTACAGCATTGAGAACTAGAATGCAGAATAATAATGCATATTCATTCCCTTGAAATATTTTTTCACATAAATGTGTTTGCTACAGCTGTCACTGGAATATAAATTATCATTTAACATGGGCTAAAAATGTGAAATGGTTAATGTTGATGTGAAACTACATACGGAAGAACCAACCTTGCAGTTCTCTAAAAAGGTGTGACATTGAATAGCACTCATGTCAGCAGCACTTAAAAATAGACAAAAATATTCAATGAATTTATAGAAAAAACCCACCACAATTATCAGTAAAATGCATATGTAATGGTGAGTACTTAAGGGGGATTTTTAATAAAAAAGGTTTCTGAAGTTACAACTCACATAATGAAAAGATCATTTTTTGGTTCTTTTTAAGGGCTAAAGAAAATAATTCTATACTTCCAGAAATGTCTTTTCAAACTCAAAACCTGGCAAAACCCTACATGTTCAACAGTTTCCCCTTACAGTAAAACAAAGCTTTCTGACACAGAATATACTCAAACAAAAGGTTTTTTGATCTCTGCCAGTTTCTCAAAGGAAAAGACAGTTTAAGCAGCAACTGCTCAAGCTCATTTTTGAAGAAACTTTAGTTTTAAGAAAAAAACTAAAAAGAAAACTGAAAGCTCTACAGAATTTCTAGAAGAAAAACATCCCTGAAAATTCAGGCCTAACACAGCTGGAATATAGATGACACTAAGAAAGATGCTTAGATATGTATACAAAAATTTGTCTCCTGGATAAAACTGTCAAATCAACAAAGATTTGTCCCTCTTGACAAGTTGTTACAGTACCTATGACATATATGAGCACCAGGAGGTAATGCTGTGTTAAGTCATAGGTACAGTCAAGCATTCTGTCACTGATAGAGCCAAAAGTGGATGTTCAGGGCAGGGTGTACACAAGGGAGAGAGGATGTGCAAAGCATCCTCAAGGTTCTCTTCTAGCTACAGCTGTCTGAACTTCAGGGAACACGTGTGGTTTGGGCACACTTTGTGTTCCAAAAACCTCAGTCCTTCCCTTCTCTATGGACATGTCTAATCAGTGTGACTTTTGGAATCCACAGCAGGCACTTGCAATGTGGTCTTCTGAGGCAAGAATGAGGTGCAACGCTGCTGTCACATAATCTAATAGTGACAGTATTGCCTTTAGGCCATGATGAGTAAGATAATGAATACATATGATGGTTCTCATCACATCAGTGCCCGCTACCAAAGACAAGCACACTACTTCAGTGTTATTTTTTTGATTCATTGTGATTGCAATTTGAAAAAGTAAAGCGTTTCCACATTTCCATAGTAATAATTTAAGGCTGTAAACAAGCATTTAGGTAAATGTAGAATACTGCACTTACAAAAGCTTATGTTTATACTTATTAATGATATCTTCCATTCAGGTCAAGTTCTATAAATTAAGTACTTCAGTATGAAAAGTTTGAGGGTCCCTAATTTTTTTCACAGTAAGCAGTAAAGGTTTTTTGTTTTTTTTTTTTTTTCACAATTTTCACTTCTCCTATCATTTCTATTAAGTATTTTGTCATTAACTTCCTATCAGTCTTTAAGCTAAATTGAAGCAAAAGATTTGCCTTTAATGTGCAATATCAGCAAGTCTGTAATAACACATTTGTCTTTATGGGCAAAACCCCCCTTTTTGCTTTCCCTTTTAATTTTCTCTGTAAAGTCCAAGTTAAATATCTTTTGGGCTCTAATTTCTCTACACTGCCCGAACTTTAATACACAGAATATGCCTGTAAACAAACTTTATTTCCATCCTTATTCTTGTATCACTTTTATGGAAGAGACTTAGAGATAAAAAATCCTTCCTGACGATTCCCTGCCTGCCCCTGCCTGCCCCTCTCTCCCCCCCCCCCCCCGCTGGGCACAAGTCCTGTGCCCTTTTTTATGCAAAGAGCTGCAGTCCGAGGCCTCTTGCCTGGGGCTCAGAACATCCAGAGCTCCATGTTCAGCTCCCACTGCAGCAGCGCAAGACCCAGGAGACTCACCTGCTCAAAAGAGGAGCAAGACTGAGCACGGAACTAATTAGCATGAGAAGTGAGAGGATAATTCAACCAGTAGACGGTAGAACACTAATTAATAAGAAAACTAGATAACTTTGTAGCCAATGAACTGTGATTTCTTTGTTTGCAAAAATGTATGGAGTGCAAAGTTTTGCTAATCAGCATGATAGCTTTGTGGATTTATCACCTGATACCCATATTTGAACAAACGTACAATAAACATATACCTGGCCTCTGTGTGTGAGATTACACACTGAGTGAGGAATCTCTCTTTTAGGGACTACACACTTAGCTGATACACTTTTGGGAATGTTGTCCTATTATACAGAAACCAGATATGATTCTTCCACTGGTTCACTTGACACATGACATTATAAATTACCTCAGTCAGAGTAGATTCTCCATATCAGTTTATTTCTACCATCAGACTTCAATTTTTTTTAATGTTCCTAAAATGCTGTCATAACTCCTTCCCAGTCACATTGCTTGGTTGGTATTAAAAAAAACCCCAGTATGTATGTAAATGTCTTGCCAAGAGCAATCTCTCTGATTTTTGAAGAAAGGCTGCAGGTATCTTTCATCAGGAAAGATTTTAAGATCCCAATAAGGCACACAAATATGAGAAGTATGAGTATGTGAGAAGTCTGAGCAAGGCACATACACAATAATTCTGAACAATGCACCTAAATGCTAAATGAAGGGCAGTATTTAAGACAAAGTACCATTGACTAGCTTTGACAGCTTCCCACTATGGAATACTAACTTACATCTCTGGGAGTAATATATGCCTTACTGAAAGATCACATACATTGCTAAAAAACTGAATCACTAGGAAACCTGGTGAATCATAAGGCAAAGAAACTAACTCAGTTATAGTGTTGTAACTTCATGGAGCTGATGAGACCTAGAAATGTACAAAAGAGGCAATAGTGAATATGAATGGAGTAATTTTACCTCTGTACAGGGTTGGAAACAACAATGTTAGGAAAGACATCTGAAAAATAGAAGGAAGGGAACTACTGGCTGGATATTAATTTTTTCAGAAAAGAGCTTCAGAACCTATTTTAAATTTCAAGCTGAAAATGAGTGGACTGTGCTGTTGTAAAAATCAAGTATGTTACTGTAACAGATAACAAAATTGTGAAGAAATCCTTATGTTCTATTTAGCATTAGGAAGGTCTTATTTGAAGCAATTTGGTTAGAAGATTTACTTTCTAGTAGTAAAGACAGGAAATGTTTGGAGTAGACTGTGTAGAAAGCTTATAGACTCTCCAGTAGTAGAAGTTTTTAAGAACAAGTCAGATAAAACTGGATCAAGGATATGTACAGCTGATCCGGTCCTGAAGTAGTGGATGAAGAGGAAAAATTTGCCTAGTACCTTCCCAGCCCTATTTGGTATGAATACTATGAATTCTGTGAATAAAACATACAGTCCTGAGAGGACGTTGAAATATAGGAGAAAGCATACAAAAGCTGAAAAACTTATGCTCAAACCCCTATATTTTAGTAAGACATTTAAAAGAGTTTAAGCTTCTTTTCCAAAGAAGTTGAAAAGTATCTCATTTATTTCATTGAAGTCAAGAAGCGCTTGCAGAGAAAATGTTAATTCTGAAACCATCCTTAGTTGTAAAAAAATCCCTGTTTAGAAACTAGACTGGAAATAATGCCAAGGTGTTAACCACTGTGACAAACTAGTGAAAGCCCACAGCAGGACTTGAGGAAGAGACCTTTGTGAAGGATGCATTTTGGGGGAAGTTTACTTCAGCAAAGACACAATATGTAAGTATGGGAAATGTAGTGCTATATTGACAGGAGAGGTTAGATTAGGTTAGATTAGATTAGATAACCTAATAGTCTCTTCCAAATTTCTGTGGTAATTTATTTATGTAATCCTTCTCTGAAATGCCTTAGTGTATTCAAAACTTGATTTTTGATTTTCTGAAAAGTTTTTAAGACTATAGGAATATCAACAGCATCTCAAGCACTAGCTTTTTGCTGGGAACAGAAGAAAAAATAAAGGATGAAAAGTCTTTCTGCCAGAAATATAATACAGTTTGATAGTTTCTATCTTGTAAATGGAATATATCAATCCAATTCATAGAGCATAAAATATCTGTTTTCTGTGTATGGAACAATTTTGTTTTGTGAAGAAACAAAAACTCCATATGCTTCCAAGGCAAAGTATGTAACCTGCCTTGAAATTGTCAGTATTTAACAGATTCTATTTGAACTTTTATTCTTTTGGCTGAGTGTGGGCCTCATTATATGGAAGATGAAACTGAGCTCAGAGGGGTAAAAAAAATAGGAAATCACCTGTTATTGGCATTGATTTCACTGGCATTCCAATTTTTCCACATTTCCCAGGTTCAGGTGCCTACATTTTATGTTCTTCTTCCTGGAAATAACTCTGTGAGTCTAATTAGTTTTTAACTTGGAAATGACAGCAGGGGATCTATTCTTTCTGAAAAACAGAAAATAAGCTTGCATCTGTTTTCTCTCCAAACTAGCAGAGCTCTCTCCTTAACAGAAATAAAAAAAAGTGATGAATCTCTTGCCCTCAAAAAATAATAAAAAAAATATTCACAAAAACAACCTACAAACAAACCCACAAAATAAAAAATAACAACATATCAAACTTATATCTATGTGCAATTTTTAAAATTTTCTGCATTTTAGGAATAGTTACATTTTTCTTTCCAGTTTATCTATGAGGGTGTAATTGGAAGCACACTCTTTCAGACAAAGATGATTTTTAAATGAAAGTTTGTCACAAAACTTCCTCATTAATATATTTATTAAGTCAATATTCCTATAGACTCTTGAACCTTTGAAAAATTCTGAATACAGATAAATAAAAATTCAGTAGTCACTTATGGAAAGAATGCAATTGTGATTCAAACTCTGTTAGGTAATGCAAGAGAAATAGAAACATTGGACAGAGGAGGAACAGTCCTTATGAACTGAAAGAAAATACAAACACCTGTAACATTCCATAGAGAAAAGATGAATGTTTATGGAATATAATGACACCTGCTGCCATTGCACATAGAAAACCGATATCTAAAAAAATGGGCAGAATCTCAAGGGAATAATGAGAAACTTTTTGACTTTATAGAGTTTTTGACAAATAAAGGCCCACTACTTCCTTCACAGGTCACAAATTTAGGTCTCAGCACTAATCAAACTGCACTGAGTTTATCAGTCTTTACTGTGCATTACTTTTTGTTCCAATTACAATTCTGCTGTTTCTATAGCTCAATATAAAATCTTACTTTATAAATTTGCCACGATAGATTATTTACATTGCTATTCCTTTAAAAGCACAAATCAATGACATTGGTCAAACAAGCCAAATGAAATCCCCTATGCATATTTAACCCTTATGTCTCTCCCTGTTAACAGGAAGAAATTGTTTCTGCTGATTTAGAAGCAATAGAACCACAGTGAACCCAGAACAAATATTTCAGTTTGTCTGTAGAGCTTGTTCTACTCAAAGCAAGAAAAGCATCCAAGATTGTTGCTTCCCAGCCAAGCCCTACAATGGAAGAATGCTCAAAGGCAATGAGCAAGGGAGATGAGCTGTGAAGCTCTGGGAACAATGCAGGCTGTGATTGCCCACAGCTGCTGCAAGGTGGCTGATTGCACCTCAGGGCACAGGGTACCTGAGGGCAGGCTTTATTTTCACTAAACAGCCAATGCATTCGCAAATGTCTCTCCCCAGTTCTTTAGAGAAGATGGATATTTCGAGGAGTTGGGCTAGCATGGAGGAGGAAGAGGAGGAGGAATATGTGCCTCCACTTAACATGGAACATAAAAATCTTGCAAGTAGCAAAAGTATTTAGAATCATAGAATGGTTTGGGTTGGAATACTGAGCATGTTCAAGTTCCAATTCCCCTGCCGCAGCCAGGGACACCTTCCACTAGACCAGGTAACTCAGAGCCCTGTGTGGCCTTGAACACTTCCATTTTCCCATTCACAACTGGGAAACCTTTCCAATGTGGTAGGAAAGATGTGTGCTAACGTTTTTACAAATAATTCCATGGATGAAGGTATGGGCGTTAGCATCTTTGAAATGGGTCTTAAGCTGTCTACTAACTTTGGGCAGGTTTGTTACAGAGCCCAGACAGCTTGGCTCCTGAAACAGACAAGCCTGGACTTCTGAACTTTGGGGTAAAATAACAGGTTCAAGGGGGAATATGGGGTAGGCAGTTTGGGAAGGCTGAACCTTCATAGTGCCTCAGCCAATTGGGAAAGGAAGAGGCAACATGTGGCTGGGAGTTTAGAATACAAGGAGACTGTGTCCTCCAAAGCCTTGAGAGAGAAAAATTCTGCAGGTATGTGTACTAGTGGACTTTCTTTTTATTGGAATAATGTTGCAGAACTCATCTGTCTCCTTTACAGACACTGACTTTTCATAGTGTGATTTTCTGCAGAAATGTGTTTTTAGAAGAGAGCAACAAGCTTAAACTTGTTTCAGCCCAGGTATTCCTTTCTGGCAACCTCCAACCTGATAAAGACTGGCAAAGGGACTCTGGTTGATAATGAGACTGAGCTATGTACTGAGATCTCTATTTGTTTTGCTAAGAGTAACTTATATTTCTAGTTGTATGTTTTGTATCACTCCACTAAATCAGTCATACCATGTAACATCAATTGTCTTGAATTGAGTAAATTTGATATTAAATGTGGGTCAGAGAGTTTTGGCTTTGCCAAAGACAGATCTTGGTGTTTCAGGATGCCAGATGCTGTGTGATGCTGTGACTCTGTTTATTTTAATTTGTCGGTGCGTAGTTATTTCTCTTTCTCTATACATAAGAAACAATAGCTTTATGGATACGAAGCGCTAAAATTCACATAAAATTCAGTGTTTCATGGGCCATGTGGGCAGGGCAGAGCTGCAGCCTTGGGAGCAAGGGAGGGAGGGCCATCTGGGAAAGGTTGGGAGGACAGCAAGAGGAGAGGGGAGGACGTGGTTCCCACCACTGAGCCAGCCCAGGCTGCAGTCATTGTGCTCACATATAGGGCAATGATTTGTGCTCAAAGTGGTGAGACTTAATGTTGTGCAGGGAGTGGCCATCAGCAGTAAGTGTGCTCGTTATGCTGCAATTTTGTAAGGTTTAGCTTGTAAATCCAAAAGTGGCTTCGTGTTGCTCATGAATCACATTAATCTCTAACTTTTTAAATTATATGTATATGTATATATTCATTTGCAAGAACATTTTACATGTTCTGACAGGGATAACTTGCAGAGGGCTGTATTTGTCCTGGTCCTTCAGTGTGCTTCATACTGTCAGCTGGTAACTGCTACACAGCCTCACTCTCTGTAGCAGGACTGAACCCTGTTCCTTGGGCTGGCTCGTCTGTGGGCAAGAACACAAACAGCAGCTGCAAAAAGCTTTGCCAGATGTAGAAAAGATGTGAAAGGATCCGTAACACTTTGAATATGCATGAATAGAGCTCCAAGTGACAGTCTTATAAAGCTGGTGATTATTATGTTTATTTGAACTCTTAAGTAGAGAATACTCGGTTGGTGTCAGTTGGTATTTTTATCCTTTTTTCTCTACTATTTATATTTTTTTTGTAAGCATTATTAAATTTCTTTGGAAAGTGAATAGATGGTCATACACTAAAATATTTCTGATATGGCCTTTTCTTTGTCCATTGTAAAGAAAAAAATCCTGCAATGAGAGAATCGAATATATGTCTAGATTATTAAGTCTTAGGGAAAAAAGAAGTTAAGAGTATTTTACTAGTTTAGGTGACCCTTGCACCTGCATGGAAGAATGCGTGTCATCAGGCTCCAGATTTCCCTTTTTGCTGAGGTTAGCTCTCACAATGAACTAAGAATGAAGGAGTTGTATAGGTAACAGGACAACATGAAGAAGGTATTGAGGAGCTCGGTTGGGCTTAAAAACACGATTCTGTTTTCCAGACATTTTTGAAAAATACCAGGTCTTCCTTCCCAAGGTTCTTGAAGGGCAGGTAAAGCCAGAGAGGAGACACCATAACATGCTGCAAATCTGAGATGTATTTCTGGGGAGGCCCCAGACTCTGACCTCTTGTGGACAGGTAATTGATCAGCCCTCTGCAGCTGGGTAATAGTGTCTGCTGCAGCCTTGTGTTTTTTGCCTGGGACACAGAATGTATTCTGCCAGGTGGGAGTCCCTGTGGCACTGTCACTTCATGGGAGTGTCACTGTCACTTCATAGCTTTCTGTATCATTCCCAGGTCCAGACGAACAGCAAGCAGGGACATTTGGTGCCTCTGTTTTGCCTGTCACATCCACTGTTTGGCCCTTGACCCTTTGTGTGACTGTCTGAGGGACAGGCCCTCTGTTGTAATGGGGAATCCTTACAAGTATAAGATAACGATGAACATTGGAAGGAAATATGAAGTGAAACAGGAGATGTTGATGGATGTTTATTTCCCTCCAGCCTCATCATGGCTGAGATCCCATGGCCAACTCACCACACAATCACAAGGCTGCCCCCTTCTTCCTGAGCTCAGGCAGCCCCCAACAACCAGTCAGAAGGCAGGCACAGGCCACACATGACATGGGGACAGGGACAGACCTGTACACTGCAGGGTCCCTCCCCCCAGACCTTGGGGAGAGATACCTCAACAGACCTCCTCACAGATCGAGGAATGACAGCTCAGCCAAAGCCTGAGATGAGGCAGTTTCTCCAGGTGGCACCGTGAACCAGCCCCCAGTGGTGGCAGGGACAGCATCACTCTCCCTGCCCTCCACATCCCCCAGCCCCTGGCAGGTGAATGAGGGGTGGTGGGGAGTGTTTTTCGGCTGGTTTTAAGTTTACTATTCTTGCATATTGCATTTAAAGTTACAGTTAAGAAACGTGAAAAGTATGTAAACAACATAGAAGAACTATATGGTTCATGAAAGAGCTGTTCAAATACTGTAAAACTGCATGTTGTGGTTTAATTACCATTAAAGTGGTACTGAAAAAGGTGTTATGTTTTTATGTATTGTCCTTACAATTATCCTGTCTATGTACTTAAATTACATTTTTAATATTTTGCTGGAAATAATTGGAGATGAGTTTTAATTTTCAGTAATGAAAATAAATATCTGTGGAATTCCACAGCTACCTGCTCTTTGAAATATATTAAATATTACATGAATTGCATAGTCTGTATGTTGTTCCACTTTTAAAATGAAAATTCATGTAGTACAAGTTTTACAACTTGTAAATGGCCCTTCTTAAGAATGATCACCTACTTTGTATTTGGATTACATCCAATAAAGACAGAAATTCTAGATAAGTAATTTTCAATGAATACTGGTTGTTTCAAAGCTTGGTGGTGATTTTTTTTCCTCTGGCAGGTAGCAGTAAAGTTTCTAATTTTTTTATTTTAATTGTTTCTTTTTTTGACTCATTCATTGACACTTCTTGATGTACCTATGTTTCTTTTGCCCTTGCTAGTCCATCAATACTTTCCTGCTGCTGCTGCTGACTCAGAGGTGCAAGAGTAGATTTGATTGATCTTCATCAGGTATTAAATACTACAAGTCAGCAATTTCTGCATAACTTAGAGTGGGGAAGAATATCCTACCTAGTACATGAACTGTTAAAAGTAGAATGCTGTTGCTGGAAAGTTAGTTAGGGTATGTTTTAATGTAATGATGAAGACCAAAGTCAAGGTTAGCTCTAAAATGTGGGAGGAGAGTGACATAAACAAGGGAACTTATGGATTGGCATGACACTGTCATTAAATTTTGAGAAAGGCAGGACTCATTTTAATGGAGTAATTAGCCCTTCTGTGTAGGCCTGGCAAAATGTCCAGATACTCCGTGTCAGCAGGTTTTTCAGACCTTGAATTCCTCTTTTGTTTCAGCCTGGGAAAATCTGTACCTATCCACAGTTTAAGCTCAGTTATGGTTATTTGGGTAACATTCGAAGGATAAATCTTGCTTGTCACCTAGAAACACCTAATAGTTCTCTAGAAGCCTGAACACAAGATAGCAGAGTGAAGAAGTAATTCTGCAAGAGGAAAGCATCAGCATGGAGAAGCACTGCCAGTGGTACAGACAACTCTGCTTCCATAGGCTGGGGGGTATCTGTGGGGCTGATATGCATCTGGAGCTGAAGGCAAAGAGAGAGCATAAGAAGGAGCAGATCAAGGGCATGCTTACCTTGTTACAGGTCCTGCATATCTTGCCAAAAGAGATGGGTCTGGAAATAGGGTCCAGATAGATGCATCCAGGCAACTGTTCCAGCATAAGATTTCCATCTGGGACCACTCAGAGCCTGGATGATAGCTTTTATCTTTAAGGCAGCAAGGAAACAACAGAAATGTCCTTTTTGATTTCTTGCAGTGATAATTATTTGTCTATATTAAGTCTTTAATATTTTACCATTTCAGTTTTTTTCCCCAAGTGCACTCACTTGCATTTTTTACAGGACCAGCTCAGAGCTGTAGGGAATGATATCCAGTGAGGGATTTTCTGAACAGATGATAATGATGAGCTGTGAAAGTATCAGGAACCCATGAGATCCCCATTACTTACACACAGTGAAGAAGGTCAGCCTTAGTCCCTACAAGAGGGTTGCTTTTACCTGCACGATGGGAGCTGGAGGCCTGATCGTACCATGAATTATGCTAAAAGGTGGAAGAAGACTAGTAAAATAAAAAAGAAAGGCTTAATGCTCAGATGTACAGTCTGTCACAAGTCAGCAAGTAAGGTAACTCAAACCTACAAGTGCAGTTTGATGAAAACTTAAAAATAATATGATTAATTCTACTTTATCAACTGAAGAAAAAATAAAAAAGAAACTATTTTCCCTAAAATTCCTGTAGAAAACAAAAGATTATTTGTATTTGTTTCAGGCCTACAGGGAAGCTGAAGAGGGACTATTTGTCAGAAAACATAGTAATAGGACAAGCAGTAATGGATCCAAAATGGAAAGAAGGGAAATTTAAGTTAGATACTCAGAAGAAATTTTTTACTGTGAGGGTAGTTAGACACTGGAACAAATTGCCCAGTGTTACTGAACAGGTTATAGTTCTTTAAAAAGGAGTCTGTGCAGCAGTGGAGGGAAATGTTGGGACCTAATCAGCAAGAAGGGAGATTTAGTCTGTGAAAAAGATAGTAGCTAGCAAGCAAGCTCTAAGTGATGTCCATATGTTAGAAAAACAGATTAAAGTTTAAGGCTTGATATGCTTCAGAGATCTCAGACCTGGAGGGAGGAAGTTAATGGAGCTTGGGAAGAAGGATGCCCATGGATAATGGACACAAAGAATGCAGAATTTATGGGCAACAAGGACATTTGGCAGGACTCCCAAGATAAAGAAGAAACTAATAAAACCAACACAGTAATTGAGACGAAATCAGATCTAAGTGCATAAAAAGTGATTCTGGCAGGGGGGTCTACGACCACCAACCCAAGAAACTCACGGACCCAAAAGAAGAGAGAAACGGAGCATGAGGACTAATCAGCATGAAAAGCAAGAGAATCATTCACCAATACAAGATAGAATACTAATTAAAAAGATAACTATGTAACTTGTAGCCAACAAACTTCATTCCTTTGTTTGCTAAAATGTATAAATAGCTAAAAGTTTTGATTATTGGTGTACATGTTCAGTGGAGAAATCCCCCATGTGCCTTAGCACTGAACAAAGTAATGTTAGCTTTCTAACCTAACAAACTGGTTGGAAAGTTTATTTCTGCTTTTTGGTGACACCAGGGAGGTAGGGGATGCTTCAGCCTTGAGATTTCAAGACCCAGGTTGGATAAGGCCTTGAGCAACCTGTTTGAAAGGAAGGTGTCCCTGGCCATGATGGAGGGGTTGGGATTAGATGGTCTTTAAGGTCCATCCCAACCCCTTAACATTCTGTGATTCTACGACCAAATTGCAGTTTCTGTTAAGTGGTGCTTTGCACAAAACATGGCATTTCCTGCTTATAAATTTAAGATACAACTCAATCCTCTTAATTAAATTCTGTGCATTAAAGAAATAAATGTGTAGATTTTAATTTTGTTCATATCCGTACTCTTAGTGAACATTCATGCTTTTCAATGTCTTCATCATTTTCTTGCATCAAGTGGAAGCTGGAAGCTCAAAAGGACTGAAGACATTTTAGACAACTTTCTCTGGGACTTGATAATATTTGGAAACAAATACTGAACCTGAAACACCTGAAAGCGATACATCCAAGGGCGCGTGCAAGAGCAAGTGATGGGCATGGAAAGTATTGGCTTAGAAATTATATTTGGCCTCTTAAACCTACTTAATATTACTCTCAGTAAGTCCAGGAACTAGTTCCAGGATCTTAAATGCACCCTTTCCTAAAAGTGATTTAAAATTTGACACAGACTGAGAAAAGCTTTGTATTTCAGTGTAGATTCAGTTGAAGAAGAGAAATGTGTATTTCTTTTTGCTGGGATGAAAGAACGCTTCTCCTGTGTGGCATTTTCAGGTTTCTAATTTCAACTCCGTAGGCAAACATCTACGCTTACATCAAACTGCAATAAGAATAAATATAACCAGTGGTATTCTTTGATCTATTCTGTAGCACAACAGTGTGAAGGACCTGTGCGAGATGTGTGATTATTTCTCAAAGATACATGATCTGACTGTAGAGATTTGAAGGCTGTAACTCAACAGTGATTTATTTCTGGGTTTAGAGATCCTTTAAAGGCTTTGTAGTGATCTCTGATAAGATGGCACCTTCTGTGAAACTATGCAATTCTTCCATCACTCAGTTTAACTGGCCACAGCCTGATTTTGAGCAAGCAAACCAGAAATATTCGGGATAAAAAAAACAAGCAACAAGAACCAAATACGAGCTGCTTTTAGCAGGTAAAGAACTGAAGGCCCCTCAAGGAATGTGTAATAAGCTGTACATAATGGGAGTATATAAGTCTGTGTACAGGAGAACAGGATGCTGAGGGAGGAAGCAGAAAATGCTTCTGGTGCAGGATTTTGTAATAATATGGCCTGATTGGACAACTCTAACACTAGACATGGCTGTTCCAGCAACCCTAGTTTAGTCCACATCAGCAAATCCACTATCACATCTGGCACCTGAGTAAAGAACATCAAACCAGAAATAATGATGTCATTTTTCCTTCTTGGTCTTGAAAGCAAGAGGCTTTTAGTTTAAATGCAGGGGATGAAAGAGGGAAGCTTGTGTTAATCTGAGGATTTTAGCACCTAAGGAAAAAGTGGGTCTTACTCATTTGTGTTTGTCCTAAGGCATTATCAGGCATGATTTTTTGTTTGGGAAAGACAAATCTGATGGTTGTAACTCACATGCTTTTGTAATATAGAAAGTAGAGAGAAGTTTGGCTTGCTGCATACCTAATAGAAGTAGAGGTAGGTGTAACTGTCTTATTCCTGTCTTGTTTTTTAACTATTAGTTGAATCAGACCATCCCTATTTGATTTGGATTTAAAGCCTTCTAAGCCTGAGCCTTGCAAGAGGTCAAAATTTAATGTTCATAATGTTTTCTTACAACTTGAAAACTTGGTGAAGACTACTAGTCTTGTTAACAGAAAAAAGTATCAATGCCTTAGAAAGCATCAAAGTGTTTTCCTGCCCCTACCATAGTACTGATCTCAATGAAAGTCTTGATCTTGGTGGTTGTACAACCTGGAATCAGTTCAGATGGTGATATATGTGACCATATTTAAACTGCTACTTCATAAGGGTTAGTTTAACCAATCAAACTAACATTTGTGTCTCCACAAATAATTTTCTGTCTCCTTCTGCTCTTCCTGCCCATGTTTCTTTCTACCCAGAATACTTCTGCTGCTCAAAACCATTTCTTTCACTGCAGCTGAAAGTTGAGGATGAAGTATTCACCATCCTTGAAGTGGTGAAACCTAATTTTTTGTGTTTTCATAATGGTCTGGTTATTCTCAAGTACTAAAAGAATCAGTCTACTTGTTGCAGACTACAGCAAATTATTACTTTTTTAAAAGACTATTGTTATTTTTTTACCTGAAGTTGTTGATAGACTTGGAGAAAAATGAAGTCTCATGACCAGGAAAGGTTTGGACACATGTTAGAACATAAGTTATCATCAGGAGATCAAAGAGAAAAGGTATTACACAATGATGACTTGTCAGAGGGATGAAATGTCTCAAAACAGCACTTTGAAAATGCCCTTTGAGGACAAACAGACAGGAAATGGCTGGGAAGAGAAGCTGTAATGTGAGAGACTTCTTGGACATTGTGGTCTCAGGCAGAGCTTCACCAGGACAGAGTCCTCATCATTGCACAATGTGCAGTGAAAGTTTCAACTGCACCTCGAAACCTCTCTGCCACCAGCACAGCCATGAGGCAAGCAAGGCTTGCATGTGCAGACAGTGCCAGGGGAGCTCCAGCTGCCCCTCAGTTCTGACCCAGCCCCAGGTGATACACGTGCTAAATGTGTGTTTGAATGTAGAGAGTGTGGTGACCATTTTACACACAGATGCAGTCTCACTAACCACTGGACCCCAAGAGACTCATGGAAAGGAGAAGCTCTTTGTGTGCACAAATTAGGTTATCATTTGAGGAATGTTTTTTAACTGATGGCTCACAAGAGATTACATTTATGATTTCATAGTGGTTGTTTGTGTCTCAGCAGAATAGACCATAAGTATGTGGAAGAAGCAATCACTCTATAGGACTACATAGCCTCCTAAAGTTTTTTTTCTTTTGATATACCTTAAAAGTATATGCAGGAAATACCTAAGAGAGGAAAAAAAACAACAAAAAAAACCCCAAACCCAAAAATCCCCCCCAAAACCAACAAAATAAACACCAGCCTGTAATGCAAAGAGCTTGGTTGGTGTATCAATTTTTAGGAATCCAGTGGATGTGGAATCAATCCTGTCTCTTTTAGTACACAAACCTCTGTTGGGATGGAAATGGGAGTTTACATTTATTTTAAAAAGTAGGGTAGATTACTGGCTGAGATGAGAACTAGGAACTTGAATGATACACTTTTGGTTCTGAGTTCAGGTACAGGATGACCTTGTGCTAATTACTTTGTCTCTCTGTCTTTATGACTCACAGTTTAAAAAAGAAATGCCTTTTTAAACTCAACATTTTCAGTGTGGCGGGTGCACTAATGTGTGCCCAGTTACTACAGTCATTAGAGACAGATGAGTTTAGAGGCTTAAAGAGCAACGTTTTCTAAGAGTCTCAATGTCAGTTCTTTGCTTTTTAAAGGAAGATTTACTAAAACTCTAGGCTTTAGAAGTTCATACATTTTTTTAAATGGAATTTGGGTTCCTAACTTCCAAAGGTATTTCTGAATATTACACTTTTGTAACCTCTAGGACTCCTGAAAGGATCAGTTCTGAGATGATTTTTCTTTCCTGCCGAGTGCTTCTAGATCTGCATAACTCTTTGTCATCAGTAGAAGGATTTGCTCCTAAAGTTAGGAGCCTCCTACCAGAAATCTTATCCTAGCTTGTGTAAATAATACCTAGTTGAATAAGGAGTGACTTGAAAATCTGACTTACATCTTGAGATGTATGAGTAACATTTTTGCTATTGTGACAAGCATCAGGATATTCAGCCCGAAGAGGATTTTAATTTTATTAAAATTAAAATTTTATTAATTAAAACTGGGCAGTTATAAAGGGCTGAGGTGATTGAATATAGACAGCTGACAACTTGTCGTTCGGACAGAGCAGCGTTTGAGGAGCACTCGGTGTTTCATTACAAAGAACAATTAGTAAAAAACAGAAGTCTTACTGGTTAAACCTTAAAAGATATAAATTTTAAACTGCTATCTCATAATCTTATTGACTTGATAGGTTCTATACAAATTGATTCAGTCCTCAAGATCTCAGGTGATCTGTTTCAGTGTTGTATTTTTTCATGAATCAAAGCGACACTGAGTATGAGGGGCAAAAGGGAGACTTCGCTCACCGTGCACTAATCCACTTGGGATGGAGCTCGCTCTTCAGCTGTGGTGTATTCTTGTGTCAGCTGCATGGCCTGTTGTCTGAGGTGGTGCAATGGTTTTCTAGAGTAAGTTACAGCAGTGTCTGAATTCATGTTCTTACTGGTGTAGATGATGTTATCTCTTTTTGGTCACTCAGATAGTATTTAGCTCAGAAAGGGAGAAAAAACCAAAACAAAAGAATTATCATCTCTACCACATAGATAATTTTCTGGATATTTCCCTTATAGTATGCTGTCAGTTGCTGGGATAAGGCCAAAACTCTCATTCACTCATCAGAAGACTTCTGAAATTTGAAACCAACCATTAAGGGATTGAAGAGCTAATTTCAATCTGGAAATTTCCTAGATATGTTATTAAGAGTAGAGATAACTGCATTCTGTTATAGCTAAAGACAACTTTATCTATCTGTGCAAAGTTGTGTATACTGCTACCATGTTTTATGGACTCCTAGAGCAGTGGGCAAGTGTGAGAATAGGTGTGGTGCTCTGGATATTTCAGAATGGTGTCAGGGGGGATAAGGAGACACAGCACTGCTCCCCTCCTTAGCTGTAGTCTCAAGTAGGCATCTTTTAGTGGTTAAGGTTATTATATCCACTTTCCACCAAAATGCCCATCTCTGAACTTTCAAAACTTCACTACTTCTAGAATCCTCTCAGCTGGGGAATCTACCTCTCCTAGCAGTCTTTCCTTCTAAAACATGGTTTAGCATTGCATGATTTAGAGAGTATGTGTAGGGCATAACGTCCATCAGGGTGGAGTGTTAGATGGAGCACGGAAATAACTTACATTTCACCAGAATTTGAGGAACATTCAGTTTCTAATGCTTAACAAAAACAGTGTGGAAAGTGTTGAACCTCTTCTAATTTCCATTCTCTGTCAAACAAAACCCCCTCGTGCCAGTAAGTCTGGTCTTTGGAAAAATCCCTCACCACATGAAAAAAGCATTTGGCATATATTAGATAAATGTGCAAAATCTACTTTTTTGTCTTTAACCATGTATGCAGCAAACAAAGCAAAGATTATTTTCTAACATAGGAAAAAATAGCTGATGTCTGAAAGGACTGTGATGTTTCTATCAGCTTGTCAGTGGTTAAAAAAAATTATTTCCAAGTAAATTTTCTGATTGCTTACATCTTTTTCATACTTCAACTTACAGCTAGCACTTCCTCATGTGTACATTTTAATGATTTGCTCTTCCAAATGATACTTATCAAATTATCTAATTCCAGAAAAAGAATCCATGAGGTAGTCTTCCTCAATCAGCCTTATTCCTCGAATTACTTCCTTATATATGAAAAGGCAGTTATCACTTTTGATTACTCTTAGATAATTAAATAATGACAAAAGTGCCTAATTTATTAAATTAAGTAGCTTTTGCTCTTAGTGCCTTTTGATGTATGATTTTGATTTCATTAACACAGCTTTTGCTTCAAAAATTGAAATACCCATTTATTATTTTTGTATTGTGCATTAGATACTAAAATGGTATAAAGCTTTTAGATTAGTAGAAGAGATTTTGCAGTCAGAACTTTCAACTTTTTAAATGTGTATTGACATAAATATATTTGAAATTAAAATTGAATTTTCAGTTAAAGGATTCTAATTGTCTTTTTGTTTCATTATATTACTGGGAGAAGATGTGAGCTGGGATTGTCCCCTTCATGAGGTGCTTGCAAGCTCCCTGTGAGAATGGAGTACTGGAAGATGATGTCCCTGGCACAGAAGTAGGGTGTTAAAGGGTACACCCTGACAACTGCTTGGCAGGTCCTTGCCTTTTTGTCCCTGCTCAGAGCTCTTGCAACTGAACACAAACTGGGAAGTCAGTTCTTTCTTTAGGATAGAATATTGCTGATAAGCTTACTGGTTTTCATATGCCCACCTAAATTTCCTAGTATGGTCTTAGTGTTAGAATATTAATGATTGTAATCCTTTTATTAAAGCTTAGTCTTATTTCATTTGAAGGAGTGAATTCAAACAAAACATTGAGTTTCTTCATGGTTTAGGTTTTGGAAAAGAAGTGAAAAAAGGGTGAAATAACTATGTGAGAAAAATAAAAAATAAAATTGTGACTCCAGTAAGAAGAAAGAAGATAATTTTGAAAGGCTACAAAAGAAAAGATAAAGGAAAGAAAAGTAATTAGATTGAATTCTCCACAATATTGATTTTCTTTTCACTAACATTAATGGAAATCTACTACAATTCAAATGGATGTTCTTATTTACAAGTGATTTTGAATAGTTGTGTGAGAAACAGACATTCTTTGCATCAGATTTGAGATGTGGGGCCCTGGATGGGCCACGGTAGAGGAAAGACTAAAGTCTATAATGCTGTATCTCCTTTCTATGTGAATAAATCAGGTATGTAAAAGGAGGAAAGGGAGTATTAATTTCCATTTTTATAAAGTAGAAATAAGTTCATGTTTTGTGTCTAATTTGTTTTAAATTACTTCTGAGTAGTCCATTGAGAAATAGAAAACAATTACGTTACTAAATGGCTGAATATTTATTAGTTTAGACAGTGTATATTTATACAAATGTATTGCTGGAGATTACAAGTTTTGATTGAAGTTTGTGGAGATACCATACTGTGAAACTAATGTACTGATGATGAGGCCCAAAGGATCTCATCTCAGTTTGAATTTTTTTACAGGAAATTCTCTCAAACTTGAGCTTATTAAAACAAAACCACAATAACTGTTTGTACTGTGAGCCTTTTGTGGTGATTGTGTTCTTTCTGCTAGAAGTCTTCTCTTTTGCTACTGTCCAGTTTTTTCAGAAACTACCCTGTGTGAGAACTTGTAGCATTTGCTAGCATCTTTCTGACCTTCTATCACATTTATCGTGATTAGCCTACCTGACTTTTTTCCAATTGCAGCAATTGCTGTGACTGTGATATAGTGACATATGAAATTCTTTTTCTTGCACTCTATTTTCTTTACTTTTTTCTTTCCTTGAATAAAAGCAAAAGGTTTAAGTTTCTGATACTTGTAAAAAATGCTCTCTATTGCAATAACTAGTTGAAGCCCAAAATCATATCTTCAGGGTTTATTAATCAAAACTTGGACAAATCTTAAATATTATAGTTGCTTAATAACATAAAATTCCATTAAGAACAGATTTGTAAGGTGCAAGAGTGCAATGGATATGATTACAGATGGCTAAGTAGAGTGTAGAAACAGCTTGCCTTGCTTTAATTTTTCTATATCCTAACTATCTACTGATGTATCTGTCATAGCATAGAGATAGCAAGGCCTCCTAAATTATTACTAGTATTCAATCTGAGTTGTACAAATCTAGTTCAGAAATTTCTGATCTGGGCTACAGTCAAAGTAATAAAGAATCACTTGACACTGAAGGCTATGGAATTTCATAAGGAAAAATGTGACTGAGTAATGACAGCTATGCATAGGACAAGAGAAATTAAAGTTCTGTAGTTTTCTGTAGTTGTGATGTGTTTGCATTTTTTTGAGTACTAGTTTTTATGTTACCTAACATTTAGTTGAGATATGTGTGTGACGAGTGTGTGTTAGCTTCCTACACTTCCAGCAGAAAATATTCCCACAGTATTAGCAGTATTTTTAGGAGAGTGTTCAACAGACTGGACAGATCTGGACAATTTTAAACACATACTCAAAAAATAAGGGTTACTCTGCAATATGAATTCAATTTGACTGTCAGATGATACGTAGGTGAAATTATGTCTCAAAATTATTACATAATTTCCCATAGTTTTCTCTGAAATTGCTTTAGATTTGATTAAGTTGCTGCCAGAAAAAAGTATATTTTCTTTGCATTCATCTTTTGAACTGAGGTTATATTTTTTAATTTATTTCTAATAAGTAATACATGCTGTGAATAATTGTTCTTTGTTTATAGATGATTGTTAGAGCAGCTTGAATTTTATAATAACTCATGAGAAATTAATAAGCACTCATAATGAATAAACTTAGGGACAGTTTAATGACTATTCATCAGCAGTTCATGCACAACAAATCCAAATGTTTATCAAAGATGTTCATAAACATAGTGCACAAGCAGCTTTAATGAACTGATAAAGAACATTAATGAACATTCATTATGAATTTCCCTTTGCTGGGAACGACATCCTCAGAGGAGATCTTAACATTTCAAATTACTTTCCTTTTAAAGAAAAGAAATGTGGATATGTCAAAAAATGCTAGTACTTAAGACAGCAGTGAAAACAAAATACAGGTTAAATTTTTTATTGAGACGAGGTATAAGCTGTATTGGCATCTAAGATCATCTGCTCTTGTCATGATTCCTGTGAGACACCTTGAGAGACCATTTTGCCAAAAGTCTGCCCGATTTACAGAGTCGTCATCTTCAAGTTTGTGGATTGCTATCTTTGGTGTGGATTTCATTTTTCATTTCACGTGGCAGTGTCTATTTTCTGCAGAACTTTTAGCAGTTCCTAGAAAATTCTGTACAGTAAATTCAATCTTAAATGTTAGTGGAAAAAGTTGTGTTTCTTCTTGTCAATCACAGAAACAATGTTAAGTAGAATTTCAGTGCAGCAACTAAAGTCATAAGTTCAGGCAACTGTAAACTTTCTCAGTTAATGGCTCAGTTATGGGTATGTCTTAAAAAAAAAGAATTGATGTTTGGAGTGATAAATAATTCCTCTTAATTATCATTTCACTGTTGAAAAATGACTATATGCATGTTATATTTTATTCAAATTGCATTCATGAACGAAAATTAAAAGCTGTAAAGTATTTGTTATTTATAATGATTCTTTTTCATTGATGGCACAGTCATAAGTAGACTAATCTCTTTTCACATTCATAAAATATAGCAAAGGCTTTCATGTTATTTCTAGTAAATGACGATATTCTCCCTAGCACAGTGAGGAAGACTTAGATGAATGACAGTTTAGCTATATGCTGGTTCCTTTTCACAGCAAGTTAAAATGCCACGTGCCTCGTAGCAATCACAATCCCGTTGCAGAAACATTGGAGGTCAACTGCATAAAATTACATTTATCTGCAGAGGAATTGGGGAACAAAACTATTACTTCAACTCACATATGTTTTTTATCTCTAATTCATAGGTATTGGAATATGATGAAAGCTTACTAATCATTGCACTGAATTTGCTTTGCATACAGAATAACTTTGCCCCTTCTTGTTTTACTGCTACTAAGAACTCTATAGATACTCATACAACACAAAGTACTCAAAATCATGTTGTGGGCAAAAAAAGGAAACTTACATACATAAACCCAAGAATTTATTATTTGTGTAAGTGATCAACTCAAGCAGTTATTACCAGTCCACATTTAGTTGTGACAAAAAATAAAGAAATGGNAGCATTTTGCAACCTCTGATATATACAGAGATTCTCACGTCATTTGGCTTGCTGAATAATTCTTTGCCATATGCTGAAGCTGTAGCAGAAGTTGAAGAAAGTTGGAATGTTCTTTGCAGAGAGAGGAGATGCTGAACAAATACCCTCAGAGTGATGACCAAGCAGTGCACTGGTTGTTGATCAGTTTCTGAAATAATTCAGCCACTTGTTCTGTGACATCTTGTTGTAAGTCTTACCTTCATAGGACAGTTCAGAGATACAAAATCAATTGATTCATTCACTGATTTCATCATTAAATCTGTACATTTTCAATCCTTCTTAATATATTTAAAGTATGAAAGATACAAATGTAGAGCAGAAAATGAATGAGTACTAATAACTGTGAGCAATCACTATGTCTTAGTAAACTGAAAGGAGCACAGGCCTTGCTGGTGAAATCCATTTGAAAAAAGACTTTCTCTTGCACAGATAACACTCTATGAATAGATCTTTAAGGGTTTCTAAATAAGCCCTTTTCTAATCTTGATAAAAAGATTAAATTTTTTAATCACTATTGGGTGTTCCTTTTTCATTGAGGGGTGCATACATATAATCTCAGATTTCTGTGAATGCATTTCAGTGTATAATTTTTCTATTTCCAACAAACAATCTGTGGCTAGAACTGCAAATGCCCTTTGTTGGGTTTCAAGGTTATGTATTATCAGGTTGATTAGGAAAAATAAAAAGGAAAATGACAAAAGCACAATGGTATTGCTATCAGAAAGCTGTCATTCACTCACCTTGAACAAGCAATGCCAATGAACTTTAAAATCAAGGGTTTGGGATGTTTTTTCCCTTTTAAAATCATTGAGAAGGGTTGAATATGAGCTTTTAAACTGGTTGGAGGAACTATACTCCCATTCTTCACATTCTTGTCTGGTACTAATAGGCTCTGGAGAAGCAGTAAGCAAATCTAGGAATGTTTGATGTCAGTGCTCTTGAAATAAATCAGAGCTTTGATCTAAATCCTGAGCCTGTAACCGGGAATAATATTAAAATGACATGCTGAGGGAAAGTTGTATGATTTCACTAGCCATCATACAACATGGACAGTATTTAAATATATGTATTAATGACATCACAAGCAGTTACTATTATCAATGAGGTCAAATAATAGCTATGGACTTTCCTAAGACTCAGCCTTACCCTGTGGTACAGAATGCTTCCCGATGCTGAGGGCTGACTTCTGACTTACCTTACATGCAATTCCTGACACTGCTTGACTGTTTGGGCACTTTCAGTAGAGTCAAGGTGTTCTGTAGACCAATCATCAAACAATATTTCCCACTATATTCTGGCTGCTTTTTGTTTTGTTCACTAAGGAGAGGTTAATGTAATCCATTCTGCAATGATGTTTTTGAAGTCCTTCTTCTAGAGTTAGCTGTTTGGTCTGTCCAAGATACACAGCCATTATCTAGCCTGTTTTGATTTAATAGTTCCCATGACTTCACCAAGTAAGTAGTGATAAAACTTTTGTTTTTAAGTCTATCCCCTTCCTCTTACTCACACTTTTATTCGTGAGTCATGAAAAGCTTTGACTTACAAACCCCTGAAGAATTAGCCCCTGAAGAACATAGCCAGCCTGCCCCTTCAGTCAGTAACAGGAGAAAGCTGGGACACTTCCAATCCCACCACACTGGAGGAGACCTCCAGTGGGACCAATTGCAGCATGCAAGGAGGGGGTTGTTCCACTTTAGACTCTGAAAAATAGATCTCTGAATGTAAAAATAATTTAGCTCTCTAAATCATTAGATGTCTTAATTAGAAGTTTCAAAGTTTTCTAACATTTCTATTCAAATAAGTCTTGCTCCTTTTGCTTGGAAACCAGTAATAGGGATCAGTTTCCTTTTTTTATTAATTGTCTAATTTAATTTTTCTTCTCATAACTGACTCTAGTGACAAAGAGGTTAATTAATGTTAATTCTGATGAGCTTTCTTAGATACAGATACTTGTCCACAAAGAAAGGGATTGATTCCACCACATTATCTCATGTGGCTCCCAGAAGAACTTATCAGATAATGAAGTCTGAGTTGCTACTGACCTGTGAGGCAAACCCAAAGATAGTAAAAATATTCACACAAAAATTATAGCACTTAATCAGTCATCCTCTGCCTTATTTTTTACTCTTTATGGCATATGAGTTTAGATTAGGTTTTTCACCATCCTACTTTTCCTGCAGTTGCATGTCAACTTTGTATTTTTGATGCTCAAGAAAGAGGCAAATGTTTCTTTCTCACAAGTGAGTGTATCAACCTACTTACTTGAAATTTTTCTATGACAGCAGAAGGCTGTGGAATTTATGCACAGGACTTTACAACAGCCCTGTTTACTTAAGTTATTTTTACTACTAGCTTTACTTATTGCCTGTGTTTTTTACAGTGTATATAAAATAATTTACTTTTTGTCAAGTCATTGTCACTTCTAAAGCACCCAGTGTAGTAAAATGCAAGTGCTGTATTTCTTGTGAATTTACAGAGTTTCTGCCTTTCTACCTTTGGTGCAAGTCAACAAGGACTTCTTGCCTGGGATGTGGTTTTAAAAGAGTGGATTATTCTTTTGAAAAGCTTTGATCACTGCAGTCATATTGTTGAACCTTTTATCTTGCTAGTACATTGATTTTAGCCAAAGATTGCCTTTCATGAAACTCTGAACTTTAAAAGCACCTCAGTTTCAAGGAAAAATATTCTGTGAAACATCTGAAGGCTCAGGTTTGATCTTTTTATGTGCCTATTACTTCTGACTTATTTTCTGTGGGACGGTTGTATAACGCTTATGCTTCTAAAATGTAAATTATTCACTACCAGTAGGGAAAAAATTGTGAGAATTTAAAAGCGTATTTTCAGTAGTGAAAGCTTTTTTTGTTAATTAGTTAATTGGGCAAACCATCTATGTCTTGATGTTATTATAGATATTGAAACACATAATTCAAGGGGTGAATGTGTGTCATATGTAATCTTCAATTGTTTTTCTTAATGTCTATTATTCTTTGGCATTCCCTAGAAGTTTCTTAATTGGACTACATAAAACACCTTATATAATTTTTAAAATGTGTTGAAAGAGATGCAAGGAAATCTATGTTTGCCTGGAAAGCAGGACAAAGAAAGATTTGCAGTGTGTATTACAAGCATTATTACTGTATTGCATAATTTCAAGTATAAGTGGGATATTAACTAAATAGACATAAGAAAGCATATGTGAATTCTGTGTCTCTACTCTTATATGTGTTTCGGAGTTTGTACCTCTAAATTTCATGTCACTAGTACTGTCTAACTATTAGACTTAATATGTAAATTCTAGCAGAGCACAAAATGGCAGGAGAAGCCTTCACATTAATTTTTCTCTCCAAACAAAATAAATCTGAACTAAGTTGTTCTGCAAAGGTACTGCAAGATTGCAACTACAAGATGAGGTCTGGCAACTTTGTCTGAAGAGCCAGTGAGGAAAGAAAATATCTGTGTGTAAGTAGGCAATGCTCTAAGTCAAGGTCAATCTGTTCTCCCAGAGCAGTCCTTTATTTATATTCCCTCTAAAAGCTGTATCTCAGAAGTCTTCATTTTAGGAAATATTCCTAAATGGTAGCTGAATGTGAGAAGTATATTGAGCTTTCTGGAGCACTGGATTTTTTGAGCCTATACCAAAGCATGTACAAATGAATGTCTTGATTTGATATTCATGTATAAATTCATATTCTTGAGATTTTCTTTTCTAAGAGTGTCTTAAATCTTTTATATTTACTCATGTTGAGAATTAAAGGAAAAGGATACAATATTTTTTTACATTTCAATTGTCTAAGATTCACTTAGTAGTGCTGGACATAAACCATTTGAACTGAGGGAAAAATAAAACTTTATGCCTCATCTAAGTCTTGCTGTTAAGCTGTGTCAGTTTCTTCATTAGAATTAATATGTAGGAATTAAGATAAATTTTCCCTATCTTAATTGGATAAGAATCTGTAAAAAATGCATGATTCCAAATACAGTTGAGACATTGATTTCTTCCATTATCTTTCAGTAGTCTCTGGGACTAGAATTTGGGTAGCAATTGAAAGGAGTTGGATCATCTATTTTTTAATTGTCAAAAAAACCCAAAATTATATGTAGCCAAAGATTTAAAAAAAAAATTTGCAGCTGATATTCTTTTTTGGTGGAAGAGTAAAAATCAATTTTAATTCATTTATATAAACAGTAATAGCCTTATTTGAGTGTTCCCACTCAAATAGCTCTTTAAAAAGTGGCTCTCACAATTACAAGCTACTCCTCGCAGATAGAAATATTGGTTGTATTCTATGTTAATTTTGCTATAATTTGGTCTTCCTCTGTGCAGCTAAAGTTTGAAAAGCTGGTGTATTGCTCAGCAGTACATGCTTCCCTAACTCCTTCTTTATTTTTGAGTACATTTGTTTGCCTTCTACATTTAATGTCAGGCTCAATAACCCTGTTTTTATCAGGAGGTATTCCAGTGTTCACTAGTGTTTTTCTGTGACTTATTTTTGTCCGTGTTCTTCACTCCTTTTACATTCATATCTGCAGATTTTTTCTGTTCATTGTACTTGTAACAAATTAATTCATCTCTTCAAATATGAAGTGTATGTTAGTTTGTCAGATTATTTTTTAGGCATTAGCTGTTTAACAGAATACAGCCTTTTAACTCTCTCTGTGAAAGCCCATGAATATATGAAAACTGTGGCAAACTCATGTTAAATGATCATAGGATTTTGCCAGCTAACATCTCTCATTTTGCCTGTGACAGCATTTAATTTCTTCCTAGCTACAGAATCAGGGAATATTCTGAGTTGGTATGGTCAAGCCCAGCTGTAAAGTGAATGGGCCATATGGGGATCAAACCCTCCACCTTGGTGTTACAAGCACCATTCACTAGACAACTGAGCTAAAAATTGTTTAGTCCTACAGACAACCACGCTTAGCTGAGCTGCACTAAATCTAGGAATCAAGCATACATTTCAAGCCAGTCTTGTAAGCACACATTTATATAAACAGTAGAGTTATGAAAGATTTTCTATAGAAATTAATCTAATTTCTGTAGAACCATGTCTTCAGATGGGTGGGATAGCATTCCAGGAGATGCTATCATAAGTGCATATCTTGTGAAAGAAGCAATAGCTATTCTGTATTTGGGTTGGGTGCCCTACTCCACATTCAGTTAGCAGTCTAATTCCTAATTTCCAGAACTGTAAGACAGGTGACTCCTGTAGAACTTTAATAGTTATTTTTCCCTGCTTAGCCTAGGAAAATGTTACTGAAAACGCTATTCAGCCTAAAGTGTCACACAATTAATCTTTCCCTACAATATTCCATAGTCATGCAGATAAACAAGAATGTTAAAAAAGACTTTAGAAATGTTCCAAAAATGTTGAAAGTTAAAAACAAAATCTTTATTGCAGATACTATTGAACTGTACTCAGATTCAAAATGCTGAAGCCAGACTTGAAGAAAGATGTGAAGCAGCCAGGTGTAATGAAGTGGAGGCAATGTTTTGCTGCTTTTTTGATGCCTATATTTGTTAGTAGTGAAACATAATGATTCATTCCAGTCAGAGTTTCTCACTCTAATGCTCTTGTTAGATTTTGTTGTGTGGCAATTCCTAAGTACTCAGTACTTCCATTGTTGCTGGACACAGATTTATGAGGCAGGGAGAAGCTAAAAAGGCTACAGAATATTTTTATTATTGTTCAGCACAGTGCATGTGACTAAGAAAAGGCATGAGTGTTGTGCATTCTCGCTACCCTCAGCCTCAGCCTGATTTGTACAGACTGTGGCCTTTTCACCTTCATAAAATATTTGTAAGTCTTTTTATTGTGTACTCAAGATTTCTAGCCAATTATTTCCAGGAAAGAATATTTTAAGTCAGAACCCAGAAAGCACTGTCAGAACATAAGCTTCCCGTATGCTAAACTCACCCATTAGGTTCTCCTGGTGCTAGAAGCTTGAAGCAGTTGGAAACTGGAGACCTGTGGACAGCGGAGTGAGGCTAATAGCCCCAGCTTCTGAGAAGCCACCTCCTGAAGCAATGCTGAATAGATCTCCTGGTGATCATGGTGAATAGGGCAAGCCCCTTAGACATCTGATCTGGGAAAGTACCTGACCTCAGTGGGGTTTCCCAAACAGTTGGGTGGGGTGGACGGGACCAGAGCCATGGTGTGGGGAAGCTCATGCCCACAGCTGTCTTTTCTCCACTCATATACTTAACACTAATGTGCAAACATGTTCTTTTTCTTTATCCCTTAAGAACAGAGAGGGTTCTCCAAAGGGCTCCTTTTCAAGGAGATATGTGGGAATTTTAGGTGTGAATTCTTAAAAAGCTTTTTGTAATTTTATTGACAGCACACTCCTGGAACATCTTTGAAAATACAGTTGTATTTTCTTCATGCATAACTAGGAGAATCAATTTTTGAAACAAGGGGGGGGGGGGCTCAAAGAGTTTTCTTCTTAATTTTCTAAAATTGTAAAGGATCTTATTTCTAAAGAGTAATTCCACAACAGCACACCACACAGTTTATTTTTATGCTTTCTGAAGGCTTTAAAACTCTTTGCTGTGAAGGTTATCTCGTAATTGAATGTGTGTGCACAGTATATACTGAAAGAAATTCTAACTCTGCCTACAAAGGAATTGCATTTTTAAGCATTTCTTGCATGAGTGAGCTAGGACTGCTATGTTATTCAGAGTCACACTACTTTATTTAAACTCAGATACCAAATCAATGAAATCTCCATCACAATTCTAAGCAAATCTTGAACTCAGACAAGTAACAAGACTAAAGTCCAGTAAGAAAATACCCTAAGTGGAAAAGTTCTACTGCTGCTGAAATGTTAACTGTAGGAAGAGTTACAGATCATGAATTTGTTTGTCTTGACAAGCAACTGCTGCCAGTAAAAACAAGACAGAAAAGCGGTGCTTTGACTGACTGAAGCTGACCTCTGTCAGTTACTATGTCAGAGATAAAATGGCAAGATGTCACTGTGATCGTGAACAGACTCATAAAAACTCAAATCTCCACCTCGTATTTTGGAATACTCTGATTTCATACACATATGAATTAGTTTGGTAAAATTGAGTTGAGCTGATTTGTTGGCAAAGGAGCTGATTACTGTATTATGCAAAACCAATAGAAGCAAATGTATGTGAATGTTTCTGGAGTTCCTCAAAAGGTTAAATGTTATACTGTGATGACAGCACCTGGGGAGGCAAGCCTGAATTTGTGCACAGCATACAGTCTCAACTCTGTTCACAAATGCATGCCACTGTAGGGTGCAAGGCATCAGGTCTGCATACAACTACATTGTTGTCTGGCTGTGAGAGCACTTCCCAGTCATCTGGTACTTCAGCAGAGTTCATCAAAGCTGTTATTTCTATGTATGAGGAAAGGAGGAAAAGCAAAGCTGAAAGCAATGGGAAGCCTGTCACTGCATTTGTCTGCATCACACCATCCGTGTGAACTCAGTGTGCCAAGAGTCCCAGGGAAGTGGCAAAGGAGGCAGAGCCTTTTTACCTCTCCACAGAGGGTGCTACTCCCTGCAGGAGAGGTTGAACTAACTGAGGAGGGGATTAACCCTCACAGTGTGAGGATGTTTGGATCAGAATGGCAGCAGGTTACGCTACTGGATCAGGCACACGGGGGTGAATGAGTCCTTTGCCAGAGCACAAAAGAAAAATCTGTTTGGAAGGTAACAAAAATTTTGCAGTGTTAAAAGCCTAAAAATATAACTATTATTCACCAGTAAAGAAACTCTGTTCAGAGTAAAGGTTGTCTTATTTTGAGAGAATTTCATAACACCAGTGAGGTGATTAATGTTCAGTTTTTGGCAGGATATGAAGGGCATTGAGTTTTAACAATTTGCCACAAAAATCTGATGTGCTAAAACAGTTATTAAATGCAAGTCAATGTAGATTTTAACAACACAGTATGACTTTTAGACAAAAACATTTTAAAATATGAGTGCAATACAAGTGGATCTTAATGGTATTTTTATTCTGAAAACTGCCTACTGACTTATGCATCTGCAGGCATATATGTTTACATAAAAACAGACTAAGCAACTACCTCCTTATGCTGTGGGAAAAGGAAAAAAGGTATAAGAATATGCTGATAATTAAGAAGAAGAGAGGTTTAAGAAAGGCATTTATTAGGAGCTTTACCGAATTTTTAACCATATGGCATAAGAATTTCCAAAAAATTTTAGTTTCCTATCGAGCCTTCTAGAAACTTAGTATGGTGTCTGAAATAAATAGAAGTATAATCTGATTCCCCAGCCAATTTTGCAGTGCTAAAAGTACAGACAAAGCCCAGAGGAACAGAAGATCTGCAAGTTTGTTATTCCTTTTGCTACAAATACCAAATAGAGTAGTAAAAATTTGCTTAATGAAAGTTATGAAATACATTATGACATTTCTGAAAATCAGATCCAAAAAGTGTGTATATTTGCTAGCTGTAAGGGAACTAGATGCACACTAAATACTTACTAGGTACACATACATGCATACACACATTACTGTAAATAGTATATGTTGTGGTGCATTCTTTCTTTTCTGAAACTGGGTTGGAACCTTACATTTGGAATTAATGCAAACCACCCCCCCCACACACACCAACAAGGAGTCCTGTTAAACAGATGTCATCTTGGAAAAAATAAGGATTAAGTCTTAAAGATATACTTTGCTATATCTTCTTCAGTTTCTGTGTTAATTCAGGAAGACTACTCTGGAGATGATAAGAAATGAAGAAACATGCTCAGGTTATGAATATTCTGGTTTCTGCCTTGATGAATGCAGTGCTGATTGCCTCCTAAAGATGCAGCAATTCATGTGTTACCACTTTACAGTGTACAAAGGCACATAAAAAGGAGCCAAGAAAAGTCTGGAAAAACCTGGAACTCATTGATAAGGGACATCTTTGCACTGAAATTCCTTTTCATAAAAAACAGTTCCTATCTGTCTGACTGGCTGTTATATCTAGTTAACAAAGGTTTTATAATTTTAATTTGCTATGATTAATAATATTTATTGTATTACATAATCCTATATGTTAAAGAACAATACAGAATAGCATATGTCTGAAATGTTACCCATCTGTTCACATAAAAATATCACCTGTGTATTTTTGTATGAGGGACAATGTCAGTGAAAGAGGTGTGTTCCCTGGGAAGTGACTGGTAGGCAAAGGATATCTGAACTGAGGAAGAGTAAATGGAAAAAAATGTGTATGGGAAAGACTGAGAGCAATAAGGTGAAGAGGGAGCACAGTTATCTCTGAAGATGAAAGGAATAGATGTGTGGGTATATAGCTACTTGAAATCATGCATGTTCATGGGGAGAAACAAAATATTCACTTTCAGTCTGTATTTTTTTCTGCAGAATTTTCTTCTGTTTATTGGGTTTTTCCAGTCATAATATCTAAGACAATGAAGGGGGTTAAAAAACCGAATATTGATATTCATTTAGATGTAAGCATTTTGTTTCCATGAAAAATGCAGTAGATGTACCAATAAATATGCTGAAGGTTGTAAGAATTATTGCAACTTTATTCTGAATGAACTTTATGATTCTGACGATCAATGTAACCCCCTGAATCTTCAAAAATAATTAAAATAAGCATACTGGAACTTATAATATTTGACCTGTGAGACTGATTGTCAGAAATAATGAGTTGAGTTTTTCCAGCTTCCATTGAATTTACCTGGCACTCATTACAGAACTGAATTTAATAGAAGAATAGAGCTGGAAAGAGAGAAAGGACAGACAGAAAAATCATAAAAAATCCTGGAATAGATCCCAAAACTGAGTAATCATGTGCTTTTTTTAAACTAAGTATTATTATCTTACTAGATGTAGCCGGTCGAGTTCTTTTGCTCCTTCACATATCCATTGATAGTCTATGGTTCTAGCAGGAGGGAGAAGTAAGGTATCAGATGAGAAGAGAGGGAAGAAGTTTTTGTCAGATAGAGCTGGTTTCATGAAATAGAATCTGTGTGTCTGAACAGAAGAGTAATTTTATGAGTGACATCTACCTGGAGCTGTCTTGTCTGACATGACAGAAACTGTAGAAGGAGATGTGTGAAAAGACAGGACTGAAACATCAGGACATGTACATAGTGGTTATGCATCACACATTCCATCATGGGAAATTGAAAGGTTAATGAAAATCCCTGATTTCCAAAACAATACACTTTCCAATTTTTAAATGTTTTGTCAGCAAAGGGAAAGCAATGTCATGGGGAACATGGGAGAAAACATAAACCCCTCTAACATCTGTTCTGGCTTTTACTCACAAAATAAGCCTAGGAAGATGAAGCAGATTTGAGAATGTTTGCTGGGTGTGCTCTGCTGCAGCTCAACCTCAAGGGCACAATAAACTTAGAACAAGTGCTTAGAAACAGATCAAAGATCCAATGAATTATTTTGCATTTTTAACCTCTGACCAAAACACCATATCCTGAATACTGTTGCTGTTAATTGGAGAGCTTAAAAGATAAGCAGCATACAGGGACAACCATTGCCATAGGAAAGTAGAACTGTGTGATTAATTATGGCATATTCCCTTGTCTATTCAATATGTTTATGTAGAGCTTTTTTTATTCTTTCAGCAATAATATTAGAACTTTTCCCCTTTGAGTAATATTTAAACTCGTGTATGCAAATTCAAAAGGTGAGACTGTGCATAAGAATCTATTGAGCTTATTGTTACCTACATAAAAAAATTAAACACAAATCTCAGTGTTTTGCCACAGTTTAATGGCAAAAGTTAAATTTATTTGAAATCTAGGTCCTTTTTGAAGACATCAATACTTAAGCAACTCCATTTTCAATTTACACATTGGTCTATAACCCAATGATATTTCTTTAAAGTTCATTGAAAAGTCAATATGTTCTTTTAGTCTATCTTGATTAATAAGATTGCTCTGGATCAAGTTGGCTGTCTGTTATATGTTGATGATCAAATGATTTTATAAATTGATACACAATACTTTGAATTATGTGTATTCAGTTTCATGACATTTTTTGTTATTTTCCCATGTTTTGATAACTAGTTACCAAAATACATTAAAGTCTTTCTAATGGTATAACAAATTTAACAAAACAGGAAAAAAAGTGTTACTAAATTTTAATTCCATGAACTGAAATTGAAATTCATATCAATTCAGCACATTTCAACAACCAAGTAGTACTGAGTGGTGGACAAATGTTTTTATTTGCATGTTTAATTGTTTCTTTAAACAGTAACAGTAATGCTACTTTATACATATGAAAATCCTAGAATATGAATTTGATTGAAGTTAATAGGATTTTGTAATTTATATTAATAACCTTCAATCCTGTGTTTTTTATATTGACAAGTCTGTGTCTCTGACCAGAGTGCTCTTTTTTCTATTGGTTCAAACACAGACTCAGTGAAGTGGAACTAAGAGCTTGAAATTCACTCAAAAGTACAGGATGCATTTAAAAGCATTTACCTGGTAGTAAGAAAGTGTTATGATCTACAAAAATCTACATTTTACTGGATTTAAAGAGAAATATATAAAAGTAGAACATGATTCTTTTTGAAGCTAATTGTGGCCTGCATTGTTTTATTAAAAAGAAAGCCTCTGGTTTGTCACACCTGGGTATATGATCCATAGCTTTAGATTCAGAAGAAATTCTGGTCATAAATACTTTTTTATGACTTCTACATCAATATTTTTCTTTTCCCAATCTTTTGATCTTATTTTTTACTATATGTGTTGATGGTCATTTGTACCTCTTAGTTTAGTACTTCATGGCAAGTATAACAATTTTAGAATTTGCAGTAACAAAAAAAGACTAATACCCAGAGACTGACCTTTATTAATTACCTGTAATTTGTCAGCTGGCACCTTAGGGCTTGGTTTGTTGGTTGAGGGTTTTTTTAAAAGAAAAAGTCCTGCTTAACGTAATCAGTAGCAATTAAAAGAATTACGCATGGCATTTTCCATTTTTTACCATAAGGTCAAGGAAAAAAACGGTGATGCCATTTCATTAAAATGTAAATATGTCAACTGAAATTTAGGTAACTGAGTATTAATGATTTAATTAACAAGATGAAACCTTCCTAAAAGCAAAAAGAAGATTCAATAATACCAGTATGAGCACAGGTAATAACTAATTTCAATGGAGAAATACTGTCTTCAGTGAAAAAGTCTTTTCATGAAATCATGAGCTTGAATATATAATAGTTCATCTTTAGTGAATATATTCATGGCAAAATAAAAGGCTGAATAAAATTGAAAGAAAGCTATCAGCTGTGTCACAATTTCAGGTTAGGCAATTTAGATTTACTTCAACAGTTTTTCTAAATAAAGCTTTGATATGTTTCATGAAAGAAAAGTGCAATTTGCTATTAAATTGGTCTATTTACATAAGTTTTGAGAGGAATAACTATTCTCGGTAAAAAACTAAGCACTTGTACTCTATATAGCTCTGAACATTAATGATTATGTGCCAAAGACATCTAGCAAATACATTTCTCTTCTGTAATTCCAATAGAGTTGCTGCTGCTGAACTCAAAGATGAATCTAGTTCTGTGTGCTTCAAGACTAATGACTAAACTACAAGAGATGCTAGTCCTCAAACACTGGCAATAAGCATATCAATTTAATGTGCAGGTCCTTAAAACACTTGTCTATTTGTCTTTTAATTCTGGAGTCACCCATAGTAGACAGGAAAAGACTAAACTTTTTGTTGGTAAAGTTACCCTGTGTATTTCAAGTCATCTCTATGACTACTTAAGCATTCGCAGTGCTTAATGGTCGGGTTGTACAACATCAGTTACCAGCAGTTGTCGTTCAAAAATGTAAACATTTTCGTTCCAATTTTAGACACATGCAATGGCTTTTAACAAGCTTTGGATTATTTTCTTAATTTCATCACTTGAACCGATTGACAAAGTGATATCAGGATGGCTAGGAAGTAGGTTGTGCACAGACTGAATCAGTTCCATTCACTGCAGCTTTCCGAGTATGTGAACTAGAGCATAGAGCTGTAGTTAAAGCTTTTCATAAAACTTGTTTGCAGCCAGCACGCTGCATGTCTAAAGCAACATAAATTGACAGATGCAAACAGGGCATTTCTACAGCATTTAAGTACAACTTGTAACTCATTTAGGCTTCAAAATCAGGAAAGTTGTCTCTATAATGTCATTAACACATCAGTTGTCTACTAGAATCTTTGGGTAGTTTACTACAACTGGCAACTTTACTAGTGTTGTGACACAGATTTTGCTACTTTGTGCTATGCCACTATTTTCTTTAGCATGTTATGATCCACAGTTGAGTGCCTCTCATTTGAAGATTTAATTTATTAAAATAGCAGACTTCACATAACATCTTAGAAAAAAATATAATTGTGTTGATCCTTCATTGGACAGGAAGATGGATTACGAATGTCCTATTGAAGTGGTGTATTTTATAGGCATCCTACAACACTGTCCTGAGAAGCTAGCTTCCCATGGCTTGGACAGATGCACTTGTAACTGGGTTAAAAATTGAGTGGATGGCCGGGCCCAGAAAATGGTGGTGAATGGAGTTACATCCAGATGGGAACCAGTCACTAGTGGCGTTCCCCAGAGCACATTGTTGGGGCCAGTCCTGATAAGTATCTTCTCTGTCTCTCTGGACAAGAGGTTTGAGAGCACCCTCAGTCAGTTTTGGATGACAGCAACTTGGGTGGGAGTGTTGATCTGCTGCAGGGTAGCAAGGCTCTGCAGAAAGACCTGGACAGGCTTGATTGATGACAGGACAATTGTATGGGGCTCCAAATGACAAAGTGCTGAGTCCTGCACTTGGATCACAACGACCCCTGGCAGTGCTACAGGCTTGGGGAAGAGTGGCTGGAAAGCTGCCTCGTGGAAAAGGACCCGGGGCTTCTGGTAGACAACCAGCTGAACACAAGCCAGCTGTGCCCAGGTGGTCAAGAAGGCCAGTGGCACCTGGGCTGTATCAGAAATAATGTGGCCAGCAGGACCAGGGCAACAACTATCCCCGGTATTCAGCACTGGTGGGGCCACACCTCAAATCCTGTGTGCAGTTCTGGGCCCCTCACTACAAGAAAGACATTGAGGGGCTGGAGCATGTCCAGAGAAGGGCAGCAGAGCTGGTGAAGGGTCTGGAGAACAAGTCCTTTGAGGAGCAGCTGAGGGAACTGGGGTTGTTTAGTCTGAGAAAGGAAAGATCAGAGGGAACCTTATCCCTCTCTTCAACTGCCTGATAGGAGATTTTGGACAGGAGGGGGTTGGTCTTTTCTCCCACTTAACAGGTAACAGAATGAGAGGAAAACTCTCCATTGTGTGGGAGATTTACATTGGAGACAGGGTTTTGTGGTGAGGACCGCAGAGCTAGGTTAGGGGTTGGAGTCAATGATTTTAGAGGTCTTTTACAACCTTAATGGTTCTGTGGTCCTCCATCTATATTCTATGTACTTACAACTGCCATGCTGGATTGGACCTCAGGAAAGATGAAGGTGAAATAGCTGTATTTCATGTAGTACCCTGCAAGTTGCATCAACAAGAGAGGATATGGGAGTTCAAACTATTGATTGCATGAAAAACCTGAGTATTTCCTCTTACAGTATAGAATAATATATTAAACATTATCTATAATGCATTCTGGACATTTAATTTATCTATTTGAATAAAGAATAAAGAGGTGTTTAAAATGGGACAGTCTTATTATGCTATTTGCTTTTTTGGAGTCCATTAGTAAAATAAAATGGAAAGAAACAGAATTCTAGGGAATTCTTCTCACTTGCAGGACCACAGGATTAGCAAGGTCTCAAGTAAATTTATGGATTAAGAGTTTTCATTGGAAATACAGAGATGTACTTGGCCTATGCTGGTTTGAAGTTAGGCAGCCACTGAGTGGCAATTCAAAGGACATTGAGCAGTGAGGTGTGAGAGTAGACTGACAGGGGGTTTTCCAAAGTATCCCTTCAGTTACTTCAACAATACTAATATCTTGAAAACTGCTCTATTTAGATGAATCAAAAACCTTACTGTATGGGAAAAAAACACATTTTGTGCATTAGATCTCTATTTCTCTTTCATAATTTTGAAGGATGATCATTGCTAGAGCAATAGCAAAAGAGTAATTTATTTACAGTGCCAGTGAAGAAGTCTATTCCTAGTCAGTCATGTGACAAAAAAATTAAGGCAGACCAGTGTTTAAACAGAATATTTTATTTGGCTCTTGAGTATTACATTCAAAGACACAGAGACTCAGAAATCACTTAAAATAAAATCTTCCAATGTTAAAAATGTTCCTAAACAAATGATTGTGTCAGATTAACTGCTGCACACCTACGTTAATCTAGAATAAGAATATGTTTTCAGATACTGTATGGCTACTCCTTATGAAGTTACCACACAGCAGGATTGTTGGCTTATGGCTGTTGCTAGATTCTAGCAGTGTCTGCTGATAAATGTTGGCTCTTCAAGTGATGATGTCTTAATAGTAGCCACTGAAGTTATGTAAACTTCTTAGTCTTCTTTAATCAGCACTGAATAGGAAGATAATTTTTAAATTAAGAGTAAAGCTTTATTGCATTTATGTTAGGTCACCAGAAATTGCCATAGTCATGGAGTTTCTAAAGACTGCTGATTTCTAACATAGCTGTATTTTAGAAGAGTGTTATTCTAATTGTTCATCTCTCACTATGCAGAGATTATTATTTAATACATTTCAGTCAAATTGTGGAAAGACCAAAACTTGCTGACACTTCTGAGACTTCTATTCACCAATGCCTTTATTATAACATTTTCTCAAATGTAATTGCCCTGAAATTCATTTTCTAATCCTACAGTTTCAATTGTTGGCTAAAGATTGAAATAGGAACAAGAGCCTAGATACTCAGAGGATTCTCAGAGGGCTTGGACTTAGGTATTACTGTTGTGTCAGTATCTATGCAGTAGTTGTGCCTTTGACCTTAGTTTAATTGCAAAAGATGATCTGTAATAAGAGCTTTATATGAAATGTAAATAAATGTCAGCTGGTGTATTAATGGGATAATTTATTCATTTGAATAACAATAGCAAAACAAATGTAGTATTCATTAATAAAAATCAAGCATATGTTGAGTCTGGGAAAGCACTGTAGCTCTGTGGCTCCTCCAGTAAGTATATTGGCATGCAAAATTACAACTCTGGCAGAGAAAATGTAAATGAATGGGGGAAAAGCAAAATGGAACACCCTTATTGTGCAGTTGGTATCAAAGTTTCTCAGTGATCAGACTGGGGACCAATTTAATTCTATTTTTTTTTTTAAACTAGCACTGAATTGTGAAGTTCTGCTGAAAAATCCAGCTAGCAGAACTAGAGGACACAATAGATAAATGAGTCAAAATAGCCATAGAGTCAGAAGTGAATGATCTTGAGTATGATGATTTGCTCTTTAAGCTAGTAAGTAGAAATGAGATGTAACTTACTAATATAATATGCAAATCATGCACTCAGGGAGCAGACAAATGATTCCTAATCCTCAGGCAAAATTACCTAGTTAACTTAAACTATAGTTAGTTCTTCATCAGCATCTCAGTTAGACTGAGATTGGCTATGGGAAATAGATTTTAGAATAGATTTTAGAATACATTAGGGAGAAGTAACAGGGAAAGACAGTAACTAGTAACTGGTGACAGAGGAGCAAGGACCACTTTACTGGCACAAACAGTCCCAGAAGAGAATGCATGTCCTCAGCCTTGAGACTACAGTGGTCTGAATTCTTGCTATTAGCTTAGGCAATGTAATATTCGAGTTTAAATATTCCAGATGTGAGAATTGCAACATTGATGCCCAAACTATGCTTATTGTAAGGGGAAATGTTTTATATTTTAAGGGCATATCAACAGAAAAAGATTTGGTCAGTTCATTTGATTCATAAATTCAGTTCAGAAATGTCTCACCCCCAGTCCTGCTCTGATGAAAAATGCAAAATAAAACTTGCACCATTTTATAAGAAAACCTCCTTAAGGATTTCCATTATATAAATATTGCACTGTTCAGTTCTATTGAGTTGAAGTTATATGTGAAAATGGTTTTAACTTTTGAATGAATAAGCCAATTTTCTGTCAGTTAGAATATTGTGTGGTGAGGTTGGGGAAAGATGGCTGGGGATAAAATTAGAGGAAACTGGGAAGTTATATTCACATCTTAACACAAGTTATAATGGTACGGAAATGATGGGGTTGCTACTCCCTGGATGGAACGCAGCTGGCATACTCAAAACCTATTCTGTGATGATTCCCCATACACAAAATCTTCAACCATAAGCACCTGCAAAGGGGGTTGGAATGGAGGGTAAAGCAGAGTGGGGACACTGCAGCCAGGCTCTGTTGAAATCTTTGCAGGGAGGGGAATCAGTGGTACTTTGCAGCTGAGAATCCATGTAGCACCTGTCAGTTGGGAGAGAGGAGGAGATGCCTTTTTGCTGAGCCAGTGACTGGGCCAAAATTGCTCTCCTCAGATGAACTTGTTTTTTATAACGTAACTGTGATATGAATGCACACTTGCATCCCAAAGGTACCTGCCTCCAAGGTGCTACCAACCCTCACTGAGCATGTGCTCTTTATTTTATTGAATATACACCCATCAGTAACAAAGGCATTTAGGACTACAGCCACTCAAGCTCCACCTAACATAAAGAAATAGTATAAAAGCAAGTTGAGAATGAGGAAAAGTTAGGTAAGACTCGATCATAGCTGCTGGGATCAATGGACAGGCTGAACCTGTCTTCTCCCCTGTGGAGACATCTATTGGGTGAGAATCATATTCTGTGCACACTAAATGCTTTAATTGGGGATTAGAACTTGTCTATGTATTGCTTTAAATGCATTTTTGCACTCAGATAGTATCACCATTAATCCTTGAACCTTACCTTGTTATAATTTTATATTAAAAAAAGTGTTATTGTCTTGGTGTGAGTCCTTCACTGGTGCTGCCAGTCTCCAGCAGCACGCAACATACTCAAAAAAAATGGAAGATCCACTGAGGGGTCCTAAAGTTGGAAGACCTGCTGAGGGCTTTCCTTTATGCTGTTGGTGTGTCCCTGAATAAGTCACTCAAAATGCTGTCTGATCCAGCAGGACTGCTCAGTGAAGGTTCCTCCTGACAGGATGCTGATACTGGTCAGGCACAAGGGTTGCAGCTTTCCTGAGGTGCTGACAGACAAATCAGACAATAAGGGTTGAGGAAATCTCCTTTTTCACATGACAGAGGGCTTTGCAGGTACTTGTTATACTGTTCAAGAACACACATAACTAGAGGATGATATTGCCCTATGCTTTTAAGAAACTTATGAATGTAAGAGGTATGGGTCCAACGTGATTAAGTTATTACTGATAAATAAGTCTGGACAAAAACATCTGCTACTGAAACTAAAGATGGAACAAACGGGATAATGGGAACAGCCCATAATTCATAGAATAGCCAGCCCATTGGGTTTTAGTATGTCCAGAGCTATGAAAAGAACAAACGAATATCTTTAAACTTAGGGGACTAAATATTAAACATTATTTGCTTGCATGTAATTTGTGCATGCTTTGTTTTCTAGCAAGCTAAATTGAAACCAAGACAGCTAATCTCAATTGCCATAAATTCTGCTACTGTATTCTGCTATGCAAAATTAATGAACAAAATAACTAAATAAGGAGATACTCTAAATGAACTAAGCAGCACAACTATACCAAGACCCTTAAAGTGAGATGATGCAAATCCAACCTGGAAATATTTGCAATATGTGCAAAATATGTGTGAAAATGGAAACATATGGCTATTTCTCACCAAATATTCTTGCTCACAATACTGTAAACAGTCATGAAAATATGTGTCAGCAAACATGATATGTTGTAACAGATTTTCTTTAAAAATGCCTAGAAATGAAGCAGGAACTAAATTTTCAATAAGGCAGAACTAATAAATTAAGGTATATGGATTAAATATTTGAGGAGGTAAATATTCACAACAATCAATACATTCACATAGTCCGATATATCTTTTGAAAAATTATATCAAGACCTGTTCCTAGGCACTTACATGCATGACACTCTTGGGTTTTTCCAAACATACTGTTCACTCACTGCAGAAAAAAACTCTCCAAATTTTAAGAAGCACAAAGGTATACAGAATGAATAGTAAGGTTAAGATCTTTTTTCTAGTCGGATCTGCATACGTGCTCACTGAAACATAACACTAGATATTTGAGGTTTAATTATTTCCACCAAAGCACACACTGAAATCACTCAGCTTTGCTTGACTAGTGGGGGGTTTGTTTTATTTGGGGTGGTGTTTTGTGGTTTTTTATTTTTTTTTTTTTATTATTATTTTTGGCTATTTTTTTCCTTCTATGGGAAAGCAATTATCTTCTTACTTTCAGATTATTGAAAAAAAATAAGGTAGAACTCATAAATGAAAATAGTAACTTCATTGAACATAGATGTGAGGGAGGAAAATGAATAATAAATTTTTGTGTGTAAAAAAAATATTGTTTCAGTCTGAGCAAAACTGTGAGAAAAACTGTAGAAAAGAGGCTAAATGACTAGAGAGAGTATCCTAGCTAAGCAATGGGCTCATGGTCAGTGGCAAGTTGAATCAGCAGTGTCCTGGCAGCCAGGTATCAGGCACAGCATCACCAGTCAGGCAAGGAAGGGGATTGTCCTGCTCTGCTCTGCTCTGGGGAGGCCTCACCTTGAATATTGTGTACAATTTTGGGCACCAGTGTGAGAAGGATTTGAATCAATTAGAGAGTATCCAAAAGAGGGTCATGAAGATATGTGAAGGATCTTGAGGGGAAGCCATATGAGAACTGGCTGACTTCATTTGGTTTGTTCAGCCTGGAGAAGGGAAGAGTGAGGGGAGAGAACTTGTAGCAGTCTACAAATTCCTCCCAAAGGGAGGAGGAGGAGCAGGCACTGATCTCTTCTTTCTCGTAACCACTGACAGGCCCCAAGGGAACAGCATGAAGCATGTGAATGGTTAAACCTAAATGAGCATGTGGAAAATTCCTAGTCACCTTTACATTGTCTTAGTTTGCCCCTTTGTAAATTTCTCATTAAAAAAAATTGCAGGTAAAGTTTTGTTGAATTCCAAGCTTCATCATCTGACTTTATCAAGAGCTATATGAATAGTACTTGAAAGATAATATAGTTACTCAAAAAAAGATGAGAAACATATAATTTATCTGCTTAAGTTGGTTAACATTCCCACAAATTGGCTGGACAAATATTGAATCACTAACCATGAACCAACACAGATTTTGGTGAAATAGCATTATTCCTTATTGTCCATGGAAGTAACTAAGACATGTAGATATCCAAAACCTACCACTCAAAAAGAAGAATGAAAAGTGGTGAATAAAGCCCCCTTTTTTGACTGTTAAACTCCTTCTGTCACACATAATGAGTGCTATATAAAAGTCCATTTTACAGCAATGTGACTGAGCCTGTCTTACAGATCTTTCCATGATGGATGAATAATGTTTCACAGCTACTTAAAGATCCAGGGACGAAACCAAATTTGAAGCAGTCTAATCACATACAGAGTTTCACAATCTATTCAGATTCATTTCCCAGAGTGTTGCTTCTTATGCTGTCTGTTTCTCTGTAAGCCTGTTTAAAACTCTAATATACTTAACACATATTTGCAATACCTAAGAAGTAATCTTGTCCATTCAAACTCAACACATACTAATTTCCTCAAGACTCTTGAACACTTCATAGTGCTAATTATGTCTATTACTGTCATTTACTTTGATATGATATGTGGGCTCCCTTCTGAAACAGAAATCCCCAATTTTGCTTAGTAATGAAGAAAGTTCTGTTTCAGTAAGCCTTTCTGATCTAATGGCTCTGATTTCATTTAGAAATAATAGGTTTACTTGTACAAAGAATGGTGACACATATGTTTAATGCAGATAACTGACTGCTTATCAAATTTGTTCTAATTAGACCTTTTTTATTATAGGATTAATGTAGACACTTTTGGGACACTGCACAAGAAGCATATGTAATTCACAAGTGAGTTGATTTTTAAAAGCAATTTTGCATTTTTTTAAAGTTGTTTCTCCAATATATACGGGGTTAAATATATTACTAAAAATAGTCAATGTCACTAGAATAAAGCTGAGAAACCTTTGATCTAATTAAGTTTGAACCTGCTACATTGCATATGTCTGTATCTTTCTTTGTGCATCTATGAATTTGTTCATCTTTTCATGAACATGCATTTCAATTCAATCACCTTTTTGTTACAAAAGACTAATTTACATAATTTTGCACCACAGTTTCCATTGTGAAGAAGCTTTGAAAAAAAATGAATTACTAGAAAAACGAGTTTCTTCTTCCTTTAGTCTGACAACTAGACAAAGTGGCTTTTTACTTGAGATTTTGTTTGTTTGATGAAGGTGCAGGACACTTTATTTACAGTTGTGTCCTCATACTGAAGGCATGGCTAAAGATGAAAGTTCAATTTCTGATCAGGTCAAAATATTTAAATCCCAAGGATAATCCACACTTAAAATATTATAAGTATCTTTTAGTTTTGTTTTGAGTTTATTTTTGCCAGAGGCAGCTAATTCCTTTTGGTAAGATGAACATGAGACAAGCAGTCTTGTATTATGTGTTGCCATGAGGTTGATATATTTAAGATCTTTCTTTGCTCTGCATTGAACTGTAAAAATACCTGATGCTGATGTAAGGCCTAATAATCATCTATGCCTAAATCACTGTAGATAAGCATAGGTGGAGGGATGACTTGATTATTCAAGAATGCTAAATATTACAAAAACAAGGAAGGGTGGCCTGTTTTTCATGTACATTTTGGCTAAAGCTGGCAAGCTTTATGAAGAATCAAGGAGTTTTATCAGAAGAAAAAAAGAAAATCTGTTTGCTTCTAAGGAGATGAAGAGAATGGGAGTTAAGTGGAAGGAATCCAATTCTAAAAGTCACATCACAGTAATACAGAGATTTAGGAAAGAAGGACAGATGATTTCAGAATGTATTATATGCCTTCTATTTGGTTTTTTTTGGTTAGGGGCTAGAATTAAAGATACAAAGCTATATCATTATTTTATATGTACATACACCAGTGGGAAAGAAAATCTAAGGAAGAAGATAAGAAGCAGGAAGAGTAGTATTGAGAAATTTTGTGAGAACCCCAAATCAGCATGGTGTTATACTGAGAGGAAAAGGAAAAAAACATGAGAAATCTGATCAGTTAGTTTTTCTGAGCATATCAGAAACACTTGTTTCCTAGAAGAAGAAAAATTATTGTGGAAGACAGATTTTAATAGAAAGAAAGCAATGATTTATGCAAGTCACCAGAGCTCCATAACTCTTGGAGATGCGGCTGGATATTTGATGTACTCAGGTATTAATTTATAACTATGTAATATCAAGAAGTCTTCCTGACCTATGTTGTATGCATTCACAGCCCTAACCATTTGCTCAGAGACTGTTGTGTACATACATATCTCAAACCAGTCTGATCCCTAACTGAGGACTGCTGTGGCTCAGCCCCAGCCACCAAGTACCAGCTGCTCGCTCACTTTGCAGGTGAGGAAAGCGGTTGCTGGTTTGGCTCCAGGATGGAATGCCCAATCCAGTAGGATTGCCAAATTGTGAGGCATTTTAACATACTTAGCTTATACCATGTGAAGTCTTAGAGAAGTCAAGGTGATTCTTCATGAGATTAGTGCTGCAAGTGATGAATAAGGTCATCACAGTAAACTGATTATCTACACGTCATTTTAAAAATAATTAACATATTATTAGAAAATAACAAGATTACACCAGCCCCCAAAAAATCTGACATTCATGTTGAAGAGAATGACAGTAATTGGATACCAACTTTTGCTGCAAAAAAAGGTGTTACTTTAACATTAATTACATTTTATACAGATAATAAAAATTGAAACAGTTGATTTTACTGACAGCAACTAAATCTAAAATGGAAAAATACATTAGCATAACAGAAATATTCTTCAGTCCAATAAAAATCTAAAATAACAGGGCATGGAGAAAAAATACCAAAGTGCTAAATAAAATGATCAATAAACCATATACAAGAAAAAGAAACACATATAAGAAAATAACTTGTCGACAGGGAAGGATTAACTATTTTAATTAAAAAGTACTGGAGTTGTTATGTCAAACAACTTAGATTTTACCTAGCAAGTGGAAACCTGGCAGGATTTATAAAGTACATTTTTCTATTAATAGCAATCTGTAGAATATTGGGAAGAAATGCAGAGAATGCACATTTCAGATCCGCATAATGACATCCATCACATCCCTGTAGGGGCACTAGAAAGAGATGTTTCAGTTGTGTACCAATCCCATTTTGCTGATAACACTTTTCATCAGAAAAGATGAAACAAATGGGACTTTCAAAATTTAATCATGAAGGACAAGGACATTGGATAACAGTAACCATTTTAAACATCTCAGGAACTTGCACTGTAAATGTGCATGCTATCAACTTGAAGGCAGACCAACAAACTTCAAGGCAAACTACCCAGATTATTTTAGCTCTTGAAGTAGGAAGGACACACAGTACTTTAAATGTATTATACTCATTACAAAAGAGAGGCTTATTCTCAGCATCACATAAATATGAAACAGTCTGAGGTGAAAAAAACCTGTAACCAAAGGCCATTAGATCGCTCTAGGTGGATAAATAACTCCCAATAGCAAAGTAAATATGCAACATTTCATCAAAGCTATGACTTTGGTAGTATGCCTGAAAGAAACATTTAGTATACAAAATGATGATATATTGACAACTAATACTGAACAAAAGAAATTACTTTAAAAATAAATTCTAAATTACAGAATATGATTTTGTAATTGAAACATACAAGTGGATTTTCAAGAATGTTGAGTAATGTGAGAGAATAAAGATCTTACTGAGAGAATCAAAAATTATTCACTGTCAGAAAACCTGATTATTAAAATGATACTGATAAACAGAAAAACAATAACATCTTAATACTGCTGAAATAAATATTGCAATGCACCAATATGTAAAAAGGGTCAAAAATCACATTTGCCTTTCTAGTCTTGCAGCTAAATGGAAAAAGAAAAAAAAACTTACAGCTTTATTCTATTGGGGAAAAAAATCCCTGAATAGAAAATTTTATTGAAATTGAATAATTTCAATTATTTTAAATATTTCCTTATTAGGCACACACTTTTTTCTGTACAACTATGAAGTCAGGGATGATTACAAAAGGAGTCATAGACAAAGTGTGTATACACATTAAATTCTCATACAGCCATGTCACTATCAGCATGGGTTTTGTGCATGTTTTCTTTACTTGGGCATGTTTTTACTGACTTTTATTCATCTGCTTAGTCAATACTAACAGCTCTTCCCACATTAAGTGAATTATTCATATATGTACAAAATTAAGGACTAAACAGTATCTTCGTGAAATGAAAGGTGTTTATCCTCTCTACCACATCCTTGTGAGAGACCACTTGCAGTGCTGGATCCATCTCTGGGGTCCTCAGCACAGGAAGGACATGGACCTGTTGGAGTGAGTCCAAAGGAGTGCTATGAAGATGATCAGAGGGGTGAAGCACCTCTGGTGTGGGGAAATGCAGAGAAAATTTGGGTTGCTCAGCTTGGAAAAGAGAAGGCTCTAGGGTTACCTAATTTTAGCCTTCCAGTATGTGAAGGGAGCCCACAAGAAAGAAGTAGAGGGACCGTGTAAAAGAGTGACAGGAACTGGGGAAATGGATTCAAATCAAAAGAGAGATATTAGATATTAGGAGGAGCCAACCCGCTGTGAGGGTGGTGAGGCACTGGAACAGGCTGCCTAAAGTCATTGTGGATGCCTCATCCCAGGTTTTCAAGGCCAGGCTGGATGGAACTCTGAGGAGCCTGGTCTGGTGAAAGGTGTTCCTGTTCATGGCAGGGGGTTGGAAGTAGATGATATTTAAGGTTCTTCCTAAACCAGGTCATTCTGTGATTCCATGCTCTTATGATCCTCTCCCATCATTGACACTGTAAAGTGAACAATTAGCTCTAGATTGAAGAACAAAACTACATATTCATCTAATTCTCCATCTGATCTTTTACAGAAAGGGTTTTGATGTTTTGTTTATAGTTAATTCATACTTAACCACTGTTATTTCCTTCCATTTCATGGTACTCATATACTGGTCAGAGTAAAATATAATAAGAAAGAGAAATTTGACAGATAGAGCATTTTTTACCTTCCTCCTTCTATGATTCTCAAAAGAAAACTTGTATCTATGACACTTTGGGACTAATACTGCAAACTGCACAGGTTCAGACAAAACTTTTTGATGTCATTCCTCAAGCTTGATCATTTTTGTCTTCATTCCCACTACTACAGAGGATATTGAATACACTGAACAAAGCCATCATGCTGTTCAAAATTAAATGTTGACATGACAGGACAAATGTATAAAAAACATTCAATTACTTAGATATATCTCATTGATTTTCAATATGAAAGTACCAAGCCCAGTATATACCTTTAATTCCCTAAGAATATCAGATTACACTGGCTGTTTCCATGAAGACAGAAAACTTGATCTCTTTGATGCATAACTAGAAACTAGGATTTTACTTCAGAGGATCAAGCTTTATCTGCAACATTGCTGTATTTTTATTTCCCAAAATAGCTTACGTATAGAGTTGTAAAATAATTTCCATTAGATAGAAATTCTCTCCTCATTCATCCATGTGTAACAGAGGCCAGCACTGACAGGTATTTAGGAAAAAAAGAGCGGAAAGAGGACAAGTACAAAAGTATTTTTTATCTAGTGTAGCCTCTCGACTTCTATCAATCAGCACTTTATATGGACTTTCATGATGCAATTTGCAAAGAATATCTGATAGAAAGAGTAAAGAATATGAAGCCAAATTCTTCTCAGAGGTACCTGGTGACATGACAAGAAGCTCTGGGTACAAACAGGAAGAGTGGAAATTCTGACAGAAAACACAATGAGGGCAGTTACACTGGAATTGATTGTAAAGTGCTGCAGATTCTCTATCCTTTGAATTGTTCAAAACCTGAAACCTAAATGGACACATTCCTAAGAAACTTTCTCCAGCTAATCCTGTTTAAAGCAGGGTGTTTTTCCAGACGACCTCTAGGAGTGCCTTCCAATCTCTGCAAATCTCTGATTCTGTGTTTCACTTACTCAAGGGTGAGTATATTTATGATATCCAAAAAAAATTCCACACTTCAGATCTGCATATGGTTGTAAGTGCACTCGGAAAGCAAAGCTTATGCTGCTTTTTGGATCTCTGCCCAGGAGTAATAGAAGTCTAACCTTCACCCCTAAATATGCTTCTCAGGCAGAAATGTACCTGCTCGCATATCAATGACATCAGCGAAGAGAACACAGTTTGTAAAATTAAAAAAAATAGCAGTTTGAAATTGATATATAATAGTGCCTCACCTAAATGATTATTTCTGTGCTGTCACTTGAGTTTAAGTTTAAAAAAACCCCAGTGCTCTGCTAAAATAATAACTGATTTAATTTTCACTCATCTGTAGAAAAATAGTATCAAAGTAAAAATGCCTAGTTCTGTGAAAACCTGGTAAAGGTAATCTGTTTAAAGTTAAAAAAAAAACAAACCCAAAGAAGTTATTAATACATGCAATAGACTTGTAAAATAAAAATTTCAAAATAGATGGAAATCTAAATAGCTGAAAAAGGCTAATGATGCATAAACTCCTTATTAGACACTTCAGGTGGCCCATCCGAGGCACAGAGATTTCCTTCTCATACTGTACTTTCCTGGTCAATACTGACTGCAATAGCAATGGAAAATTTAATTAAGAACTGTTAGATCATGCTTATCTTTCATGTTCAAACTGCTGGAATTTTGAATTCTCCTTTTACCAAGGGAGGGACCTACAGAACTGAAGGGCTTGTAACTGGGGAGAGTACCTGAGGTTTCAACTCTTCTTCCTGTGCTGAAGATCTTCCTTATAGCACTCAAATCCTCAAACTATTTTCTGAAGTTACCTTTCTTTGAATTCCTTTGATAAGAACCTAAAAGCAGTGCTTTCCTTGAGGCCACTGTAAAAAAAAATGTCATAGATGAATAAATGGGACATTAGTTGTCCCTTAAAAAGAAAAAAAAAAAATAAAAATCAGTGTTTAAATATCAACATGTCATGGAAATGCTTAAAAAGTAGAAATCAGAAGACACATGAAAATGCTATTCAGCAATAACTATAACTGGTTTTGCTTATTATTTGCTGTAAAGACTGTTGAGATCATATCTGATTTTATAGAATATTCTCAAATTAGGATTAGATTTTTTTATACAAAGAGTAAGAGACAGACTTTTTGTCCTAGACTTCAAAGTCAGACAAGAGAGGTTTTATTCCTCTTTTAAAGAGCAATTAAGAGATTTGTTGTTGTATGACTTTTTCATCATGTACAAATAGGATTCAGATTTTTTGACTTTCTGTTCTGATCTTGATGCACTCTTATTTCCCTCTGAACATTTTCTCAGGACGCCTAGAGACATATTAACAGGTAAGTAAATAAAGAGGAAAAAATATTTTTGGGCTTTTAAACACAACTTTACCACACTTTTCAAATAAAGAATCATAACAACAGTAGTGCTTCTAATTTAGATGCATTTCAGAAAACCATTAGTAATAAGAAACTATTCTTAATTAAGAAGTGCATTTTTAATACAATAGGCACTATAATTAGCTGTCAGTAGAAAATCCCAATAAATTTTTATAATGGTGTAGATAAAAAGATGACATTGTGCATTTAGTTTTATTCATGAATCAGCAATTAAAATTAGAATAAATGTCATAAATAAAATTTTAAAAAAGAATTTGACTGAAACACCTTGACAACTCCAAGGAGAATAATGATCAATTATATCTCCCGGATCTAGGTAGTGCAATTATAAGATTCCCAGCATTATCTTTAAAATGATATATATATTTGTTTGTTATACCTCATAGGAAAAAATAGAAAATAAATTGCATTGAGCTAACAGAGTTATTCCATATTGAATTTTTTTTCCTCTTAAAAGACAATTGAAAATAAGGACAGTCATTCCTCTGGGCAGTTTAATACACTGTAACATCTGAAATGAGTTAGTGAACATCATTAGAGAAATGGTAAGAAATAAAACATGCAGATTTTTGCTAATAAAACGGCATGCTGGTTGCTATCAAAATCAAACATCAATCAAAGAAATAGTCTTATCAGAATTATCACAAGAATTGGACAAGGACAACTGAAGATAATAACACACTTGGATTAAAGTTGAAAAAAGGCAGATCTCGAAGGACTTTGTCTATGCAATCAATTTAAAACAATTCAGTAATAGAAGTATTACATTAAAGGGTACTAAAAATAACATTTTATCCTCCTTATCCTTGAAAACAAAAAAATTATTTGAATAAGACAGATGTAATATGTAGGCATGTAAATAACATTGGAATTAGTAGTGGAAGCTTGTTGTACTATCAATTTACCTAGTTTCTGAGTATTAGCTAGTACATTTGATGGTATGGGATAAAGGAAAGAAAATAACAGAACACAGTAACCAGAAACAGAACTTTGCTTTAACAGGACATGGAACAAGACATTTAACAGGGTATTTTCTTTCTTGGGAAAGCAACAATTTTCAGGCTAGAATCAGAAAGTTTGATTGCAATCATGGTGAATTAGAAGTAACTTCATGAGATTACGACCATTTTCTCTTCCCTAGGTTTTATCTGGAAAAAAAATGTATATATACATTCTCACTCCATCCAGAAACTATCACTTTGTAATCAGGCAAAAAATCAGGTTTATCTACAAAGTGGCAAGTAATTAAACTTTCCTAAAGGAAGGTTTTCCTCAACATCTCTTTGAGACTGTTTGAGGGCATTCTAATTATTGGTTCATGTCACTTGCTCATTACAAATGTGACTCTGAACTTTATGCATATTAGGAAAATTGAAGGATAATTCTTTAGGAAGATTGAAGGATAATTCTTACTGCCCTCTTCAATAGGACTGCAAATAGGACTACCCTAGACCACGAGGACAGAAGAGCAGCTTTATGGTGCCTTGTGGAAATAACATATCTTAGTATGCTTTGTAAATTTTTAATGTACTTTAAAAATTATGAAAAGTTTTACACCTTCAATATTTAGAGGAAGTTTTTGAAATTTGGCCTGGAGACAACTGCGAGATAAAAAAATAAAATGCACAACTTTTTCTTCTGAGATTCTCTTTAGGTTTGGGTGACATGAAGTGTGAATTTAATGTCAGTTATCCTTTTGGTAAAGTTCTGATTGCATGTTAAGATAACACACAGGAAAAATATCTTTTAGACATAGTTTAAATATATTTTAGATATAGTCTAAAAATTATTTGACAATAATTCCAGCTAGTGACATTGGCTAGTTCTTCTCCAATTCATTTTAATTTGTTATTAAAGTCCAATTTATGAAAGCTGAAATGTTGCATTTAAAGATCTTGAAGATTAATAACCTTTTATGTAAAAAGTCTTTTCAGGTGGTCTGTGTGAGAGCCATTGCTTTTACTCAGGAGCAGGGATGGGAAAAGAATTCTTTTAAAATAATTGCAAAATAAACATATATTGTCTCTTTTTAAAATTACTATTATTTTCTTTATTTTTTATTTAGAAAAGGGGTGTAATTTCCAAGAGAAAAATGACATGGGAATAAAAAGTCTAGTGGGATGGAAAGTTCCTCCTTTACAAGTCAAGATCTGAAAAGTGATAGCTCTTCATGTTAACAGTAGAGGAAATCCCCTACACATTAGAGAAACCTGTGTTGTACTAGTATGAAGTTAGCTAACAATTTTTTTCATTTGTGTATTAAAAAAAAAAAAAAATCTGATCAATTATAATATTTTACCTTAAATACTTGACCTGTCATGAAAAATAAGTTTTGGTATTGTATTAACTAAATAATGAATTAGCAAAATAGTCAGTGCAGGCAAAAATATTGCTTGGTGTTGCAATGTAAATAATGATATAATATCCCATACAATGTCACAAATCCATTTTGGGTTATCATCTAGTTTTATATATCCAGCTGTTTTTCTACTTTCTATTACCTCCATCACCAAATTAGAGCCAATGTATTCCTGGTAGCAACGAGGCAACCAAGGACTGTGTTCTGGAAAGATTTCTTTATAATGCAGAGGCCTTAAAAGGCATCTCAGGTAACATGTGATGTTCCCATGCATTAATTATTTTTCTCCCTTCCTGTTACCTGCAGCAAGAATAAAAGATGAAAGGGTAAGTAAAAAAACTTTTAACCAAACACGTTCCACACTGGAAGATGAGATACTGGAAGAAATTACATCATATGCAATGTTATAAAAGCTGTACAGAATTAAAATAATTTTTTCTGTCCCTGCACATTTTTTTGAACCTTTCTACTTAGCTACATCCAGACATGATAGAATCATAGAGTGTGCTGAATTGGAAAGGGCCCACAAGGATCATCAAGTACAACTTCTGGCTCTGGTGTAGTATGCTGACTACATTAAGAAGCAAAACTCCTTCTTGAGTTTGTATTTCACAAAGTTGTTTTTCAAATTCAAATTTAGTATTGGTTGCATGATGGAGAATTGTATATTATGGCATTAGTGCTGACTACTATTTGAGAGTTTCAAAAATAGTAGCAGTGTAATTCCATTTGCAAGAATTCTTTCTTCAGGGATTGCTGAAACTCTATTGAATTCAGGCTTTTAAGAAGAGAATGTGGCTTTTCAACAGATCATCTCAAATGTCTTACATTTCAGTTACTTTGTCTTCTCTGTGAAGAGCAACCTTTAGAGTTACTATCAAATGTACCCTTGACAGAAGCTTGTCATAAAATCCACTAAAACCCCAAATCAAAAAACCAGCTTGTCTTCCAGTTGACAACTGCAGTTTAATGTAAAGATGAAATCAGGTATTTCTGGTGATTGCCAATATAGTGTATACAGCTGTGTACAGCATTATGGTGTTAGACCTATGTCCCTAACTGAGGTCAAGGGGTGTCTACTTCTCATGACAAATATTCTGTAAGAACTCATAGAGTGTAAGTACTCCATGTTCTTTCTAATTTTACTAGAATTATTCTTGGGTTTGTATCCATCCCTTTCTAGCCTTGTTAGCCTATCTTCATCACCAACATTTTTGTGCACTATTCTGCCCTGCATGTTCTGAATTTGCAAAGGTTTTGGCCAAGGCTGTGCCACCTCATTACCCATCTGAGATTTTTTCAAACTGGTTGCAAGACAACTGATTCTGCTGTAGCTCTGCAGCAACACCAGATTGTGCACCAGGTCTGACATTATTCTGTATGCATCAGACCTGCAGAATATGTGCAGATCCACTGGGAACATGCATCACCTAAATCAACGCCTTCTCACAGAGATAAATAAGTGCCTTAAGTTTCCTCTGTGCTACTCTTGAAAAGTCCTTTGCATTGAAATCACCTCTTACACAGAGGTGTAATACAACAAAATATAACTGTGATATAATCCTAAAGTCTGGATTCTACTTTTTTACACTAGAACAATAAAGCTGAAGCCCATCTATAATCTTGACAGACAGCTACTGTCAAATCACCTGCAAAACCAAGAGAGTTCATTAAAGAGAACACATTTTTCACAAAGATGTCTTTGGCCCCAATGAAAATACAAAACAAAGGCTGCAGAATAAAAGGACATAGACAAATAAAGTCTTGAGGAAATAGGCACAGACAAGTGAAAAACACAGGGTTAGAGGATAACAAAAGGAGTTCACCAAGTAAGGATTCTAAACCAGTGAAATTAGTCAAGACAGTTCTTAAAGCACAAATCATATAGCAGAGTTAATGAGAGGAAAAGCTAAAAAACTCCAGCTCTAAACCCAACTCCCAGGTATTTTATATATAATACAGAATTTACTAGAATAATATAGAAAAATTATGGCAATAATATAGAATTACTAGAAAATTGTTTGCAGTATCCATTTGTTTTGAGAATGTAAACCAGATTTTACTTCAAAAGCAATTTAATAATAATGACATTTCACATGGAAGAAATAAAGCAAAATTCGAGAGGAAATTCAGTACTGAAAATATTTTTTTTGTTTTATCCCAGCTGATGTCTTTGCTTCCTGGATGCCTGCTTTTCTTTTTTATTTTTTTTTTGCAGTGTAGCAGACCTTTACCCTATTTGGCTTACCTTTTAAGACCAGAGTTACTGTACCTTTCATTCCCTGATTGATATTTGCAAGCCAGAAGATGCTAATGGTGCAGAAAAGTGCATATGAGCTTGAGAGAACATTGTTGAATCACAGCATGAAGCCACAGATAATATGGATATATACACTCTAGTTTTACTGACACAGACTTTGAACTGTCATAGATTTGGATAACAGTTGGTCAAATATTTCATTTCAAGGATATTATTTTTTGTGTGTGTGTGCCAAAAGAAAATATGATGTTAATCCCATGAGACTTGGGCCCCATGCTGCTTCAAATAAGATTAAAGGGATTGCCTACCAGGGTGAAGTTCTATTAAGTTTATAAATATTCATTGCTATATTGAAAAGTTTAAAGCAGACTGGATTTCAGTTAATTGCTCACAGAAAGTAATCTTCTTATTTAAAAGAATACTGTTAATTATATTTTCAAGGAAAAAAGACTGGGAACCAAAGATTTTTGTACAAAGAGAGGGCTTCAGGCAGCTGAGTTTCATGAAACACAGAAGTGATCAGATCTGTTATGAGGGTAAATTAGTTACCAGTTTGGTATGAAGATATTTTCCAGTTACAAGATAGTATCAATGTTTTTTAAAGGATTAATTGTAAATGAATTTATTCAACCCGTCAGAAATTCCTGAATGTTGGTTCAAAAGCTAGAGAATCCTTGGCCATATCAGACAAAATTAAATTATTTAAAAGACTAGAGCTATGTCATGCAAAACCCTAGACTAGACAGGTCAGAGTAGCAAAATTATCTGTATTAGAGGGGCTACAATAAAAACAAAACAAAACAAAGCACACCTCTACCCTCCAAAAAACCACCTCCCCAGTATCAGTAGACAGCACAGTTCACACCTGTACTGAAATGAAGAGAGTGGCTACAAAATGTCAATAGTGAAGGAATTGCTTGATAACGAATGTGTAAAAAATGTTAACAAAGCAGCATTTTCCTCATAATGCCTTGCAAAGTGCACTACTTTAGCTGTATTTCCAGGAACAGCATTAACAAGGCATACTGCTGGAATTCAGCAACACACAGGAAAATGGCAGTGATAATGAAAAGTACTGATATAGTTTCTTTGCCAAGAATTGCATATACTCAGGGAGCTCAAAGTTAGAAGCTACAGTTTGTCTCCTGGTTGGTTTATCAGAGGCTGCAATAATTGAACAATTGTCCATACATTAAAAAAAAGAAAAATAAACAAATAATAGAAGGCTAAATTTGGCTAGGGATTCCTCTACATGGGGAAACAAATGGGAAATGAACTAAAATGTAAAATGAGAGGTCACCAACTTATCTCAGTAACTCTCCAGAAGAGCACTCCTTTGCTGTAAGAGTGCTGCTGTGAAATGGATTTTATCATGCTTTGGGAACATATTAAGACACAATGCATTAAAATTTTCTTTAGTATGACATTTTCTTTGCCAAACAGGCACTGCAAGAATGGCAACAGTGAAGTAAATAAATTCCTTCTTCTCACAAATTTCCACATGTAGATGATTTTAAAATAACATCTAGTTAAAATTTGTCACACAGGCTATACTGGTAGAGAGAATCCACTTTGATGATTTACACTAAAGATTAATCATCCTTTTAATAAGGATGTTTCTTTTCACACTTTGAATATATAAAACTTTGGCTTTCAGTCCTTAATTATTTGTTCTCTTCTTTTTAACTATTTAAATAAGGGGGCCTTTTGTAGTCTATTAGGAATATATTGAATGAAAAGAACTTTTAAAGTCAGTGGAAAAAGCTCTCATTAAGTTCAGAGGATTTGAAACTGCTCCAGAAAATCCTAAAAAGTTTTTACTTTTTTTTTTTCATTCCTTCATGAAGTTTGTTTTCCAGTCTGCTGAATAATGAATATTTTGTTCAGCATTGAGGCAAAAAGCACAAAACAAAACTGATTTGTTCTGAGGGGTAGTGCATAACTACTTCTAGGTTGTTATTAAAGTAGGAGTGAGCCCAGGAGATGAATCTGTAATTACATAGATCCAGTTGTTTTGATATTTCTCACAGCTAACAGAGTTCTAAATCTTAAGTAGGATAGATGTTCACCTCAGTGCGAAGTTGTGGTTTAACCCAGACATCAGCCAAGCACCACATTGCTGCTTGGTCACTCTTCCACTAGCAGAATCAGCAAGAGAATCAAAAGGGTGAAAACAAGAAAACTCATGGGTTGAAATAAAGACAGTTCAATAGAGGAAGTAAAAGTCACTACACAGCAAAGCAAAACAAGGAATTCATTCACCACTTCCCATTGAATGACAGGTGTTCAGCCTTCTCCAGGACAGCAGATCCCCATCCCATGTAATGGTGACTTGGGAGGACAAATGCCTTCATTTAAGATGACCCCCCTTCCTCCCTCATCCCCCCACTTTATATACAGAGCATGATGTCACATGGGCTAGAATATCCCTCTGGTCAGTTTGGGTCACCTGTCCTGGTTGTGTCTCCTCCCAGCATCCCAGGCACCCCCAGCTTCCTCACCAGCATGATAATACCAAAAGCAGAAAAGATCTTGGCTCTGTGTAAGCCCTGCCCAGCAATAACAAAAATATCTTTATATTATCAACCCTGTGTTCAGCACAAATCCAAAACACAGCCTCATGCCAGCCACTGTGAAGAAAATTAATTCTACCCCAGACAAAATCAACATACAAGTTGTCGCATTCTGCTGTGGGGAACTGCAGGGAGTTCTTTTAATGTGGATGTTCTAGGACAAAACGAAGACAAATGAAAATATTACATCTGAGAACCATTTATTGGTGATGAAAAGTGTGTTGCCCTAGTAAAGAAGAATAGAAACTTCAGAAAAGGAAGAAGGAGAAGGAAAAATAATGGAGGGAGAGAGACAGAGAGGGGAGAGAGACAGAAAAAGTGGGCCCAACCACCAGGACTTTGGAGCGCTGTCGATGTCCAAGTGGCAGGGACTGTGTGCATGCTGCCTGCCAGGGAGCCTGTGCAGCTCCTGGAGAGGCACAGCTCCACAGGCACAGCTCCTGCAGCAATGGGTGACCCCACACAAGGGGAGAGGGGGCTCAGGCAGGAGGTGCAGGGCCCCGGCCAGGGTCACGGTGGGGATTGCCATGGCGAGCTGGATTGGCAAAGCAGGGTGGAAAGATGGTGGCTCAGGAAGGAGTGAGGTGGGAAGGGATGAAGCAGGCAGGGCCTCAGGCAGGAATGCAGGGAGGCAGGAGAGGCAACGGCTGGAGCAGGTGAGGGAGTCGAAGTGGTAGGGCAGGACACAGGCTGGGCACAAGGCTTGGAGGTGGTCAGTGAAGCAAAGTCAGCAGTTGTCCAGCCAAGTGTTCAGCAGTGTCCTGCAAGAGCGAGAGAGAAAGAGAGGGCAAGACTTACAGTTTGTGATGCAGTTACTTTTATACTCCCTGGCTCTTCCCAAGGTTGGCTCACTGACAGGAGACCATCAGCCAGCCAAACGTTTGACTGCAGTCCATCGGTGGAGACCTTTTGGCGCCTGGTTGGAGAACCTTTCTAGAGGGCACCGTGTCCTTGGTGGTCTGCTCCTCCTCACAGATACTGACTGACTGCCTGTTCCTGTGAGACATGAAATGGCTGTCAGGCAAAGTCCCCATAGGGAAAGAGCTTTTCTCCATCTTCTCCCAGCTCCCTCATGCACATGGCTTGTGGGCAGCCCCTCCCCCATGTACCTCTGGCAACCTGCAAACCATGGTGAGAAAAAAATCAAAATTAAATTTGTTCCTCACACAAGTAAAGGTGAATTGTTATATTACAGTTTGTTATGCTTGGATATCTATTATGTTGGAAATAAGTTTTGCATAGTTCTGATAGCATTGTTTCCTAAATTAGGTTCTCTGGGAGTCTGACTTCAGAAGAAGCAAAGTCAATTCTCTCTATATAATTATATTATATTATACCATCATTGATATTTCCCTAACAATTATATAAATACCTAAACTGCAATGAGATATGCCCTTGTTCTTTGAAGTTTGGTTTAGAAGAGCAGTAATAAAACACTTATTTTAAAGTTTCTCAGCCAAAAACACAAACCTTAAATCAGAAAGGTGAAATATAAAAAACCCTTCTACATTTTGTTGAGATAGCTGTTCTTGTAAAACCAAAGATTGTATATGCATATTTATAAATTTTCCTTTTAAAATGCAAAAATGCCTTCTCCTATCCAGTATCATAAATTATACAGAAAAGACACCCTTAAGATGCTGCCATCTCAATCTTTTCTCAATCCTGCCAGTATCTAGAAAATAAATGCGCTAATTCTGCTGTCATAAAATAGTTATAAACTATGACTCAGCGTTATACTTTGACCTATGGCATGTAAGATGTTTTCTAAAAATGTAATTGGTGATCTTAATTTGTATAAAAATGTCTATGTCTAGCTCTTTATAGGTAACAGGAAATCATGGTGCAAATTAGATATTAATACATCTCATGGAAATCTCTGTGGAAGTCTATTCATGGGTCTGAAGAAGACAAGAAAAATATTTCTGTGCGTATCTACATCAATGTTTTTTATTTCCTCTGTTGAATAAGTGTAATTATTCACAAATATTGCTCCAGAAATAAAACATTTCCATTTTTTAGATTTTGACTTCATTCCATCTTGAAATCATGTAAATATTACAGCCTCCAAACACACTTTAAGTGTGCTAATTTTGTGCTGGTAGATAATCTCATAGGCTTCAAAGCCTCTTCATGAAGATATCTATGAAATGTTTGTGATATCTGCAAGCATTGATAACAATTTGAAACACTTCTACTAGAAAATAATAAATTTTAAAATGCGTTTAATTTTAGAATTTTTTTCTACAGCTGGTTCTTTTTTTTTTTATTCTTAAACATTGGAGTTGTTGCAAATGAGGCCCTTTCTGCATTTATTTTTTCTTGTATATACAGTCTCCTAGCAAATAGACATTGATCAGGAAAACTTCTGACATCTACACTATGCAGAGGTATTTCAGACACTTTTGATTTCTTATTTCTCAATCTATTTAGCATTTGAATTTGGTAAGTATCATAATGTTCTTGAAGCCAATACTGAATAAAAAAATTCCTTTTTCACATAAATAATCAGTTTTTCCAGCTTAATGTGGGATTTCAAACTTATTGCAACCCAGACTTGATTGATGCACATGTAATCATAAGTCTTTATGGCATAACCTTCTTACACCTGAAAATCAACTTTTACAGAACTCAGCTACTTATATGGTAACATAATCCTATGGCACACAAAGCCCAACCCCTTTTACTTAATCTCTGTAATATTGTATCATTTAAAGAAAAAGCTTGCAGTTGAAGTTTGAGAGGAGGACTAATGAGTCTGAAACATTATCTTCTTTTCCCCCTGCTGATATACAACTGGGTTCATAATAGTTCTCATTCATGACAAGGTTCTGAAGAAATGTATTTGCTAATAAAATAACACATTTCTTTTTGAATGGAATAAAAAGAGATGGGCTGGGATGTTCTTTACAACTAACACTTGTGGTATAAATCCCTGTGAAAGAGTGACCATGCTAACCTCTGGGTACAGATGTGTTAAGAACATTTAACTGCAGAGATACATTAAATTTTTAATGAACAATAAAAATTGTGCATTAATGCTTTTAAGTTGTGGGAAATTTAAAATAAATTATTTAGGAACATTAAGCATATTTGTGTTTACGTATATATAGCAGTCCTCACCTTGAGAAAGAGAAGCTCTTTGTGACCTTTCAGCAAATTTTGCATAAAATGACCAAATGTGTACTTTAAACTGTTTTTTTTTTCTGATGAAATACTGCAGAATTATCTCAAACACATTTGCATTAAAGTACTTACTCTTGCCTTACTTAGTTTAGATTGTGTGACATTTCTGCTTTATATATAAAGTGGAAAAACCTGGCAAACTGATCTTGAAGTTGCACATGCTCCAATCACTAATCTTAGAGTTGGAAGCAAAAATCAGTGTTTTGCTGGCTCTTTTGAATTAATACAATACTTTTTATTCAAAGTGGAATACTATTCACTTGGCAGAAATTAAAAACACATACCTGGATACTGACAAAACAGTAGACTATTTCTTTGGCCAAATTCTGACATTAGTTTCTTTCATATTTTAACAATGAGAAATAAACTGCACACAGTAATGAAGCTAAATGTACTGCCAATTTCTTTTTACTTGAAGGTTATAGAAACTGAATATATTTTTCTCTGTAAAGAGAAATTGGGTGGAATTAATATAGGCTTTGAAGAGAAGTGATGTCTGAAGTAGGAGTTAACTGCTGCACATTCTGCATCTTTCAGGTAAGGACATTACATAAGAGGGAAAAACACCATCTATTTTCAGGCAGAAACAATTTCTGACTGTAGATGTCACGAAAACTGGAAAAGTAACTGAATATATGCCTAAGAAGTATCATGTGTCTGACATGATAAAAAATAATAAAAAATAGGATGCATGCACTTTGTACTAAGTATTGGGAAGTTCTTTTGGAGGCGTTGAGAGATGTAGGTGTCAGAATTCCTGAAAATAAGATTGAATAAAGGATTAATTTAAATTATGCTAGATTATCATATACAAATCACAGTTTTATTTTGACTCTGTTGTGCATTTCTTGGCAGTGGTCAATGATGTACTTTGTTCTTGAACCATTATTTGGAATTTTTATTATACAGTGACAAGGGACTATATCAATACTCTATAAAAGTCAATAGAAAAAAAAGTCTGGTCCAGGAGGTAAACATTGAAACTTTCTTACAGATAGTGATGTCATATCGGGGTGTCATGTTTTATAGTACTTATGATTCAACAGTGAAATTGTGTTTTCACATTCTTGTTTTAAACTGTGATATTAATGAATAACTTTTTCTTTAGGGTGAGGAGAATAAAAGACAATAACCCTGGATTTTCTAACAGAAAACAATGAAAAAATCCCTATGACTTAGGGTCATAAGAGCAAAGGAGCCACTTCTGAACTTTTTTCCAGTTATATTATTCATGCAGGGTGTAAGACATTATGCTGTGATATGAAGTTCTACTTTACAGCTGGGACAGATTTCAGAAATATAATTTTGCCTTCTTCATTTAGAAGAAATACAGATTACCAAAAATCAATCTATGTCTATTGTTTCAAATGCAAATGCTCAAATCATATGATTTCCAACTTAGTGACAAAAATATTTTATTCAAGCTGACAGAATGAATTTTCAATCCTTCCAGATCCTCTTCAGTACTGCCACTGAGGCAAAGAAGATGATCTTTAAAGTACTAGTAAACTACAAGTTGCAGTATTTACCAGAAAAAAGATAGAGAAGGAGAAATTAAAAAGAAGATTCTACTCATGCAGGTAAAGAAAATAGGAGAAAAAATATTTAAAAAAGGATAAAAAAAGGCAAGCTTAAATCTCCTTCCGAATCCAGGAAAAAATAGAACCAGTCAAAAAAGCTTTTGCATAAGTTTTGTGAACAACACCTCCCTCATTCTTCAAGATTATGCTTGCTAAATCTGGTAGTGAAAGACTGAATTATTCTATGATAGAAAGGCCAGGTATTTTTATCAAATGAACATAAAAGCTGGTACCAGTTTGGTCTCTCTATCATTCTTGCCATAATTTTCAGAAACACAGTAGGTTTTGTCAATAGATTACAGCATTCACACTTGCTTAAAACATCTCAGCAAGGATGGTATGAAAACCATTATGCTTAGGATAAATAGCTGCAGAAAATGCAGGCCAAGAAAAATCTATTGTAGGTTCTTAATGTAACAAAATCACAAAAATTTCTTAGGTAACTTAATATATTTTATTATTGTAATGTTAGGATACTACTGATAGATTTGTAGAGAGATAATAAGGTTTGAGGCCTAGGTACTTTTTTCAGGCTTTTTGTACTGCAGTAAATTTTCTGAAACTTTTCCAATTTTATCTCCACTAATGTCAAGTATGCCATTAAAAAAAAAGAGATGAAAAGGTGATAGATGTTGCTGCTTTAATTGCTAAAATTCCTAGAATGGACTAATTTTCAATTTCAGGTCTTTAAATTGGGGCTCAGGGAGCCTGTAATCAATTTTACCTACTTTCTAAGTGTTTTAATAATTTAGTTAATTCTTTAATGGCATTTTATGAGAAAAATGTATACATATGTGTCAGTATAACATTTTAAATGATAAAGCAGGACTCTATGGTAATTGTTATTAATTTTGAAAAATACTCAAGGAGTTCACAGTGTTTCAAGTTAATTATATATGTTTGATTGAACTACAATGAAATCTGCCATGTAGCATAAATATTCAAGCAATCACTCCAAGGTATGTAATGTTACAATTATTAAGTGAACACACACAAGGTTATAGCTATCAGTCTAATTATTTAATATTTCTGATAACAACTGACAGCTATAAGCTTTAATTCTCAATTATCCTTGTTTACATGATGTGAGGATCTGGACTCAAGTAAGCAAAATGTTTTATATGTGGTTTTCAGGTGCTATGTTTTGTCTAATGGATTTCTGGTATTTAAAACATGTCAGAGCATTCCTCTGCTAAGTGCAACACTGACATTAAAAGGTCACAAAGAAGATGTAGTTGTAAAACTGCATGGCTTCCCTCAAGCTGATGTTTTGTAGACATACAAAATAAGTGATAGTGGGCAAGGTAGAAAAGAAATTTGTTAAGCAATGTTTTAAAAAAATAATTTTAAGCAGATTTTTCCCACCATATCTTTCCTTTGTTCTCTATTAGCTAGTTTGATTTCATATAATTTAAATAGATTCTAAATATCAATTTTTTAAAAGTTATTTTAAATCTTTTACCATTGAAACCACCATATGTGGTTTCATGTGGCAATCAACGTTGTATCACTGTAAATGTTTCCCCATTGATATATGAAATTATAATATATTAAGACAATTTCAAATATTTATTATATTTTACTGAGTGTTTTTACTGTTAGTAAACATATTATTAGGATTGGATAACACTTGCTAGTATAAAATAATATAACTAGAATTCATCCACAATGAAAGTATTTTTCACTAAACACATCACCATCTACTGTTAGAATTCTAGTAACACTTAGAGTAAAACTTAAAGAAGGACAATCACAAAAAACTACTTTACCTTACTTTATTTTACCACATATTGCAACATCACCTGCTGCTTTCAGACAAAGTATGAGCTTCTCCCAATAACCATGTGCACTGATGAATGAACAATATTTCAAATTGACGTGACACTGCTAAACTAGCAGGCATTTCTGTGGCCAAAGACTGTTCTCCAGCCCTTGGGGAGAATCCAGCATCTTTATGAGAATACTTAACTAATGAGCCAATAACTTGATGTTCTTGACAAACGGTACTTCTTCAGATAGATTATATGTTAATTAGCCAGATGGGAAAACAATACAGACATGAGTCTGTGTGGCTGTGGAGCAATTCGCATGTTCTATGAATGTGCCCAACCACAGAGGATGGAAAAACATTTTGTGGAAATAGTTTTAGGAGATGTCATTGTATTTCTTTTCAGTTATAGACTGCAGTGAGAAAGTTTTGTGGAGATGTTTTTTGTGATTCCTTTTTGCGATTTTGTTTGTATGTAAATTTTTTTTTAATGCAAACTGTGACACAGCAATGTTATTTTCTTTATTTGGTTTTAGAAAACCTGAAGTCTTAGCTAGATTTCTCTGAAAATTTCCTTAGCCCTTGACCTTTTTCCTTTGATGCCATGAAATGTAGTATTCAGTTAGGATGGAAATATTGTGACACTTAATCTACCTCGCTAGGAAAAAAATAGGCAACATTTAAGGGCATTTTAATTATTTCTAAAACCAAAGAAAACATAGAACATATGCAACATTTGCCAAAGTTCAAAAATTACTATAAGAGTAGAAATGAGGACTTAATTTTACTTTTTGTCAGATGAGGCTTTTGTTTAGATAGGGTAAAAGTCCATATGTATAACTAGAATTTACACCAAATAAAAATATGTAGATATAAGAACTGAATAAGCTTCAAGTAGCATTTCTAAAATAATGCAGTAAACAAGAAGAATTTCAGTTTGTTTATCAGTAAGTGTTATTATAGACTGTGTGATCTGATTTAACAAAATTGAGAAGAGCTACATGTATGGAACAGGAAAAATATAAAAATGCCTATGAAAATTGGCTTATTCAACTCTAAAATAAATTGAAAAACCCAACTTATTTAAAAATTCAGAAAATATAAAACAATATATATGCAAAGAACACTCTTTGAGTGTTCATCAAAAATAATCTATAGAAATAAAATATTAAAACTTTTGAGTATACAGAACTGGAATATTAAAAAAAAAAGTAATCTATCATTCAGGCACCATTTAAACATCAAATCTTAAAAAAAAAATCTCTTTGTCCATTGTTGTAGTGAGGGGAATCCTTACAACAATATATAAGACAGTGATGGACTTGGAAAGAAAGATGAAGTGATATTTTTGTAGATGTTCAGGGATGATTTTATTCCTCCAACCGTATGGCTGGAATTCCCAGGCAGACCCCAGTCATGGGACCCTGCTCTCTCCCCAGGCCCCCAGGCACCCCCACACCCAATCAGGTACATGTATGGGGCACTGTGACATGGGAACAGGGACAGGGACAGACCCATACCCTGCAGGGTCCCTCCCCCGGGATTTCAGGGGAAGGCACCTCCACAGTCTATGGCAATTCTGCAACATCATCAATTAAATTACAAACATATACACATAGACATAAATTCCATTGCCCTGAACTAGGTACAAGAATAAAACTCCTCATGAAGAAGGATGGAAACAAGGAACAGAATGAAAACAATATTGTGCACCGGAGCATGTTCTAGAAGAATAAACATATTTGTTTTACCTTAGTCACTGAGGAGAGTGTCCAACTTTATGGAGTCAAAAGTCTACAAGTACTGATAATATGGAAGACTTTTGTGACTTTGTTTTTTTTGGACATGGCTAACAGAGCTTCTCAGTATTTGAAATCCATTTTTTATTCCAGTTTGAGAATACTAAAATAATCTGTTATGCATAAGTATGGAAGATTTTTTGTATAGTCTAGAATATTCTATGAAGATATTATCCAAATATGACATGCCTGGTAATTGGAGTAAATTTTCTTCTTGACATATTACACAAATTGTCCATTTCATGGATTTTACTGATTATTAAAATGTACATTGTTCATTGTAGGAGAGAAGTTGCTAAAGGATTTCACTGTAATGACTAGCTTTCGAGATATGACATGTTAAAAAAGAGCTGACTTTAAATGTGCATTTTATCTTTTAATTTAAAAATCTCCAACTAAATCTATCACTAGATGGATTGGTTTTTAGGGATGTTTATTTTTTCCAGTATCAGGTTTCCTTCTGTTTTATAGGGAAGGAAATAAAAAGTCTGACTAAGTTACTTGATGGATGTAATGAAAACACAACATCTACAAGTGATTAAATGAAATCTTATTTCATGTAAGTAACAAAGGATTAGAAAGCTGATTTCTCTTTTATAAAAGGTTATGTTAAAGGTTATTCTATTTCTTCAAAAGTCATTCTGAATTCTGCTTGATTTACTCTTTGTACTCTACATCATCTTAACCTTAAGTTTTCTGCTACTTTCCACATTCTAGTGTAGCAACTGCTCCATAAACAAAGGTCAAATTCCCCTCATTTATGGTGGTATCATTCTGGGAAAATAATGTTGAAATCAGTGAAATTACTTTGTAAACCAAGATTTTAGAAAAAATATGAGAATAATTAGAATTAATTTCCTTGTAGGCAATTTTAAATAATACTTCATATGTTTGTACCTGATTTATTGTCAAAATCAATTTTTTCTGGTATTTCATCTCAGGCATGGAATTATTTCTTTTTAGACCATGATCTTCATTGTAAAATGTGATATAAGCATGTGCCTTCCCCAAAGATGAAAATTTTCAAAATATTCTATCCTTTTCTATGTCCAAAACTTGAAGAAGCTGAAGTTTTCTGTAAGTGATCCAATTGGATTGTACTAATTAAACTTGTGCATTTATGTTAAACCTTCTGTTGTTATTTGTCTTCAATTAAGGACAACTACTTCCCATAAAGGTCACAACACTACTATCTTATTTTGTAGAAAAAAACATTTGTAAACAGGGACGCTAAACCCACGTAGTGCTACAAAAATTGCAACTGCAGCAACTGCAAACATGTCTGAATTTTGTCTTCACCTTTTGATCTAATATTATCATGTCATTCAGAGCTGTATATACAATTAAATGTCACATATGCAGAAAATCTGTAATATGGTGATCTCAGAGGAAAACCCTTATGTGACTAAAAGGTGTGTGTAAACAAATATAGAAGACAACAGAGAACATGCTGGTTAGTTTGAAAGCTGATACTTCGGGGACTGAAGAAATCCATAAAAGCCTTTAAGTGACAAAGGGATTATTTCATTAATTTCATTGTCTCCTACGCTCTTTTTCTAATTCCTTCCCTCTAATTATTCTTCACTCTTTTGCTCTTTCTTCTCATGGATAAGCTTTAACTTAGTCTTAAAAAAGATATTTTGAGAAACTGCATTTACTTTAATTTAATTTAACTTAAGGAAGCTAGTTTTGTTGCTTTGAAATCAATATGTAATATCTTTAGGGAGAAATTTGCATTCCAAGTTGAAAATAAAAGTGGCAGATGTTTTGCATTATCAATCCTTTTCTTCTCACAGCGCTGAAGACTCATTCCAGAGAACCTGCTAATTCTTATTGTTTAGCTCTTTCACCATGCTCAAAGACCTCCAAAGATGACATTTGTTGCTTCAAATGTACGCAATACCTTTGCACAGATGAAATAAGTTTGCAGGCAATGAGAAAAAATTTACTGTGGCAGTGAACTTTCCCTGAAATTACTTTGAAACTGTGTTTTCATTTTTAACACACAATATCTTTCTTATGAGAAAGGCCAATATACAATAAACCTGTTGACAAACATATTGACTATTTCTTAATTTATTTTTGAAGAAAATTAAATTATAGAGAAAAGGTGGAACAAAATGTTACACACAATATATAAAAAACATGTGAGGATGAAAACATAATTTGGGTTACTATAAATAACCTATTACAAAATTTATATATTGAGAAGAATTTATTGTGTCAGATATTTTGTCAGGAACCTTGCATATTTAAAGACATTAATCCTGTTTGCTGATTTGTTTATTTATTTATAAGCTATTTCAATGTGAAATGCACTGCTGGACAAAGAATTTTAATGCACAGTGCACATCAGGCTTTTACACAGCATTATTTGCATAGTTTATTTCCATTCTTTTTATGAATGGCATGCTATTGCATTTGTATGGAAGTGTAAGTTCATACATATTTAAACTAAATTCTCTTGCCAAGATAATATAGAAGTGTCATTAATCTTATAAATTCCAGCAAGAAATTACTTGTTTCTCACCTAAAAATAGCCATTAACATGGCATCAACCCAAAATGTGTTTTACCTTGAGTACTGCTGTAAAGTTATCGTCTCAATCTTCTGAACTGATATAGAATTCTGAAGACTGATGGAGAGAAATACTAGAAAAAAATTAAGAGGACAGTAGAAGTAGCATTCTGAGTGAACACTGCTCCTGTTCTGCTTGAACAGTGTGCTTGAACTCATGAATTCACTTAACTACTGATTCCCCTAGACAGGCATTATGTGAGTCACCAGGAGATAAATGACCAAGGTATGGTTTGAGCAACATCTTTTGAAAGCCCTTATTGCTATCTAGATAGTAAGAAAAAAAATTAAGATAGCTCAGTTAAAAAGAAAAAGGCTCTTGACTTAAGACTTCGGTGCCTGCATTGATGCTTAGCCCTGATCAGTACTTAGGTCTGCTGGACCATACGGTTCAGTACTTCAGTGTCTCACTGGACAATACCTTATGCTGTGATACTGCCTGAGCAGCTCATCAGCAGTGAGCACATCCACTGACTTGGACTGATTCCAGTGCATCTCATTTTTGTGGGTCTCTCTCTTTCTCTTCGTGAGACTGGAAGGGGATTTGGAAAACAAGTCAGACTCAGTCCTGCAGAAGTACTCAGAGAGTCTTCCATGTAAGGCAGAAATTCTTCCGAATGGGCTGTTAGTGAAATACTGTTAGAAAAGAGTATTTTGTATACAGTCTTCTTTGCTAGGTAAACCAGAGTTTTACTTCGGCTGCCTCAAGGAAGCAGTACCATCACCTGTTACTGAATTATACAAAAGTAAAAGACCAAATTTGGATGCTGGTATATATAAGCTTTAACATTCAAGACCAGATTTTTAGAAGAATCTCAAGTAAGTAGAAACACTCATGTAGCTATGGCTTCGAAATTCCAGGATCAAGCAGGGTTTATTCTCAGCATCCTGTTACACTGTGGGTTTTCCTGTTTCCTTTATGTGTTGTTTATCAGTTTTACAATATAACAAAAATTTCCATGTGGCTTCCAGAAAGCCTTAGACAGCTTCAGGTTTGTGACTGCAACATCATGCCTAGATGCTAATTCCTGCATCTACTAAATAATGCTTTGAAGACCCTCAAAACCATTACTGGATATAGCCACTTGTCTGTGAAGCCAGACACCAGTGCTGGTTTTTTTTGGAGTCATAGTTTAGTATGTCTTCATATTGCTTATGACTCTAATAATTCCTATATTTTTTCCCTAATGGCAATTTAAATCTTATCAAGTTTCTTGAAGATAAGCTGTGTGCCACTATGTCCCTCTAAATTAATATTTTTTCATGACCTTTTTTCTTTCTTCACTTACTCTTTGAAAGTCTTTAGTTAATCTGAAAGATTAGAACTGAATTAGACAGTTTCTATTCCTTTTGACAGGATGGTTAATGTAAGCACACTCAGAGATACACTTCTGTCCACTTATGACTGCTTTGTATGTTTATAAAGGTGTTTGTGTTTCAGAAACATTCTGCTCCAGTGCTGTTGAAGATACTGTAGTTCTGTGTGATACTACAAGCATAGGTTAAATGAACTAAGAATCTCTTTTTTCTCATCTCTGATTCATTTTATAAGATGGGACGAAATGAAAACTAGAAAGCTTCTGAAAGATTAGGGGAAAAAGGAAAAAGAAAAGAATCAATCGACTTCATAAAGTTCTACACTGCTTTGTGGAAATTACTGTTGACATTGCTACAGGTCTTCCTCTGCCCCTGTCCTGCTCTGTCATTCACCTGCACAATTTTTCCTTTTCAATGTTTTACCAGCTCTAGAGGCATGCCAGGTTTTGGTTAAGAAGAAGAGCTCTTCTGCTCCAGCTATTTATATATCTATCTATATTTATATATCTATATATATTTATATAGTAAACAACCTATTCACATAAATGTGCTGATTTTGACTGTTCATTTTCTTCAAGGTAGTTGGTATGGAGCTGTGTGTTGGGTTTGTGCTGGAAGCAGTGTTAATAACACAGGAATAATTTGGTTATCACTGAGCAGTGTGGACAGAGAGCCAAGGCCTTTTCTGCCTCTTACCCCACCCCTCCAGTGAGATGGCTGGAGGTGCACAAGGAGTTGGGAGGGGACACAGCTGGAGCAGCTGACTTAACTGACCAAAAGGATATTCCATATTCCATACAGTATGGCATTGTGCTCAGCAGTATAGCTGAAGGAAGAAGAAGGAAGGTAGTGATGTTCAGAATGAAGGTATTTATTTTCCCAAGTCACCATTATGGGCCATGCAGCCCTGTTTTCCTGGGAATGGCTAAACCTATGGTAAATTGTAAATGAATTCCTCATTTTGCTTTGCTTACATGCACAACTTTTACTTTACCTGTTAAACTGCCTTTATTTCAACCCCAGTGTTCTCTCATTTTTACTCTCCAATTTTCTCACCCATCCTGATGGGGGTGGGGAGTAGAGGCGAGGGAGTGTCTTTGTGGTGTTTGGTTCTCAGCTGGAGTTAAACCACAAAAAAAATCAATAAAAGACCTTGATGTTAGACACGTTCTGACTTGTAGTGCCCCAAAACTAGTGTTTGAGAAGTGTCTATGATGGATGTGGGCAAACACAAGCAGCTTTTTTCACTGTGCTGTTTGCAAGAGAGACAGGACAAAATTAACTTCTGTTTAGACAACTGTTGTGCATCTATCTGGTTTTTAGGTGTGGTATGTTTGACATTTACTGGAAATACATCTAAAAGGACTGACTAGTATTTAGTTAACTAGAAAAAATAAAAGCAAAACAAAAAAATAAAGAATGCTTAAATTTATTTGGGGTATTGTCTCCATCTGGATTACTTGTGCAAGGTAAAGCTGCCTTTAAATTCATCTATGACTGGTTTCCTTAAGTTCCTTAAGTATTCTTGACTTGTATTTTGAAGTGTTTTTGTAATAGATGCAGCTGAGCTTATGTTTAAATACTTTAAAATGCAGATGTGAAATAGGGTTTTTTTGTTTTTTTTTTTTTTCTTTTTTCTTCTAAGCATGTGTGAAGTACATGTCTGGCTAAACTAACCGTTCCATATATATATATATCTATATTTTTCAAAGAAACTGACAGTTTCAGATACTCAAAAGTTTAGTTGCATTGGAGGGCATTTCTATCTTAAGAAAAGCCGCACCTTGGAAATTCTTTAATCACTTCTAGTGATTTAACTATGAGTTGATGCTTAACATTTCAATGAATCTTATAAATCTGGTTGGTTATGGCCAGCCAGTGTTAATTTGGAACTAGTGTACTGTTACAAAAAGTATTAGAATCTGCTAAAATAGTAGGCTCAGGAGAGTTACTTGTTCTTATAAAATAGTACTTTACTTTTGCATACTAATTGAATTGTGTTTTGTTTTAAAAGTAGAGACAACTTATTTACCCTGAGGATATATTTCATTATCATGTGAAATATGGAATGCTAGTTTGCTTCAGGAGATAAAAGCAATTTTCCTCAGAATCCCTCTAGAAACTACTGCATCAGCTTACCTAGTCATCTGTAAGGACTATCTTTCAATAAGTGTACTTCAGTGTTATTACTTTGTACAAGATTTGTACAAGTGAAATATTTAATTAAAAAGATGATTTTGTACTTTTTCTAAACTAAATAAGACTAAATTGTAATTGCTATGAACAGATCTTACCTCACTGTATCTACAGTTATTTTGTGGAGGGTTAGCCCTGGGCAAAACCACGGGAGAAAATAAGAACAGGAAACAAGCTTATGGGTCAAAGTAAGATGGGAAAATTGCTTATTGATTACCATTACCAGGAAAACAGATTTTACTAGGGAAAAATTAACTGATTGCCAGTCAAAATAAAAACATAATTTTTTATCCACGTAGATGAAAATAAAACATTAAAGCCACACCATTAGTACCCCTTTTTCCAGGCTTAACTTTACTCCCAACTCCTCTGCCTTCATGCCCCATCCTCACGCTGTCCCTGCAGCATCACTGGGAGAGGAAGCTGCAGCCAGTCCCCATTAGCTCATCTCCACCCCAACTTTTTCCTCACATTTTTCCCCTCCTCCAACATGGATGCTTCAGAGGCCTCAGGGAACACCTGCTCTGGTGCCATGCACCTCCTCCTCCTCCTGGTAATGTCGGTGTTCCCTCTATTTCTGCTCTTTCTTAAATGCACTTTTCTAGAGGCAGCACCACGCTGGCTGAGGGGCTCAGCCATGCCCTGCTCTCCCCTGGCTGCTGGCTGGAGCTGGCCATGTGCAGCTGCCCTGAGCCCCCACTGCCAGGACTGGGGCACCTGCACTCTAATTTCAAAGGAAAATTGGTAACAGTAGAAGTTGTACAGAAATACAGATGTCTTCCACTAGCATGCTTTCCAGCCTTTAGGCTTTTTTTCCCTAAATGTTTACTATCTTCTGTGAAAAGTCCTTCAGACTTCAGAAAGGATCCCCAAAAAATCTTTTTCTGATTTCCCAAGTTTCTAACAGTTTCAAAGTCCATGTGGACCATAACTGATCAGAGCTCACTGCCTAATGGTGTTAATGGTAATTCATTTCTTCTTTTAATTAAACACAGATGTAGATCTAAAGTTTAAGAAAAGAGGAAAAGCTGTATTCCCATGTCAAGCTCATAATTTCCTTTTTCTGCCACACTGCAGGGTCATTGACAGTACCCCAGAGCCTACCACAGATACACATTAATTACCCGTTCTCTAATTACTAGGGTATCAGGATAACGGTTCAACCATTCATTAAACTTTCTTCTTACAAAGCTCCAGAGACGTGTGCAAGAAGCTCAAAACTTGGCAATTTTAATTGAACCCTATTAAATCATAAAAATGAACAAAAACTCTAGTTATCAATAAAGAATCCTTTTTCATTTTGTCCATCAAGCTCACAACATACAGATGGATCATTTTTGGTGCAATCTCTTTGAACATCCAACAATGCAGCTGTTCACAGGATGTTAATTATTGGGAATACATCAACAGGAGTAGGGAAGAGTCCTGGCTATTAAATTACTAGTTGAATTCTCCATTGAAGACATGCATGGGGGCAGTTAGCTAAATAAGCAAATCTAAATAGGATGATTATCTAAAAATTCGAATATTAACAAGAGGAAGACTGTACAAATGAATGGAGATGATAACAGCAAGTTAAAAATACATTCTGTACAATTCCAAGCAAAGAAAATTTAGGATGAATACTCTGATTCACACAATAAATAGGAAGCAGCCTGAAATACACGTCTTTAAAGTTATAGTAAAATTAACTGTTGAATATTTGTCATTAAAATAGATAGTACATCTTTGCCAAATTAGTGTAAGTAGTTGGATAGAACTTACTTTTGTAATAAGTGTAATGCTAAGCCATAGTAATAAAACACTCTTCACAACAGGTATTCAGGCTTGTTTGTCATAAATGAACAATTTTTGCAGCTTATAAAAATTAGCTCTATATAGAAATCCTTATCAAATATGTGAATTACCATTTAGAAAAGATACAGAAAATATAAAGGGAGATTCCTCTCCTTGCAAGGTATTTCTGGATACTGGACCACTATGTTGTATCAAATGAGATTCAGCTGAACAGTTGCTTTCTGCTAATCAATAAACAGATTAACTCCATGCAGATGATTCTGCTTAAATAAGCATGTGACACTTACAGCAATTAATCAGAAAAAAAGAGAAGACAACATATGTTGATTGAGCCTGTCTAAACTCACCCAGAAGAACTTTGGCTATCTTTTGCATTTTGAAACATTAAAATAATTGTGTCAGGAAATTGCTCCATCTCTCTGATCTATAACATTGACTTGATTCAGGGCTGTTTTTTCTTCCTTTTTTTCCTGATCAGTTAAATTGGGATTACACTTGATTACAGATTACACATGAGTGTAATCATACTGCATTTATTAAACATTTCCCTGATTTGGTTATTTGAGTACTAAGATTACTTCAAATCTTTCCCATCAGAATGAATTTCTGTTGCCCTTCATAGTAGACAAAAGTAAAAAATCAGGGAATTAATTACACATAGTTAATGCCTTAAGTGGGTTGCTGGATCACTGAGAGAGCAAGACCAGAAGAAAAAAAAAATTATAGTAACAATCAAAATGCTGAAAGAACAAAAAATAGCAAATAAAATTACATGTATTATTGCCAGGCACAATTACAAAAATGCTGCCTAAGTCCATCAGGGCATGGTGCTCATAACACCAAGGCCTTGGGTTTGATCCCCATGTGGGCCATTGTTGTAATGGGGAATCCTTACAACAAGTATAAGACAGCGATGAACTTGGAAGGAAAGATGAAGTGATATTTTTGAAGATGTTCAGGGATTATTTTATTCCTCCAGCCCCATGGCTGGAGTTCCCAGGCAGACCCCAGTCATGGGACCCTGCTCTCTTCCCAGCCCGGGCATCCAAACCACCCAGTCAGGAACAGGTATGGGGCACTGTGACATGGGAGCAGGGACAGGGACAGACCCGTACCCTGCAGGGTCCCTCCCCACAGGATTTCAGGGGAAGGCACCTCCACAGGCCATTCACATAAGAGTTGGAACTGATGATCCTTTCTGGGTCCCTTCCAACTCAGAATATGCTGTGATTCTGTGATTTACTCTCCAAACTCTAGACAATACTCAAGAGTTTCCATGGAAGGTTACTGCATAGCCAGCAGAGGTGCAGAACAGATTTTGGGTTCTGTGCTATCTTCTGGGTTGGGCTTAATGCACCCAAGGCCTCACCACTGCCAGCTCTGGCTCATGCTGTGTCCCTGCAGAGGCTCTGGAGTGTGGCTGTGCACATCCTGCACAGCTGGCTGGGCCTGTCCTTGTCCCCCTGCAGCGCCTGGTTGCCATGGTGGCCCCAAGGCACAATGATCATGAAAGAACTCATCCCTTTCAGGGAAAATATGGAATCTACATTCTATAGGAGACGATGTAAAATGAATGTTAAGCTTTTCCACTATAATTTGAAGTAAAAAATTAAAATAAGTCTTATAACCTACTGTGCAGAACCTCATTTCTTTGTGTAGTCTACCTATGTGATAGGCAGTGTCTTAATTGTGTTTTAATAGAAGTGCCACTGGGAACAGTAAATTTAAAAAATGTTTCATCCTAAAATTAAGAGGGAATGGAAAGATGGCAAGAAGCAAGCAAAGAACTTATTTAACATCTTATATTTTCAATTAATGATGCAGAGGACTATATCATACAGCTATAGTTGTTTTTATATGAAAGCCATTTTTAAATGGATATTTAAATGAGCTATTCTTTATTATTCTTATTCAATTATAACTGTACATATCACTATGTATTAACATCCTGTACAAGGACTTAATTTACATTTAATTAGTTTCTCTGTAAAATGATTTCTGCTTTTGAAATTATGCATTTTTACATTACAGAACAATCAAATTATCAGCCTCACTGCCAAAGATCAATTTGGAACTCTGAGAAGTGTGATGAAGTATGTTTTCCATCATTAAAATTACCTGCAAATTCTTAAGCACTGTCAAAATGTCTATGGCGGTTATTTAATTTGTTTATGACTAGCAGGAGTAAATGGGATTGTATAGTACAATGGAATTTTCAAGAAAGTTCATCTTTCCATGAGTAGAGTGCTTGCTGGAAGTCAAAGAAATCGCTAGACTAAATGTTTCTAGATTTTATAAGTCTTTGCTTCCTTATAATGTGTAGTCTTAAGATAGGCATAAAAATGTTACATGGGTTCTAATTAAAACAGATGGATTCTAACATCAGTGAAATTTATAATTAGTGCACTGGTATGTGAAGCAGAATATTATGAGAAAGGAAAGTCTAAGCTTAATTTTGTTTCCTGATTCTTTATTCTAATGAGGACAGTGTTGAAGTTGGTAGTCTGAGAATGACACATTAAAATAACCAAGTGGTTCCCTCATATGAGGGAACAAAAATACCTAAACAGAGATCAGTGAAATTCTACACTGACTGTTTTCACACACCTAATTCTGTCCAAAGTGCTAAGAAGTAGTTTTTAACTGTCAGAATATTACCATCGTACCCTCTACTGTCTGTGGGACAACAGGAGAAGTTCTCTCTTCTACACAATTTTGTGAATTTTTAGAGAGCTGGAATGCAAGCAGGTGATATTAAAAATCTGTTGTTAATACAGCTCTATAAGGTTAAGTACATCTTCCTACTCAAGGGAACAGTTAATGCTGCTTTTAATAAGCATATCCTGAATTTCTTCAACCGAAGTGCAAAACATGAACAATTAATAGCAAACAAGTTTATACTGAATGTAAAGTGAAGTAAATGCAAATCTCACATTTCCTTGGGAAAAAAAAAAAAAAAGTTAAAAGAGAAAAAGACTAGCCACTGCCTTTTTTTCCTGGACAATGATTGTTGCTTATAGTTGTGAAAATTTGGATTTTGGAGTATTAGTATATACAGGGCAAATCACTGTATTAAACCTGAGACATCACTATGACAGCAACTTATATAATTTATCATTTATAATTACTCATGTTTTTGAGGCCTAGAATTGTGTTATGTTTCTGTTCCTATTTGATTTTAAAAAAACTGAACAAAAATCCCAAACAAACAGCAGCCACCTTGGAAGCCAAAAAATTCTCACCTTCTTCCTCTTCCCCCAGTTTTTACTGTTGGGCATGATGTTACATGGCATGGAATATCCTTTTAACTAGCTGGAGTGAGCTGTCCAGCTGTGTCACCTCTCAGTTTCTAGTCCACTCAGAATTCTTGCTGCAAGTCAGGGAGGGTGGGGAAAAGAGATTGTGATGCTGGTGCAACCACTGTTCAGCCATACCATTATCTCCTATCACCACAAATCCAAAATACAACACCTTTTTGACTACTATGAAGAGAGGTACCCACCCAATTCCCTTATAATGATTTTGGTAGTTTAAATCAGCTACTGTTGTTAACAAATGAGAAGTCTTAAAAATAAACCTTAATTAAAAAAAAAAACCCAAAAAACTTAACCAGCTACTCTTCTGAAGATTTTTCTTGGGCTGGTGCAACTGCTTTATCTAACAATAATAAAGTAATACAGACTGGGGATTTTTACAATGCATGTTCCAACTTCAGAGGAGAATTCCAGTTCCAACAGTAAGACTGATTGCCACTTTATAAAAAAAAGAAAAAAAAATTATCCAGTCTGTCCTGGCATTAACACCTCTTGAAAAATAACACCTCACTGAAAATATCTGACCTTTCTTCCACTGGTCTTTGGCTATCCCAGTAGAGAATAATATATAACTCTGCAACCTATGGGAACATGTCTCAGACAAGGAGAGACAAGCTTGAAACATTTCAGTGTATTTTTGGAAAGAAGGTACATATCAGGATCTTTTCCATAGTCAGTTATGTACCAGATAGAATTTCCTATTAGCATAGATAAAATTAATGGTTTAGTTTTCAAGCTGGTATTTTAATTATGTTTGCGTTAACTCAGGCTAGAAAGAGTTTAAAAAGCCTCTGTTTAAATTTCTTTTAAGTAATAGTTTTGAGCCAGGTGACTGTCAACCAGAGTAAGATAAAAATGCCAGATAAAAGAACAAAGTTTATTTCAAAATAAATGTCACCATTTACAAATGGTGAAGAGAGTTTACACTTGTATTGACTTCATGAGAGTTGGATTAGCTGCTAGCAGTTTTTATGTAGGGGAAGGAAATATGCAAAATTTTGTTTCTCTGCATTTCTATACTTCTGCTAAATTCAGACTTCAATGGGGACTGAATGTCTTTGTCTCATTTGAAAACAAAAGCTTAACTGTGAGAGACAACTCTTGGCTCTATTGAGATCAGGGATTTGGGAGTCGGGAGCTCAGTATCTGCCCCAGGACTGCTCATAGGGAAACACCCCTTAGATCCTTTTTTCTTCCATGAAGAAATTATTTATTCTTAGGATATCTGTACCAGTAACCATCCACCTACAAATACAGTGGTGCTGGAAATTCTTCTCTCATATTTAGGACTTCTTTCAGTGAAGCTGAACAGAATGGAGGGTATGAGAAAGATAATTACTGATTTTACAAGATTTGCCTTTCAATCGATAGACACTGGTGGTCATACATATAGGTCATGGATGTCTTGGGGCAGGTAGCATGGCCTCACTTTTTTATCTTCTTTGCCTTTTTGGTGGCTGGTCAGATATTTGGAATAGGATTAATTTTCATAACATTCTACTCCTCAATGTTAATGATGCCATCAAAATGGAATAAAACCATTTATTTTGTTACAAATTTTATAGATTTTAATGCAAGAAGATGTCATTATATTTAATAACCAAAATTTCTGGAAGAAAAAAAACCAAAAAAAAACAAAAAAAGGAAAAAACAAACTGTAAAAACCTGAAAAAAACCCAACAACAACAAAACAGAACAGTATTTTGCCGATAATTTCGGGTAGCAAGTTTCTGACTTCTGTTTGAACTTTATATGTCTTTCAGAAGTCTATTTGCTCTTAATTTGAAGGCTTTTGAGTGATGAAAATTGAGCACATCACTTACTAGAAGGTTTCTCATGGATAATTATCTTTACTATAAAAAATCATGCCTTATTTATAGCTGAAAATTTATCCAATTTCAGCTGCAGTCACTGGGTATTGAATATTATGCCTTTGTTTAGTAGATTAAACCCCCTTGCCTTTGAAAATTTAAGTAAATAGAGCTTTTTGAATCTCAAACTGCAGACTTCGAATCAGTCTCATGAGGTTTGTCTGAACATTTTCCAATTTTTTGAAAACTTTTTGCAGATTTAGGCAGTCTATTAGTCTTTCCAGTTGCATTCAGAAGAAATATTATCCTCATATTTCTCCTATATATGCCTGCAAAATATGTCTCCTGATGGGATTTGTTTGGATTTCTGCTAACTCCTTATGTGACTAATGTTTTTTAGACAGTGGGTTTGAATGTCAGGATTAAGATGCAATAGTGCTTCAACAACTGAATTTGAATCATAATAAACCCAGGCACTAATAAGAGAGTCAAAATTAACTTGGGAAACCTAAACAAATTCTGGTTAATTAAATATCTACAAACCCATTAGCACTAGTTTTCTTCTCATCTAGGTCAGGATCATCATAATTTCTAAGAGCACAGAGCTGTGGATTTTACCTCAGTCATATATATTTTTTCTTCTAGTGCAGACAAATCTTCTAGAATTTATTTCAATCATTAATGGCACAGTAATTATATTTTTATACATTATACATTATACTTTTCCTTATATACATTAGCTACACTAGTCTGTGGGGTGAGGCGGTGGGCAGAGGGTGGTAAATATTCTTCTAATAGTTCATTTAGTCACTCAAATAGAGGTACAACGATCTATTTGCACAGGGAAAATAACATTTTCCCTGCCCTGAATGTTAACAATATAGGAAAATATTTCTCCTTTGTAATATAACATTGAGTAAAACAGACAGTTGTCTCTGTCCACTTCCTGTTTCTCGTTTGAATTCTCAACAGCCAGCAGAATACACAGCTTGCTGGGCCAGTGGCTGAGTCTTCTAGGTCAGCCAAATGAGGTGTTTTCTCATTCTTTGATCTCCAGCACTATTTTCTGTTTTGGTTTTTGTTTGTGTGTTTGCTTGTTTGGTTTTGGTGTTAGTTTTTTGGGTTTTTTGTTTGTTTGTTTTCTTTTTGATTTTTTTTATTATTATTTTCTTGTGAGAAAGTAATTTTCTTCTCCTACTTTCAATGATTTATATTTCTTTAATATGATGTGTCTGTACCAGCCAAATAACTTACAAACATGGTACAGCCAACTGCAAAGTGAAGTGAATTGAAGCTGCAGTGCATACTTTTGGGAACTGGGAAATAGCATAGAAAAGACAGATGCAGGCAGATGGCCAGCCAGTTTGCTGTCCAGGAGAGTGTGCACAATTCCAGCTGGGAGTTTCTGCTTCGAGCAGATAGGACCCAGCATATGGGGTATGAGATCTCTCTGAATGTTCATTTTCATTTAAAAGGATATCCTTCAACTGGGGGTTACATGTGTTTGAATTGCCTTTTTACAATTTCTGTGCTGGGTGGAGAAGGGTTAGCAATTATAAAATTGAATGGGACTTCTCTAATGTGATATTTTGTCAATGGAATTTTAGCAGAGCTATTGCTACTTTTGAGAAAGAAAATTAGAAAAAAAAACTATGTACTACATTTTCTGCAAACAATCTGTTGTTGATTAACCCATTTCTCATGGTTATGATTTTCCCTCTTTAATTTGGTGTAGAAATGTATGGGAAGAGGGGGCTTGTATTTCCAAACAATGTATATGGCTTGTAACAATAACTGCAGCCAAATCACAAGCTTTTTAAAGAGAGATACAGAATTTACTAAGTCTGTGGTTTAAGCTGTGTTTATAGATGGGAAATTTTTAATTAATCAAACATTTGTATTTTAAAACCCTCTCTTTTCAGTTCTTACTTGCCCTTATGAATATTTTTTCCATGAGCTTACAGGCTTTCTTACCAAGTCATAAGAAAATCTATATAATTGTCCATAAAATAATTCTTCTCCCACTTCTCTGTTGCTTTTAATGTAAACAAAGACAGCCAAATTGGTCAACCAAATATGGCTGAGACAGAATGACTTCATTGGAGCATGGGAAAAGACTTTTTATTTGGCCACATATTTCCATATATTTGGCAAAAGACACAACTATATAAGAACAAGCAAGTGAAAATTGTGTTTGCACTTCCCAAAGAATCTCTCATTCTGACAAATCACTGGCAAAAATGCTGCAAGCTCGTTGCCTCTTTGGAGGTAATCCACAAACAAAACCACGGGTAGCACACACCAAGTGCAACCCAGAGTGCTCGGCTGCAGTCTGCATTGCCACTCTTGGGACACTGGGCATTCCTAGCAGCTGTAAGCAGGATGGCTTGTGTTACACTGAGGGGCTGAATGGTGCTGTGGCACAAGTGCATGCACAGCACAGTGACTCATCTCCAGTACACTTAGCAAGCCAGCCTTTCAGCTGCTCTGAAGAGTGGAAACAGTCCTCAGATGATATTCTTTGCCTTGATGGAGGACCTCACATACAGCAGATTGTTATATAGAGCCCAACCTGCTTCATTCAGGGAAGTGCACTAGTGAATTAGTGACTGCATGGCATACTTCTTTCTTTGTTTTGAAGTGTGATGTGATGCAGCTATGAGCCATTTTAGTGGTAAAAATCTGAAACTGAGTTAGAAGCTGGTAGAATGATAACTGAAAAATAATGTACAAAGTGACCATGGAGAGAGTTCCTTATTTTTTAAATAAATTAAAATAGGAACCATTCTATTTTTATTCAGATTCTGATGTCTAAAAGATGGCAGGTGCCTTTCAGGTAATTTATTGCCTGTTCATTCTCCAGGAACATCTGTTAAAATTATAGCCACATTCAGTGCAATACTTAGCCTGAAAGCAATTAGAATTTCTGTCTTTAATGTGTGGCTTGCTAAACTCTATTTTGTCATTCAGGTTCATGATTCAGTTCTCTATGGTTTTAAGTTTTGGAAGCAGTATTTCTTTGTGCTAGGCAGTGCATTTATTATGCTGTTCTTCTATTCACTCAACACTTATACAGTTTTAGAGACAAAAGCCTAAGAGAAAAAAATCAGCTTACTGCTGAAATAGGAATGTTACCTGAGAAATCAGGATTCCTTGGGTAGCTCATCCTCTCTTGTTTCAGAAACAATTTGAATGGAAGAAGGTATGGATCTTTTAACTACACATTCAAGGTGGCAATGTGGATATTGCAAAAGGAGAGAACGAAAACTTTTGTGGGAAGTGAAGTGTGGTGCTTCCCAGGAGCCCAAGAGACAGTTACAGACTGAACTGTAGACAAGTAAAGGACAATGGAGGTTCTGGGGCACTTTTACTTTGAGTACTTGTTGGTGGGGCTGTGCAAGATGCTGGAGCAGCACTCCATGAACATAAAAATAGACTGACCTGGGAAGTATTGAAGGGTTTGGCCTTCCCTCCTTACACGACAGAACATGATTTCCTTATGACAGCTGGAGATCAATAGGAAGAAGGAATTGAAAGTATGCTTGGACTCATTGATTCCCTGTGGGAACATTCAGGCCCAAAGGTGTGTGCAAGCATGTATTTTGAGGACCATAACTCTTCTGATGTCAGTGATATATGAGAAGTCAGCTAACAGCTGAATTAATTTCTATGTATGTGGCTATCAGTTTGTGGCCCCCATGATTAAAAAGCAGATGGCAAATTTCCAATGAGTCCTGGGTTTGATATGTGCTTTTCTGCTTTATTTTTTTATGATACAGTATTATGTTCTGGGTAGAATGCATACTGGGACTGGATAATGGCAAAGCAGCTGCTTTTTTGTACATTCACTTTGAGAGAAAGGAAACCTCCCAGAGCCACAGTCATCAAGAGGTAATGCTCATTTTGTTTGAAAAAATTCAGAACATATATATACATCTGAATTTCTCAGAAAGAGAATTGACCCTTCAGTATGTGGAGGACCTTGTTAGAACAGGCCTGGCAGCATTCACTGTTAAAGGCTGCCCAGTTTTGTCATGAGCTATGGTTTATTTGGTATGAGAGTACTAGAGGGAAAAAATCTGAAAGATTGAGCCTAAGATGGTGGGCACTGGCTTGCTGTTAAATGTCTTCACATTTAGAAGTTCAGAGTATTTTGGTATTTGTTGTTCCACAAAGAAGGAAGTCTTTTCACAGACATTTTTACAGCATTTTTTGGGTTATTAGGAGGTAAACTGATTCAGCCTTCAGCAGAAGATATATCAGAACCAAAAGGGTAGATCCCATTGCAACCCGTTTATAGAGAGCTGTCTCAGTCATTTAAAATTAATCACATATATAAAAGCTAATGATTGAAGTAACCTAAACACTAGACAGGTCTAAACACTTCTTAAGTGTTAATATCTCAGGACAAAGGATCTCCAATCTTTTTTTTTAATGTTCCACATATTTCTATTAACAAAATTAATGGCTTTTGGTTGTGAGAAATTAAACCATCAGTGGTTTTTTGCATATTAGATTAGTTTTGTTAGCTGGATCCAGAGGTGTCAATGGGTTGATGGAGATTTAAGCTTCCTGAGTCCTTAGTAATTTTTAAGATATCCTACACTGACTCTTTTCTTGAATGTGTGACTGAGCCTGAAGATGACAAGCTTGATGTGAAGCCATGCAGGTGCATGGTAGGAAAACACATTCTTTTTTAGTATCTCTGGGAAAACACAGATTAGCTCCCAGAAGTGCACATGTGAAATAGTAGGATGGTACTGGGTGCTGTGCAAATTCATGCTCAAGAACCATATATTTTAGACCAGCCATTAAAGTATAGTAGCTGAAGATCCATTAATCTTTACTACTAGTTCTGAAAGGAAAGTACGGTGTAAAAATGTTAATAGGCTTATTGTTGAAATTGATGACAAAATCTGTCTGTTAATTTGATATTCTAAACATGTCAAACACATGCACAAAATATTGTGGTATGCTTTTTTTCAGAGAATAAGCCCTTCTCTCTCTTTCAATAGAACACAAAAAGAGGCATAATTATTTCTTGTTAGAAATATTTTCAACATGATATATTAATCTGAACACAACAAAAATGGACATCAATTTTAAAGTACATTTACAGATTTGTTGTGTTAGGATCTACATAAACAATTAAATAGACAGACAAATAAATAAATAAATAACAAGAATCCTCTATCCCTGAACTACAAATTTCAAATGACTGCAGAAAATCACATTTGTTTCCGATAATATGTGAGTTTATAAATTATTTCCTATGCAAATAAACCAGTAATCATGTCTAATAAAATATTAAAAGTACATTGCCAATACTTCTTTTGCACACTATGATGAGAAATGACGCTGCGACTTTAGCCATTCAGCTGAGGAAATGAGCAAGTCCTTGGTGTTTTTGCTCTAATTCTCATTCAAGGAAGACCATTAATGATTTTCTTTTATCTTTTTTTTTCTTTCCTTACTCTCCCCCGCCCAAAAATTTGATTAATCATTTCTGTTACATGTTTCTACTTGGCAACCTCTGGATTCAAAGGTTCTATCTCAGCAATATGTCAAAAGGAGTGACACTGCAAAGGCTGGGACCAAGCTTTGACATGACACTAAATGAGGAACTTTATCTTTTGGGACATCTGGGTGGATTAGATTAAATGAACTTTAAGAGGAACTTTAAAGCTATGAGCAGAACCCACACAATCCATAAATATTGAATATATCTTCAAATGTGCACTCTCTAGCACTACTGCCTGGTTTCAATTCTGTATTAATTCTCTTTAAGAACTGCCTCATGTCTTTATCAACATGCACAAATTAATTGAAACAGCAAAGAAGTAAAACAAAAAGTCTTTCACAAAATGCAGGAAAATTATAATGTAGCTTCAAGTTGCCTGTTCTGCAAAGTCCAGCAAGGATTTTGACAATTACTCATATAAAAAATGGTATTTTTATGCAGACAAATATGCTTGTACAGAGAGCATAGAAGTTTTGATTGAAAGTATGGTCTTAAAAATTCCCTTCAGTTTGCTCAGATCATCCATACTTGGTGTGAAGTATGTTTGGAGACATGTTGAACAGGAAGACTTAAGTTTCCTCTTCTGGTCTTTTTGTGGTTTTTACACAGTGTGGGTCTGAGACACTTTGGCTTGGGAATCCTCCTGAAGATCTCCTTGATAGATCTGCATTTGACTTTGCTCTCTGAAATAGTGTGTAATTATATTTTTTTCTTGTCAAACCTTTATTTTTTTTTTATAAGTCAGAAATTTTGGTGCAAGGGTGAGGCAGCCTCTTCTGCGACACGCTAAAAGCAACTGTGAATGTTGCATAGGTGTGACCTGTGTCAACAGTGCAAATTGTGAAGAGGTGTGAATTTAGGTGTGTAGGGATTTGTCTACAGCTCCCTTTTGTTTATAAAATTGTAACTTCTACAGTTTAGCATTAAGATAAAATTTTGCTATCTTTTTTTGTGTAGTTAATGTCTTGTGTGTGACAGTATTTGGATCTCCCACATGGGGAATGAATTCCATGTGAATTCACATCACCTAACTTCAGTGACATAAATAAAAGAACTGAATTTAAGATACTGATCTGGGCTCTCCTTGTAACTAAGAAATGACAGAATGGAAGATTTTTCCCACTTACCTTAAACACATTTTTAATGTGTGTGGGTGCCTACAGTCTGCTATAGATACTTAGATGTCTTCTTACTACAGAGTAAGACTGTATGACTGGCTTAGACTACAGACATGCTTTTAAAATGAATTAAGATGAATCCATTTTTAGGTGCAAACCAAAATTCACTAATTAACTGAGCAAAAAACATGGCTTTAAGGTCATGTTCCTTCCACATTCATGGAGATCAAAAGGTAGAACATTCAGATATGAAAATTTATACAACTTGTGGATAGATTAAATTTTTGTGTAGGAAACCAGAGACACTGAAAGAGACCTAGAAAATTGATACAGTGGGCTAAGTAATTTTCTGAATCATGCTTCAGCAAAGGCATGCCATAGTCAAGAGTACATGTGTTAAATGTTGCTGTTGTTATTCCACATACTCCACTGACTAGATATTTATAAAACAAAGATACCAATGGATATTTACCAAACAGAAATACCAGTGTTCTCTCTTTTCTACAACAATGTATTACAATGCAGAGTAGAATGTAAAATACCACAAAGTACCACTGTATGATGTATCATTCTGAGCTCTAATATCAAAAGTGGTTAATGACTTTTATTTCATATTGCTGATGAATTTTTGATATTTCGCACATCTTGGGCATTTTGCTAATCTTATACAAAATTGCTATCCATGAGAAATATTATTTTATGAGGAGGTCTGTTGCACTGTATTTTGTGAAACTAAAAGCATGTAATTGCAATGTTGTCAAATTAGAATATTTCCAAGGTCTAGGTTGTAAGCAAAGAATTTGTAAAGTTGAAGCTGAAGGTAAAATTGTCAGATAGTTTCTAGAAGGATGGATTAATTACTATCCTAGAGAGGCTATTTTTGTATTCTTATTTGTGTTATTTAGTGTTGATAGATCTGATATCTGTGTTGTAATATAAACCAAAAATCTGCCACTGAATTTTGTTAAATTTAAATATTGGAAAGACAAAGGAAAAAGAAATAATCTTTCAGAAAATTGTTTCTTTATGACTAAGAACATTTTGGAGACAGATGAGTATTCACACTACCAGAATGTTTTTTTTATGATCTTCATTTTATTGGATATTTATGTAGATGAGAACTTGATGACTGACAAATGAAATTGTAAACTTCTTCCCAAGACACATGGTCAGTTGAACTTTCTTCAGGAAGAAAAAATGTACATTTCCTTTGAAATAAAATAATCAATCTATCTCTATTTTGGAGCTAAAAACTGCATTGTACAAATTTCTAGAGGTAGGTGATGATCTCAGTGGGATTGCTCAATGAAAAGGATATTGTTTAATATGTGTAAGAGTCATGTCTTCCAACATTCAACATTTTTGTGCATTTTCTGATTGAGAAAAATAATTCTTATGAAATTCCAAAATATTTTGAAAGTCTGCTTAACTTATGAATGTAAATTGTGATATTTTGAAGAATCCAATTCTCTTGCCATTTTTACCCAATATCTTCTGTTTGCAAAGCCACCTCTTCCTTTCTTTAATGAAAAAAATAAATGTGCATATTTTTTTTCTAAGTAATTGAAAGGTCAAAAATCAATATATTTTACAAATATAATAAATTGTCAGTAACTTATGCCAGCTCAGTTATCTTGCCATGAAGAGCAGTAGCTTCTGCCATGTAGCAGGAGCAGTATCTGCTTAGCTCTGTTGGTTTCATTCTGTAACAGCCTTTGAGACATCTTTATTATTGCCATAAAGGATTTAAAATTTATTATTATATAGCCTAGTTTTTCTCTTGGGGGGGTCTAAAGCAACCTTCAATGACATCCAATTATAGACAGATCATATAAAGGGAGTATTCATCTAAATATAACCTGGTCTTGTTCTTGGGTAGTCGAAGGCAATCCTCAGCCACATCCAATTATAGATGTATCATATGAAGAAAGTACTCATTTAAATGTGGCTGATAGATCCATAGATGACTAGAAACTGGTAGATCATCTAATCTTACTCCTGACATAGCATAGGCCATAGGATTTCATCATTGACCTCATAAACTACAGAAAAATGCCTTCTAGGAGGCAATCCAGCCTTGATTTATAGGAATCAAAAATCTGTTGCTCCCTTCAGGCATGTTGAAAAACAGTTTAATTTTCTCTGTAATTTGCCTGTATGATATTTTAATTTGGTCACATTTATCAACTTTATATGAAACATATGCCTTCTGGGATAATATTTCTGTGGAGTTTTTTTATAAGTAAGACATTACAATCGAAACAAAATTATTGCATGTTATGATGATTTCTTAAAATAGGCTGCAATATGCCCTGCATGGTAAAGAGCAGAATGTTTTCTTTGTATTCTAGCTTCCTAGAAATGCAAAGAATACACAATTTAATAGTCTAATTAACTCATAAGCTGCTGTCACATATTCACTGGTGGTGGAATGTTAGCATTGTATGTTTTCAGATTTTTTTTTTTTACAACATGCTAATAACAGACTCTTTTGCAAGTTCTTGAATATATATACTTATATTTATATTCTCTAATATTATCTTGTAGAAAATCTCTGATCCTTTGCTTAGGTTTGTGGAAAATAAATTATCATTGTTTGCTAGAAGTTCCAAAGACTGAGAGAAGCTACGTGTTAGAGAGCAGGATAGCCTAGGACATTAAAGAAATTCAGGTTCTGGCCACACAAGACTGATGATAGTCCTGTATATATTTCATCATTCAGATTTTTTGAATTAACTTTATTTTTCTGTTTAAGAATGTAATTACAGACTTAGGCTACAGAGTGATTACATGTATTTATTAAGATGGCAGCAAACATGAGAAATGATAATTTTTTGCAGCCTGTGCTTTGCTCAGCCTAAAGTTTGGCAAAGATTAAGGGTTTTTTTGGTTCATTTGTTTTTGTTTCTCTGATAGAAATGGAAAAAGCAAATATTTTTCACAATTTAGGCCATGTATCAGTAGAATATCAACAAAGACTCTATTACCTGTGGAAAGCTTAGTGAAAGCTTTGTTTACTCTCCATATAGGATTTCAGGATGTAATTTTGAATTATTAAGGTGTTTTCAGCATGTTTCTTAAAACAGTGATAACATAATATGGGAAAAGAGAAGAGAGGCCTCATGAGTTTCAAACTATTATGATACTGAACTGGGAGCAATTTGAAACTCCCTTGGTAATCTTTCATACAGCCATAAGTATATCTTAAAGGATGCTTTCTGTAATAAATCTCTATCATATAGGTCTTATGCTTGTCTTAATATTATAACATCTGTGAGGAAAATATATGTGAGCTTGTAAAGGGATTCACGTTAGAGACTGTATTCAAAAATGAAATGTGTAGTATACAAATGTAATACTTATAGGTGCAGTATTTGGTGCAAAGATTATGGGAAATTAAGACTGAAAAAACCAAAAAATTGCCCTGATGCTCATACCATTGGTTGGCATAAGACTCAAGGGATGTTTAATGCATGACATTAAAAAAGCCACTAAAAAACTGTGGCAGGAGAAAACAAAGGAGGCTCAGTAAAAGAAGAACAAAGACTGCTTGGTTAAGTAAAAGAAGCTTCTTCTGCTGAGCCTGGGAGAAGATGTAACAAAGTTTCTAAAATGTGACAGATAGAACCACAGAAGTTTGCAGTAAACTACAGCTAAACACCTCATCTGAAAGAAATGGTCTGATGCTTGAATCATTTATTCTATTGGCTGTCTAGAGACATGTTATTTTAATGGTAAAAATATTATAAAAGCTGTGTGCTTTTCTAATAAATGTTTCCGGCCTTATCACTGCCTGAGGACCATGCTTTTTGCCCTGATATGCTGCAAAAAAACAAATAATTTTTATTCTGATTAAATGTTTAATTCACTAGCCATGAAGTTGTTTTACTCTCAGACTTACTTTCCCCAACTTTAACACTTGTAGTCTGAGGACTAGGAAGGCAAATTTTTTGTAACATCTTGAAAATATCAAAAGAAAAATACAAATGCAAACATCAAATATATCTAGAAAAAATTAAGGCGTAGTAGAATCACCAGTAAATTTTATTACACTGCTTTATATATAGGGGCTGTAAATAATGTAACTACTGCTGCTTCAAAATGTTTTTACTCCTGCTATGCTGAAGTGCCTCAAACCCCATTCTTTCAGCTCAAGAGCAGATCTTCATAAATAATGTTTCTGCTATGGATTTATGCTACTTAAAAAAAAGATAAAATTTCAATACAAGTGAAATGAAGCTATTATTTTTAAATAGCCATCAATCCTTGCCCTCTCATCATTTATTTTCCCCTAGATGTTCAAAGCAATTCAGATACTGCCAAAATACAGTGTGTGCCACCCTCGAAAGAGCTGCCTAGTTAGAACAGTGTCTTAAGGGTACAGAAACATAACTGCTTTACAGTATATTTTGCTTTTTCCCTTCACACTTTTAGTTTAGTGACTTTTCCTCCCCTTCAGTATTGATCTAGATGACAAATCAAATGGAACTATTTAACCAGACATCTTTGCATCTGAAACCTGTATTACCTGGAAAAGAGTACTTATTAGTGATTGTTTTTAAATATTATGGTTAAGACAGCATATTCAAATAAAGTCCAGAATATTCTTAGCACTATATGTTCCAAGGTAATGAAGGTCTAAAGCTTAAAAGTAAAAGCCTGAGATTTAGTGAAAGATATTACGATGCACAGAACTGAGCAACTGTGCTTTTACACTGACTGATGTACAGTGTCAGTGAGCTTGGATAATAAAGAAAGATTTAGTACTTTTAAATTTATATTAAAATAGTAAGTAATGATTCATCACACAAAAACAAAACTAAAAATCAATACTCAACAAAAATTTATCATGTCGTCAGCCATCAAGTAAGAGGTTGTGAATTTGGGCAGGCTTATCAGGCTGATGTTTGGGTGGGCAAGCCAGAGAGAGAGCAGTACGAGTGAGATGAACATGCTACAGCATCCATCTATTTGCTGGTGAGCCCCAAGCCAGAGCAGCCAGTAAGAGGGCCTGGGAACTGTTCAGGAGTGTTGGACAGAGAGCAGGGTTCGTGCTGGTGTTTGAGGGATCCACTAAAGTGCACATGAGTGTGAGCTGGGAGTGTTGAGTGTGTGCTGTTAGTACTGACAGCTCCAGGCTCTGCTGGCTGAAGAGGGCAGGGGACTTGGCTGCCCGTGTGTGTGTTCATGTCCTGCATGGCAGCTCCTTGTCTGCGGCAGCCTGTGCTGTGTTGGTGCCCTCTGCGTGGGCGTGTTTGGAACACACCCCCAGCGTCACTACTGTTGGACTTGCGAAGGACAAAAGAGAAGCTGCGTCCATTGACCAGGGATGGAGGTCTCTGCATCTCTGGGCTGGACTCCAGGGGTCAGCAGGAGTAATGTCGTATATAAATAACAACCCAAAGCTGCTGGAGGCAAGGGCCATTTCTTAAATCCCTTAACAAAATGTAATCAGAGTACTTATAACCAGCTTCCAAGTTTTCCTCCAACTTTTCTTCCTTCACAAAAAAGCAATTACATTGATGAAAAAGCACATTAATCCCCAAAGATTTAATCGGTGTATTTTTATACTCTCATATAGCCATAAATATAAAGAAAATCTCTAAAGACCTGTTAAAAAGAAAGTGGTTTTGATGAAAACAAAAATAGTAACTACAGAACACACCAGAAGAATCCCAGAAACTTAATACTGTTGTGAATAAAATTCAAGGTCAGGTTTATCTTGCAGCAAACAGAATTAATATTAATTAAAGATAAAATTTAATTCTCTCTATCAGGGCTAACCTGATCCCTGGCTGCTTAGACAATTTCTCTGTGTTCCATGGAGGTGGGGTTGCAATTGGATGATCTCTGAGATCCCTTCTGACCCAAACCATTTTGTTATTCTATGACTCCTCCCAGGCTACCTATCCTTGCTTCCATATTCTCTTGTCTTCCTCTTTGTGTTTCATTTTATATAGGAGCTGCTTGTTCTATAGATAAAATAATCTTGTAATGCTTTTCTGTTATAAAGACATCATAATCTTCTAAATAGCTGGCAGTTCCTATTCCATGTATATAATAAAATCATTGAGGCACTTTATCCAAATGCAAAATTGCACAACTGGTGTACAAGCTATGCAATCCTCAGAGTTCACCTCAAGTTCCATTGAAGACTGGAAAACTGCAGGTATTCTATTTTTTTTCTTCACACTGAACAAAGAAATTACATCATGGGAATCTACCTTGGTAATAATCAGTGACAATTTTCAAGCATTTTTTTATTTATGCTTCATAGATTAAATGCTTATTTTGTTATTCACTCTATTTGGCAAAATAAAAAGCAAAGTTCTTTGGTAAGAGAAAGTAATTCACATTATGTTAGCTATTAGACATGATTTTAGGAAGCTGCTATGAAAGATACAAGGAAATTTATATTACAGAAAGAGATAATATTTATTTGCACCAGCTTTCATCTTTGGCATACCACGTTCTAGCTTTCATAAATGCTAGTAACATTATTTTCATATGATAAAAGCACAGAATTGCCTTTCCTTGCTGCAGTTAGTAACTTCTGTGATTCTGTAGTCAAGCATTTTCTGTGGATATCACTGTTCCTCTGAACCTTGAATAAGTGAAACTCAGAATGGCTGATGCTGGAAAGTATCTCTGGATCCTCTGCTCGAGCTGGGCCACCCAGAGCTGGTTGACCACGATGCTGTCCATCATGTGTCACCTGCTCTGGGTGACCCTGCCTTGGCAGAGGGCTTGGAGATCTCCAGAGGTCCCTTCCAACCCTAACTATTCAGTGATTCTGTGATTTGTAAATCTTAATTTTGGTAATTAATTGCTTGCTAGCCATTTCCTTCATAATGGCCACAATGTTATAAATTTTTAGCAGATCAAAACTTCTGATCAAAACCTGCTTAGAGAATGTAATTAACATCATGGAGGGGAAAGATTTGGCAAAAATTAATATTGAAGTTCTTTTTTCTAAACTACTCTAAGCTGATTTAAATACCCGAGTGTGGAGAAGTCAAGTAGTCCCTATAGTCCAATATTCCAGTTATGTACTGACTGATGGGAAAAATTTGATGATTGCATGTAAGAATATCTGAAGTATTAAGCAGTGTAAATATCTAGGGTAAAGCAGCCCTGTTAAGGCCCCCTCTCCTGAGTTATGGGAACTAAAAGTTGGCATAAGACTTCAATAATTTAACTGTGTTCCCCATCAACACTTCTTTCTGTGAAATATATATGTATTTTGAAAATGCATGTCCAATCCTTTTCTAAATCTTTTAATGTTTCTTAATGTTTCTCTCTCAAGTACAGTAATTTACCTTCTTTAATTTCCTTTTTCTGTTTTTCTCCCTTTCTTTCAGGAGATATGAATAGAATGTTCTGCATTTAATTCTTTCTCTACTGTACTTTCTTATTTTGTTGTGTGTCCTCTTATTCTTCTGCTTTCTAAGATTAAAAAAGAAAAAGGTCCAAGTCTCCATATGAGATTTTTTTCATCTCCTTAATTATCATGGTTATCTTACTTTGTGCTATATCTAGTATTTTTCCACAAATAGTGACAATTTTCTCTCAGCTACTGCAATGAACCAGAGTTTCAGTTACATCTACATACCTCAGCAAAAAGGCAACAACAATAATTATGGAAGCTATCTACCATACAAGGTCAATTTTTATTAAACCTTCTATTCAGAATCATAAACTCTGCCTCTATATAAGGAAAGGAGGGTTAGTGAGCATCCAGAAATGAAGCACCACTATCATGTAAATGGTTTAGGACCTCATCCTGCTTAAGTGTCATATAAATTTATTGTTCATTGAGGTTAATAGGTACTGAGTATATTCAGTGACACTTTAAAGCATGAAGGCCTTTTTCCAAATTAATCTTTATTTTTGTTTTAGCTTTAATATTAAAGCACTTTGAAAGAAGACCTAGTAACCATAACAACTACAGTTTGCCACATTCTATTGGCAACATTCTATTTCAACAGTTTTATTTCTGTAAGCATTTTAATAACCTTGGCTTTTCAGTGGTTGAGTACATCTGATTTAATGCTCTCTTCACAGTCACCTGTGTAGTGAGAACAAGAACTAGTTTTTATCTGATATTGTAAATGTACAACTCCCACATTCTTTGCTGGAATTCCAATAGTAGCAGTTATTGCAAAAATATTGCAAAGGATGATGAAACACCTAGAAGAAGAATTTGAGAAAGTCAAGCAAAAAGACTTAAATCTGGTAGCATTTATTATCATCAGTGAAATAGATTGATTTTGTTAAAATAAAAGTTTTCACTAATAACACAAGACTAACTTCAAACTGTAGCTATATGCTTTTAGTAATGAAAACAGTTTTTTTTGGTATTGAAAACAAAGTTTAAAACATTTTTTTTTTTTTAGATTTAGAAGTAGCTAATTTTAAAAAGTCAAAGTGAATACAGAGGAAAAAACACCCCATGCACATTAGAATTAAAAGTAAAGACATTTAAGGAACAAGGATAAGTTATTTCCAAATGCTACAGAAGCTGTTTACAGACATATAAAATAGCTTGGAACAAATTACAGATAGAAATGTAATCAATATTTAAAGTAGTTTATCATGTATATGTGTATGTTTACAGTATAGTGTATTTAGTATACATAAATATAATCTAGATTTAGTAAATATTTTATAGCATAGATAGCATAGATATTATGAATGTACTCTGAAATATCTAAATATGATGAAATTAAAATAGAGTGAACAAATATTAGTATTAGAGAGCACAGTGAAAAACTATTAACTATAAGAATATAACTTAAAAAACCTAAGTGATGTTCAAATGCTGCTATTTATTATACATAAGGCTATAATGAAAAAAAAAAGGAGAAAAGTTAATTCAACTTTTGAAAACACACCAAAACCAGAAAGTATTGCAGTGAGTCAGAGAACCCAGATACTAATTTAGTTTGAAAAGGCCATTAAAAAATATAGAAGCGGGATATATTATTATAAATATATATCCTTAAGAGGTGTGAATTTTCTGTAGCACTCAAAAATTGGGTTCAGTTCTCAGATTATCCTTCAGCTCTATGACTATTAAAAACAAATGTTATTGTACCTATGTTGCATTAATTTTTGTCGAAACTAGGACAATTTTTAAATTTGTGATTTTTCACATTACATCTTATAATGGTTAGAACAATTGGGATGGGGAGAGAATGGAAAGTAAAGAATCGCTAGGGAATAGAAAGAATACCCCAGAAACAATTAAAATCTCCCTAAACTGATTACTTACTTTTTTGTGAATTGACTTCATAGTTCATAAATCAATTCTGAAAAAAAAAACAATGGAAATTACTTTTCTCATTTTAAGATATGCTTTTATCTCATAGCTTTGACCGAAGAACTTCAGTTCAACAGATAATCTGTAAACCAGAATTACAGGTTTTTAAGTACTCAAACAAAATGTGACCTTAGAGTTATGACATGGTTGACTTCCCTGAAAAGGAAGACACAGAATACAGTGCCAATTGTGTTCTGGTTTAAAGTATTTAAGGATTGATAGAGTAAAAAGAATTGAAATAGATATCACCATTTGATTTTTTTTAACCAATTAATTGACTGGAATAATTACATGGCTTTCTTATGTGGTATCTTCTTTATGTGTTCTTTAATCAAATGATTATATTCAGCTGGTTATGATTTCCTAAAAAGCAGCTCATAATATCAAAATTCAGTTAATTAGAGAGAGAAGGTAATCAATCTTTCTAAGCTCAACCTAAGAATATTATTTGATTTTAAAGGATTGACTTCTTATCTGAATTTGACAATTGGATTATTTAAATTTATGTTGACTTTTGTCAAACTGTTTAAATGTGTAGCTCATAATTTAACTTGTTGTTTCACCACCTTGTTAAAACCAATTTGCTAAGATGATAAAATAAACTCATTGCGTGTTCTAACAATAATGAGCCCTGGCTTAGTGACAGAGAAGATGCAAGAATCCAAGGTGAATATTTAACTTTTTTCTATGCTCAACTGAGTGCTAATTTCTAAATCTTCTTGATTTTGCAGTTTTACCTCTTCTATGGTGTTCCTACCTTCTATCTCATTAGTGAAAACTTGACCTTTTATAATCTCTCACCGTGGTTGTTTCCACCATCTCTTATTGATTTATCATTCTGCAGGTCTAAAAGCTCAAATAAAATAAGAATAATTGTGTGCCACAGGAGAACCTCTAGGTAGGGTAGAGGCTAAAATAGAAACACTGAGTGATATGTAATTTGAAATTGATAAACTACAAAAGATGGATACAGCAGTGGATTGTGACTTCCCTTTCTAAGATTCCTATGGCACTTTCACAGCAGTCTGAGGCAGATCATGTCCCCAGCCCCTCTGGTCAAGTGTTGACAAGCACCATGGACTCAGGACACAGGACATTCACTCCAGCTGTTCAGTATGGTTAAGTCCTGGACTGCTACAGAGAGCTCTTGCATCTCTGGTTCAGCTTTTTGCAGGATCATGGATGTGGCCAGAGAGCAGTTGTTTTGACTGTCTATTGCTTTCTAAAGCTGACTGCTGGCAGAAGCCAGCAATGCCTTGGCCACGTGTGTGACACCAGGCCAGTCTCACTGGTGGCATCCTTTGTACTGGAGGTCAATGAATGGTTTTTATAACGGTTTCTGACATGTTCTGTTTTCCCACCCCAAATGCGACACACAAGCAGCAAAAGTTACATAGCAAATTTAATCTATTCTTTAATTTCTTTTCTAGCTTGTACTGGATTAGGTTAGAGTCAGAACCAGTCAAATGTAGTATCTGTCACACATACCTGGGGCTTTATTGTGTAATGTGCAACTGTGCTACCTGATAATGACAAATAATTAAAAATCTGAAAGGTTCTCCTGTTGTACCATTCTATAAGGATTCTAGCTCATGCATCTGAGCTGCTTATATGCCAGCAACTCTGGGAAAACCATCTTTGGGGCAGAGATTTAGTGACATAAATGGAAGTAGTCTTTTGGGTTTTGCATATCATCTGCTATTTCAAGTTTGTGATGCAAATATTGAGAGTCTCATTATCAAAGGGCAAAGACATGAATACACATGTGGGAGGCTAAAGTGATACTTATGTCCTCAACTGATAGCACTGTACTCTTATCTATCATTCATTTCTGTGAACCTCATCACTGCTCCCAGGCATGTGCATTCATATTCTACAGAGTGCAGAGTCCATAAAAATAGAAGAAAAAGATCTTCTAGTGAATAAATGATACCTTTTTTGAAAACCAAAATTTTCTTGTTTGCTAAAGAATTTACATATTGCTGCATATTTTCCTTAAATTTGGTAGAGTCTTTTTTCCTGCAGATGTATTTATCTCTGGTTAAATAAACTGCCATAGTATTTCATCAGAACACTTTGCTACAAATTAGAAAAATACCATTTTATCTAAAGAAAAGTAAGGTGATGAGGCTACTATACATTGAGATGATTAAATAGAATTTTTGTTCAGATGTTTGACTGTCATACCAGCTGAACTTTTCTGCCTTTGCTTTTCACATCTCTTAGGATTCCAGTGTTTGTCGCATCTGTCAGTCAGCCAATTAAATTCACATTGAGAGCAAACACTGCAAGGGAAGAAAGTATCATTCTAATGAGCTCCTATTATTGTTTACATTCTTGTACAATAAGTGAAATTTCAGCTATCAAAACCTGACAGCAGAAGGAAAGAATTCTTGTTAGGAAAAACTAAGCCAAAGATGTGTCCCTTGCCAGGGCTGAGCCAATCAGAAATCATGGTAATAACTCAAGAAGAAGAAGGGTATTGTGCAAATGTAATTGTGGCCAAAGAACAGAGGAGTGAGAACATGTGAAAGGAACAACTCTGCAGACACTCAGATCAGTGGAGCAAGCGGGGCAGGAGGTGCTCCAGGCACCGGAGCTGAGATTCCCCTGCAGCCTGTGGTGCAGCCCATGGCGAAGCAGCTGTGCCCCTGCAGCCCATGGAGGCCATGGAGATGCTGAGATCCACCTGCAGACCATGGAAGAGTCCCACACTGGAGCAGGTGGATGCCTGAGACAGGGCTGTGACCCCATGGGAGACTTGTTCTGGAGCAGGGTTCTGGCAGGGACCTGCAGACCCATGGAGAGAGGAGCCCATGCTGGGTCAGGTTTGTTAGTAGGAGACTTGCAACCCCTTGGGGGACTCGTGCTGGAACAGCCTCTCCTTGAAGGACTGCACCCATGGAAAAGTGACCAACATTGCAGCAGTTTATGGACAACTGTTGCCCATGGGATGTACTCACACTGGAGCAGGGGAAGGACTCTTCTCCCTGAATAGTGGGAGAAATGTGATGGGCTGACCATAACTCCCACTCCCTGTCTCCCTGTGCTGCTGTGAGAGAGGAGGTAGAGCTGGGAAGGAGGGAGGGATGAGTGGAATGTGTTTTTAAGATCTTATTTTAATTCTCATTATCCTGCTCTGATTTTGTTAGTAATAAATTCAGATAATATCTCTAATTCTAGCCTGGTTTGCCTATGATGGTATTTGGAGAGTGATTTCTATATAATTCAAATATTTAAAGATAGCTATTTAAAGTAAAAATAATTCTTTCTAAACAAAAAAAAAATTGTTGACTTTTGTAAATTATTTCTGCAGTTAAAAATTAGAAATTAATACCTGTATATGGAAAATAGTATGGCCAGCAGGGCCAGGGAAGTGATTCTTCCCCTGTACTTGGCACTGGTGAGGCCACGCCTCGATTCTATCCAGTTCTGGTAGGACACTGAGGAGATGGAGCAAGTCCAGATAAGGGCAAGGGAACTGGTGAAGGGTCTGGAACATAAATCCTGTCAGAAGCAGCTGAGGGAGCTGGGGTTGGTCAGCCTGGAGAAAAGGAGGCTTTGGAGGTGACCTTATCACTCTCTCCAACTGCCTGAAAGGAGGCTGTAGCCAGGTGGTGCTCAGTGCTGTGGTCTGGTTGACAAGGTGGTGTTCAGTCACAGGTTGGGCTCAATGATCTCAGAGGTCTTTTCCAACCCAATTCTTTCTGTCATATTCTATAAACATCATTGTTGGCTGACAAGCTGGACATTAGACTAGCTTTAGACAAGAGAAATTACTAGTGCTTTTATTAAAAAAAAAAAAACAAACATGTTTCTACAACAAGAACTTCAGCAATCCATGTCTTTTCTGAATATCAGTCTCCAACAGAACTGTGGGTAGAAATATTTTCTTGACCTATTTTAACTTGAAGATTTCAAATTTTATTTTTTCTTTTGCACTAATGCAAACCCGAACATATTCAAAGCATAAGTTTTAGAAAAGGAAGAAGATTAGAAAAAATCCAAAATCATCTGAAGGAAATATGCCTTACCTGATGTTCCTGTTTCTTGAACTGTCACAAATAATGTGAAAATGCTCTAAGCAAGAGCAGAAGGCCCTTCTTAAATAGGTTTCTCTATTGGAGAGACATTCATATAAACCCTATGATGTTTATGTGATAGGCTTGGAATCTCTTCTCCAAATTCACAGTGAAATGTCATGAACAGAAGACAGCTGGCAGTTGGAAAAAGCTCATCTGTAACAGAAACTGCACTGTTCAACTTAGAAGTATTTTCCTAAATTTTGCTAATAGAAAGTACTATAGCCTATATTTGTGTTTGCATATATATATATATCAAATCACTGCATATCTGTTATTAAAATAGATTATTCCATGAAGCAGGGAAAAAAGGTATTTTGCATACAAGCTTATTGCTACAATCAGCTTTTTCTTTATTTTATAAACAGGGTGGGTTTTTTTTCCTTTTTAAAGCAGAATAAACTTTAAAACAAAGGAGTGCTTAACTTTGCCTCAAATAATTTAAGAATAGTGGTTTGTAACTCATTGCACTTACACAGACTCAAAGAAGACTACAGTTCTAGACAGTGAAAGGAATCATATGGTAATGGTGACATACTCTAACTAATCCCTATATATTCAGCCTCAATCAGAAAAAAAAAATAGAGTTTTTGTAAAATATATAAAATCAGGGGATTGTAGGGTTTTTTTTAATCTGTGGGAGAGATCCACCTGTAGCCTCTGGAGGACCCCATAGTGGAGCAGGTAGATGCCCAAATGAGGCTGTGACCCTGTGGAAAGCCCTCATTGGAACAGGCTCCTGGAAGGAGCTGTGTCCCCACTGACAGATGTGCCCATGCTGGCTCAGGTTCCCATGATGGACCCACACCAGAGCAGCCTGTTCCTGAAGGACTGCACCCCCTGGAGGGACCCACTCTGGAGCAGTTCATGAACAGCTGCAGCCTGTGGGAAAGACTCATGTTAGAGAAGCAGCCCTGTAGAAGGTACTCTATCCTGTAGTAGGGGAGGAGTATGAGGAGTCCTCCCTCTGAGGAAGAAGGAGCAGAAGATACAGCATGTGATGAACTAAATGCAACCACCATACCTTGTCCCCCTGCACCACTGATGCGAGAAGGCAGAGAAAATCAAGAGTGACATTAAACCCAGGAGAAAAGAAGGGGGAAGTGGAATTTTAAGAATTAGTTTTTATTTCTCATTATCCTAATCTGATCTGATTGGTTCTAAATTAAATTAATTTTCCCCAAGTCAAGTCAGTTTTGCCTGTGATGGTAACTGGTGAGTTTCTCTCCCTTGTCCTTGTCTGAACCCACAAGTGTTTTCTAATATTTCCTCTCCCTTTTCCAGCTGAGAAGGGCAGTAATAGAGTGGCTTTGGTGGGCACTGGCATCCAGCCAGGGTCATCCCACCACAGCAGACTATAAATGACAGTTTGTTTGCCACAGGACCTTGATAAGTGCAGCTTGACAGCGGATTAGCCTTCCAGACCCATAAAGTGTTGTTTAAAGGAACTCACAGTGTCAGTGAGGACAATCTCCATGTATAGTTTCCCTAAATGTCAACTTTTTAATTTAGTGTGTAGTTTAACAGCAATTCTGTGTTTAAATGTGCCAGTTTCAAGTGTTTCAATTAACTTATCCATAAGGAAGTGCTGAAAGGGATGAATGTTTAAAATAAATGCAGATTTATATGCTTCTATGAATTTATATTTGCCCTCTAAGTGTTACAACAGAAATAAAACATTCAAGTTTACTGAATGTTCATGAAATACACAATATTTGCATCAGCTATGCTGCTCTTTACTGTGTTGGGTTTATTAAGGAATTATATTTTCATCTATATAAAGGCATAGAGATGGAAATTTTACATATCTCAAAGGAGGAAAAAGCTTTTCAAATGGATCTGTGTAGAAGTATGGGTGAGCAATATAAAGAATTGGATCAATAGAAAACAGAAGAGAAGCAGAAAAAGAAAATTAAAATTAGAGATGAGGAAGGTAGTCTGGGAGCAGGGAACACAGTTAAGGTTGGCTTCACTGTGCATCAAAAGCACAGAATCAATAAGGCCATTGCTTAAACTGAAGATGAAATTACTTTTGTAAATGTGCTTTATTATTCTGGATCTCTGTTTTTACTTGGTTTCATGACTTTGCTCCAGTTCACTTCTGCATTGCTTATTTTTCCCTTCTAGAAGTCCTTGGTCTTGTTTTGTCTTTTTTTTTTTCTTTCTGGAAAGATGTCTTCTACAGCGTAAGCCTACTTGTCTGCACATTTATCTATACAATTTTACAGAAATATAAAATACAACACTAAAGCATAAGAAAAAAATAATGGTCGGTGTTATAGTTCCGTGTATCAGGAATCAAGAAAACAAAGATAACTGTAAGGCAGGATACAAGCCAGGTGTTGATCTGAGTTAAACTGGAGACATCCATAATTCATGTAGTCTCAAGAGCATGATTTGAACTTTCACACTTTGTAAGAGACTTACTGAACTTGGAGGGCAGCAGTATGGGCTGATGTTCTCAGTTCTTCCTAATGTTTCATACTAGGTGGATTGTGCATCTTACAGGTGTATAAACTGACAAAAGTCAGCAACAGGCCACAGTTCAGTCATTTTCACCCAAGAAGCTGTGAAAACTTGAGCTGAATGCTAACTCACAGTAAAAGCCATCGAGTGCCAATCATACCATCATCATGGCGCTGAGGAGAATGCAAGCACTTCTGTAAGATCTATTTTGACTGAAGAGAATCTGCCAAGAGGTCAGAAAAGCTACTCTTGAGGTGCTGGGACAGTTGAATTATGTATTGTATTTTATTCCTTTTTTTTCCAGTATTGAAACAAAACATAAAATTTTGTGCTTGATAATGGTTTATTCTAAGAGCATAGAAGACAGAATTGAAAGAATCATAGAAAACCCATATCTTTCTATGATTCTAAATCCTGTTTTTATTCAGAGAAAGGTCTTTGGATTTCTTTATATACTCAAGAATCTAAGAAACAAAGGCAAGGTGATAATGAAACAAAGGCTGCAGATCAAAATGAGAAAAAGGTTATTGAATCAGAGCAAAATCCTGCCAGTCCAGAAAATCATAAGGTCAGTCTTTATTTTAAAAGCAGTCAAGGTTAATTGAAAGACTGTGCCCCGCTAACAGCAAATGTAGTGCATTGATATGGTTCTTTGAGAGACAGCAGGAAATTTAAAAGGAGCATCTTCTATACAAGAAGCTCTTTCCACATTTGCAGGTAAGAGGTTCTATTTAAAATTATGTTCACTGAGTGATTGTTCACGTTGATGTGTTGTCTGGCACCTCAAAGTTACTATGTCAAGAAATTTGTTTTGAATTATTCTGATAGTAAGATATTACTGGCACAAACCAATGCTAGACATGGATATTTTCAAATGATTCTCTAAGGAAATAGTTTTGGAAAGATTAGAGACCATGTCAAACTTAGTGAACTCAGGGCTGTAAATATGCTGTTGACATTAGTGAACAAATCTGTAGAAGCCTTGGAAAGGAAGGGGGCCTTTTACAGCCATAGAGACAATCAGAATTAATATGATCATTCCACCTTTTTTGTTTACACATGCATATTACCTTTCCCTAGAGTGAATGACCTGGATTCATTTGTTATATTACTACTTCTTAAAGTGGTCAGCAATACTTTCTTTTTTTAATTCTGTCTCAGGCTGCAAAGACGGACTTTGTTCAGACTTATGGCAGAGAGAAAGAAGAGACAAGAATGGTCTCCCTTCTTTTGGATCCATTTTTTAATGTATCAGTCAGCCAGCCTTGTCTACCCACAAGTTACATAGTGTAACGGATTTAATCTTTAATAGATAACTAAGAGTTGATGATCTTAGAAGAACACTTGTGTTTTAAATTTAGGAATGACTGATCTTTGTGTATTACATTCAGCTAGTGATACCAGACAGAAACTATGTATACTTTTCCAAGTCTGGGGTTTATTCCCTTCAACTATTTTTTTTTCCCCTTAAAAGCATAATATAGTTGCTTAATCTTAAATACATGAGGAAATAAGTGAATGAGAAAAACATGAGGAAGTTAAATTCAGTTCATTAGAGTAGATTGAACTTCCTTCTGACTTAGATTTTATAGTTAAAATTTGAATAGTATTTTGTGGTCATTATGTTTTTATTATTCTGTTTCTATTGTATAAAAGTTGATTTTTGAATGGGATTTTTGTGTATTAAATGAGTATTTGAATTAAAAGATTGCTGGAAAGTCTTGTACATTAGATTTAGTGACTCCAGCTGTGGAAGCTGAATATCTGAGGTACTAAAGCTCAAGAGCAAATGTAAATAAGAGGACCCTTAACCTAACTAGTCAGCTTGTCAGAAAAGTGTCTGCAGTGCAGAATCTTTTAACAGTGGATAGTTGCCCTTGAAAATGTTTCTGAAATATTAAAGCATGGATATGAGCAAGCATGGGAATTACTGAAGCAGAGGATAAAAAACAGTAAACAGTGGAGGCTTTTTTTTAAAGTTTTTTTTTCCTTTCCCTGTAAGTCCATGGGGTAAATTTGAAGTTCTTTTTCAACAAGAAACATTCTTTGCAAAAATAGAGAGAAGAGTATTTTCTCTGCTTCAAAAGATTTTGTAATGTTTTCCCAAGTTAACACTTAAAAGTGTTTCTTCTGGGGCTTGAGTGAAATATTAAAACTGGAAAGCCTGAACATCTGCCCCTTGTTCTAGAATTTGGAATTTAACCCAATGGACGAAAGGCACTGTAACTCACTTCTTTGGTATAAATAGATCCCAACTGCTCAAGAGCTGACTAATCAAGTTACTGATTAGTCTAGTTATTCCAGAAATTCCACTGGCTTTTAATAAAAAGTGAGATGATAAAATGTGTTTAAAGTGCTACATTTGCACTTAAAAATTAGTAAATCACTTTAAAATACATAGTTCATACATACAACACAGCAGAAAGCAAATAGAAATTAAACTGTTAGGGTAAAGCAAATTTGTCAAGTTTCAGCTGTTGTAAAAGCTGTGAAACAGACATCACAGGATGCATTATACTGCATGCATCAGAAATATAAAAGAAAACAGAGCATGAGTATTTTGTTTACATTGTTAAAGAACAGGTTTAATAGGCAGTGATTAATATCTTCATTTGTCTGGGAATGTTTGTTATGTAAATCTAAAAATTATACAGATATATTTTATCAGTGGTAAAATTATACTTCTCTCATTCTCATAGAGTTCCATCGTGAAAGCAGTACTGGTAGGAAATCAGGTCTCAGAGGAGTTTTGTTTTCTTTTTTGATCTTCATTATAACAAGGAAAAGGTTTACAACATTTTCCAGTCTACAGGAATTTACTTTATGTGCTGATTAGACTTTTGTAAAGACAATTCATGTATAAGGAAACTGAAATAAGAGGACATTTCCAATGATCAACAAAGACAAAATTTTAAAAAGCTGAAAAATGTCCTGGACAAGGAAGGTGTATTGGGACAACAACTACAGAATTGAAGCCAAAATGAAAGAGATTTATGGAATCATTACAATTTATTTCAGAAAAAATTTAAATGTGTTAAATTTAATAAAAGTGTTCAATAATATATAAATCAGAAAAAGACTTGTTGCATTTCCACATATTTTGAGGCAGATCTAAACTAAATCATCATAGCTGAAATATAGGAAAATTTGAATCCTACATCAGCTGTGAATTTGTTTGATGAAGGCATTTCATCAAACCCAGGGAAAGTTTCAGCAGCTCTGTAGGATTTTCTTATATAAAATGACAATATTAAGATAAAAATAAAATGAATTGTCTTGTAGGACACTAATATTGCAGGAATAGGAAAACATTATATCAAACATATTGACTCTGATGGATAAAGCCAGCAATAAAATGCAGTTAAACATGGAAAACCTAGAATTAGAAATTCCCACATAAGGAAAATAAAATTGTTAAGAAAAGTTTAAATCTAAAATGTGGAAAATACAAAGGACTGAATCAATTTGTCTTATTTTCCGAATAAATTAAATAAGAAAAACAGTGCTGATTTAAGAAAAATAATCCCGTTCAACATAGGTGTCAGGAGCACTTTTTTTCATGCAGAGAATGATAAATGTGTGAAACAGGCTGTCAGACATAGCTGCTCAGGCAAAAAACACAGGGGTCGCATGAGAAAAATGAGATGCCTACCACAGGGGATGGAAGTACTAAGAATGGATGAACTTAGACAGGCTGAATAACCTCTTTCATTCTCTGATGAGATGTTATGTTATCCTCTCAGCTGTTTCATCTGAAATTGTTTAATTGAAAAAGTTGTTCTGGTTGCAGTTTCGTAACATTGTCAGAGAACTTCTTAATTTGTATTCTGACAATATATTTTGAAGAGTGAATGTTAGTGTATTTTTAGGCAATGCTGTTCCTTTTAGCCTTATTCCTTGAAGTATTCAGGTGAATTAGTGTAATGTGTGAGGGTGTCAGGACACTCTGTGTAATGGTTTATTGTCATTTAATGGTATGGTTTACGATCTGCTCTGTCTTTTTTTGGTACAGAATAGTGAAGGTTTTAGCTGAACTGTGATTGAAGAACACGCTGATGTTAAGCTCTGGTGATATTTTACAGAATGTTATCCTTTAGACAGTGATTTTTTTAACCACAAGGACTTCATGACCTTGCAATCATTACTTATTCCAGGGTGTTTTTAATACTTTACAGGGAAAAAAACCCACCATCTAAATTATAATCAACTTCATATGATTTAATAGCATTTAATATTTTGCATATGACACCAAAGTAGGGCAGAGGTGTACCAGTGTATACTCTTCAGGACAGGGCTGTCATTCAGTGACCTAGATGGTATTTAGGCGTGGATCACCATCAACCTTCTGAAATTCAACCAAAACAAATGAAAAGCTTTTCTTATGTTCCCCTGCAACAGCATAATCTGGAGTCTGACTGGCAGGGAAAGGTAGCTCTGCTGAGAACCTGGGGAGTGCAGCAGCTGGGAAGCCAAACTGGAGGCAGCAGTGTGTCCTGGCAACAAAGCAGGATGAGAACAACCGGGTGTGTACTAATCTGTACACTTCTTATCAGCTCTGTGAGACCACATTTAGTGTCCTGCATCCATTTGGTTTAGTATCCTGCATCCAGTTTGGGGCTCTCCAATAAAGGAAAGATGTATTATGTAGAGTTANTGATAGAATTCTGGCACAGTGAGGTTAAACACAATGAGATTATTCTGATAGAATAGTGTATATACACTATTATAAAAAAGACAGGAGAGAAATGGAAGTTTTACTGAATCCTCAATGACAAACTAATATTAATCTGTACTAGGCCTAGAATGATTAATTTAGTGGATGTACTGATGTAGTTTTCATAACTCCATCAAAATAAAGGCAGTTTTTTGAAGTTGCATAATGTAAATTAAATATGAACACAAAATGATACAGGCTTATCTACAAAAATTCCTTTGCTCCATTGTCATAGATCACTAACACTATCAACCACAGTGCTAGGGGCAGTGAGCCTTCATACCAAGCTGCAGGTGGTCTGAGTCAGTTTTATAACCTTTCAGGATCTCATTCCTAAAAAAGCTATAATTTCAATCTAAGTATAAATCAGATGCATTGATGGATCATAGTAGTATAAAACCTCAAAGAAACAAGATACATGGAGAGGAAAAAAACACAGACCATCTGAAACATTCCCACACTGAAGAAAAAGTGTGTAGCTCTTAAGGTGAAGTGAACTTTCTGAGCTGAACCCCAGGTGGTAGCATGGAGTTGACCTTAGTGATCTTGCCTCCCAGTAAACTGAAATGTTTCTTGACTAAATTGAAGTACTTGATAGCTGGTAGTAGTTATCCTGAAGTAAGAAGAGCTTTCTTAACAGATTGAAAGAGAAGGGTGAAAGTGCAGAAAACATTGCTAGGCCTGAAAAAAAATGTCTATTTTTAAGGAAGGGCTTAAGAGCAGCTGGTACAACAAGAAAATAACTGTAATTTTCATTGAGCTATTCATAGAATCATGGAATGGTTTGGATTGGAAGGGACCTCAACTACCACCTAGTTTCAACCCTTCCACCATTTCAATGACACAATGACTAGGTCAGGTTGCTCAGGACCCAGTCCAATCTGTCCTTGAACACTTCCAGGGATGAGGCATCCATAACTTCTCTGGGCCCTATTATATAGTCCTGAAACAAAAAGATAGTGTATGGTAGTATTTCTGAGTTTCAGCACAAGGGGCGGGGTTTAGGCAATGAACAAGAGAAAAAGAAAATATGTAACACACTATGATAGGTAAGCCTTAGGCCTTGACATGGCTTATTAATGGAGAATTTGATTCTGTTTCATCAGTCAAATTATTATAAACTTCAAAATTAATGAGAGAAAATAGCTCACTGTATTGAAGGTAGAGTGCATTAACTTGACCTTTTCCCTCTCTTAGCTTTAAAAACATCATTTTAAAAAAAAGTATTCATAATTTCACTTCACTCATATTGTAGAGGTTAATTAAAGTTTGAAATTCTGTGTATTGTTGTGCTTTTCCTTAAGTATGTCTGAATGTCACCATTAACATAATTTATGGTTGTGAGGACCTGAATTTGAGCAGGGAGTTTTTGTGTTCCTACTCCATCAGGCAAAATAATGTAAATATTTTGGTATTGATGAGCAAAAGTAATTAGCTCCAAAGGTGCAAAGGGTAGATAATGAGACAGTTTTTTCTTGACTCTGCAGATACAGACTAAATGGCATCAAATCAGCAGTGGCAGTTACTATTAGCCTCCAGCTACAGCAACACCTTTCCCCCAGCAGGAACAGTTGTAGAGCAAGGAGTCTTAGCAGTAGCCAGGGGGGTATACCTGGAAAGAATATTAAAAATGTCTCTATGCAGCATTGTCATATGATGGAGAGTGCTGAAATGTAGAATGATTTCTCCAGCACAAAAAAAAAAAAAAAAATCTATTAAAATTAATTCCAAAATACCACTGGGATAAATTTGGTGCTGAAGAATTCTGCAAGATGTGCAAATACTTTCAGCTTTGATAAGGGAATTCATTAAAAGCCAGGAAAAGTGGGTAACTAGAAAATTGAGACTACCACAAATTTCTACAATAGTCCAGGACAGTGTGAAAAGATACATTATCCTTTTTGTAAACATACTCTAATTTTAATTAGGAAACCTCATAGCACCTACCATATTTCAGGTAGTTTTATAGACATCTAACTGCTTAACAGTTAATTGACTGTCCAATGCAGTCTTCTAGCAATCTAACTTTAGGTTATGTACATTCTCAGCCTTCTTAAACCCACCTCAAGCCTTCTCCGTGCATTTATGAGGAATCTTAATTAAAAAAAAAAAAAAACAAACCAAAATTATTTCATTGACATGTAAATCAGGGAAAAGACTATACATACTGTACTGTTACTTCCAGAACCACCAATGTCCATGCAACTATTTATGTTTTCAGGTCATTTGGAGAGAAGAATGCAAAGTAGGAAGTACATTATGTTTGTCATGGTCTGTGCAATGCCTAGTGTCAGAGGTCTAATGTGCAACTGAACAAGACTGAATTTGAAACTGAAAATTGATTGAACTGTTATCCTGATGTGTCTCTTTTTAAGCACTTCCTGTGCTATTTATTTTCAAAGTATCTTTATGTTAAGGCTTTGCTTTCTGATAGTTGGGTGCTGCAATAAGAATACTGTTACATTTGAAAATATGAGGTATCATAGAAATATTCATGTTGGAAAAGATCCTTTAGATCATCGAGTCAAGCTCAGCATTACCTAGCCCACCAGTAAACAATGTCCCTAAGCACCACATCTACATGTCTTCCAATACCTCCAGAATGGGGACTCATTCACTTCCCCAGGGCAGCCTGTTCCAACGCTTGAGAACCCTTGTGTTGAAGACATTTTTCCTTATGTCCAATTTGAACTTCCTCTGGTGCAACTTGAGGCCATTTCCTCTCATTCTCTTCCATATTACTTGGGAGAAGAGGCTGAGCCCCACCTCACCACCACCTCCTTTCAGGTAGTTGTAGGCAGTGAACACCCTCATGCTTTCACTACTGACCAGTGACAGTGCAGTGTTTACAGAGTGACGAGGTTCCCCCTTCAGCCTCCTTTCCTTGAGGCTAAACAGACCCAGTTCCCTCAGCCACTTCTCAGGAGACTTGCAGATATGCACATATACAGCAAATCATTGATTGTCATTGCACTAAATAATAAAACCATCAATATGTCCTAACAAAACCACTAATATTTAAACTGTAAATACAAGTAGAAGTGTTATTCATTTATATGAATGTATACTTATATGGAGTTTTTTATAGGTTTTTAAGTTTTTATAGATATAAATAGTTTCCACGTTTTTATATGAGGAATGAAAATAAGTCTCTGTTAAATTACTGTAAGAAAAGTTTGGATCATATCCTTTAATTAATGAAATGCAGCTTAAAGTGACATGCGAGAAGTCCAGGTAACTGATCTTGTTTTAAATGTGACTAAATATTTAAGTCTATGTCTTAGAAAAAGGCACATTTTTCCAGAACATGGATTGTACATCTTTTAAAATAAATTCAATAACAAGTTTAACATTAGCCATACAGAATAGAGATATCCAAATTCATTAGTCATATTTGCAATCCATGGCTATAATTCATAGATTTGTTTAGCCATAAACAACAACTTCACTTTAATTATTCTTTTTATCTAATCCGTTACATTCTCAAGTCCTCAATCTCTTCCTATTTTGCAGTGTTTATGAAGTGCTTTGAAGTGATTTAGTTATTCCTTTGGATGAAAGGGACTGTATTATTAAAATCTCTCTAAAGTTACTGAGACATCAAACATCCCGTTTCAGTTATTCTCATCTCCTTGTCTGGTTATGCATACAGAGAAGGAACATAATTTGCTACATGTTAGCTCAGCCTTTTCCAAATCACTGCCAAATTTGAGATTTCAGACCACTCTTTAGAACTGTGGGGTCTATGAACTGTTCTGATTTGAAATCAACCCTGTATCCTCTTAAAGTAGATAGAGTTATTGTAATGTTAGGAAATCTGATTAAAGATGCTTCACCAAAACCTCTGTGGTTCTATAATCCATATTGAAATTCATTGAACTCCATCAGAGCACTGTGGAAGGAGAGCTTAATGACATATGAACACTTTTTAAAAGGATTAATTTTTTATCACCAGGTAGGAAACCTTTATTCATTTTAGTCCTCAGCTCCACAAATAAATTCTCCTAAATGAAGCTGTGATTATGAGAACTCTTCACTGAGGACATATATTAAACACTGCTTTCCCTTTCCAATGAGGATCATAATACCTTTTTATTTCACATAGAAACCGTAAACCTCGCCTGAAAAATAAACTAAGAAAGTATTTAATACAGGAAAAAGACAATTGCTAAGAATATGGAATTGAAGTCTCATTTGGTCCAACATTTCCTGCATGTAAGCATGGTAAGTAGAAGTAAGCAGCCTTAAAGCTCGACCTCTTCAGGTTTATGGGGACATTGCAAAGGAAAGAAATAGGAAAATCTGTTTCTGCTTCTCAGAGAAACATAACTGTTGTAGCACCCAGAATATTACTGTTCACAATGATCACGTTATTTAGACCAAGTCACTAAGCTCTACTTAACTGTTAAACAAGTAAGGATGAAGGATTAAAAGTTGATCAGAGTTTCAAATATTTAGATTTTTTCTAATGGAACAAATTGTTTTCAGTTATAACTACTTGTAAAAGAGAACCACAGGATTGTGCATATGTAATCAATAGCAACAAGGCTATTTGATTGTAATTCTGAGAATCATTTTAATTGAAATCAGACCAAGTCTTTTATTGGCCCCCTAGAAGTCCTTGGGAGAAAAAAAACTATATATTTCACATATTAATGAATTATGGCCCTTCTCATTCACTATGAACCAATGGTTCTCACTCCACTATCTCCTTTTATATACATCAGCTATTAACACAGATTGATAGACTATTGTAGTTATTGACTACATTCTTGGAGTGTAAAAACAAGAAATAAACAGATGTTCATCATAGTCCCCATTAAAATACCTTTCTGATTCAGCAGATGAAATCTTAAAGTGTAGAACAGGTAAGTATTTTGGTGAGTCTGAGTGACATACAGTAAGCAAGAAAGACTAATATGTAGGATGATGTTTTCAGTGTATTAATTTTTATGGTTTGGGTTGGGTTTACTTCTGTCCTATCCTAGCACTTTCCGATATTGCAATCTAATATAGCTTTTCTTTTAATGCATCACTTGCCTCATGCAAGTTCCAGACTGGCTCCAAGCTACATTACAAATTTCAGATATGAGAATAAAGAAGAAATCAGGACTACTTACTAAGGAACTAATAAAAATTAGTAATCAATGTTATTTCAGACACATGATAAATCAAATCTGCTTTTTGGAGCAGTAATCATTCATAAAAACATTCTCTCTTAATATTAAATTTGGCTAAAAAATTGAGACTAGATACATTTTTAACCTCAAACAATACTGCAGGAGCAAAACAGCAGTTATAAAGTTACTTCACAAAGTCTGTCTTTCAAAATCCTAGACAAAAAGTAGTAGGGAAAACCTTTCCCCTCTTAAGAGATGCTGGTTTGAAGCCTTTTATGTTATAAACGTCAGTCGTAGAATAGCCTACACAAATGCTATTAATGTACCATTTCAAACATCTTTGTTGTTTAAAACTTCCCTTTTTTTCCCTCCTTAAGCCTTTCCTCCACTCCAGATGCACCCATTAAAAAGGGACCAGTTTACACTTTGCACATTTTGCCTGTTGCTGTGTAGACTAATAAACTAGTACTTTGTGTGACAAACATCTATTATAGCATTGGCTTTGGTGGGTAGTAAAATGTAAGAAATATTATGTATCAGAATATGTTAGGAAATATTATGTTCAAATATATTAAGAATAACTTTGCTATGCAGATATTAACTGGTTAAAATTATAACTGGGGTCAAAGTTACAAGATGTTTATATAGTTTGAGTTATAAGATACCAATATAATCTGAATCATAACTTTCTATACCATGCAATAGCTAGTATATGGTTATCACTTAATGCTTAAATAAACAGAAACTCGACAGGTGAATAATATCAAAAATAGGCAAGTAGAGCTGTACTGGAAAGCAGCAGGATGTACTAATGAGAAAGTGGCAAATGTAAAGTCAATTAACCACAAAATGGAGAATTTAAACCAGTTAGATCCAGAAAGACCAAGGAACACCATAACTGCACATGCTCTGAAGACGAAGTTGAAAAGTTCACATGCAAGGATGACCTTGAGCCTTCATCAAAGAAGACCTCTGAAGACCCTCACTATCACATTACATGTGCTCTAAAAAGGTGGATGGGGGGAGGAACTATGTTAGTCTCTTCTAAGAAAATGTAAATTAGTTCTTAGAAAAATTATGCATATATGCATTGTGGTTTATTAATATGTATAATATTAAAGCATATAAACAGGAAGTTTATGTAAGTTTGTGTGCCTCTGGCTATGACCCACACACCCAGTGCTGTCAGTTTTGTCTTTAAGTGACCTTTATCCCCTATTGTCCCTTATTAAATTTATAAAACCCCAAAAAGAGGAGTGGGCTTTGTTTCGCACGCTACCAAAAAACACTGAGTGATGCGAAGAAACACAAATGCCCATCAACTATTAGTTTCTCTCTTAGTATCAGGACATTTGAATGCTTCAGTAGGCTTTTCCTGAGGGTTCCTTTATGTTTATTTTAATGAGTAGAAAATAGGAAAATACAGTGGAAATTTGCTTGAAATAAATTACAGTTAAAGTTCCTCAAAAATAGAAATGAGTGTGATAATCACAGATAAAAGTTATAAACCTAAACTCATCCTTCTGCTCCAAAGGAACCACAGAGGAGACTGGTTGTCACTGTACTTGTGTCTTTCCAATGATTTAGCAACTGCACAAATTTAGGAATGAGAACACAGATGTCTTTCATAATAGGCTAAACAATTTGTTTCAGTCTCGAAGTATCAGCAAGAAATAATATTAAACGGTAACACAAATGAATCTTTCTGTTTAGATTATTTCAGCCTTGTCTTCCCTTCTTAGGACCATCATAGATGAAGCATGAAAGTAAGGGGAACAAGAAAACACTAGAAGTTGATATAGTTCCTCTAGGCAATGTTTCAAACATTACAAACAATGCATGACTGATTTTACAATACTGTTTTAGTACTTGATTTTGAAGGCTTAAAACCCCACTTGAATTTCTGTTTTCAAATTGTGTAAAGGTGGAACACATACACATATAATTATGCATAAGGCTTTTAATGTGTTTGTGGAATTCAGGAAGAGGTGCTTGAGATTGCTAATGAAGAATGGTGAAGATAACATCTTTTTTGGTGAACATACTTCTTTGCATAAAGGATGTCAGAGCACTGGAATGGGCTACTCAGGGAGATCATGAATTTTCCCTCTCTGGAGACACTCGAAACCCACTGGGTGCATTCTTGCCTGACCTGTTTGAGATGAACCTGCCTTGTGAGGGAGTTGAGCTGGATGCTCTCCAGAGGACCCTCCCAGCCCTAACAATACTGTGATTGATAACCCCTGAGAGGAAGACAACAGCTGACCTTTCATATAAAAATTTTAGTAGAGTGAAGCAGCAGTTGTCACTACGGTTCACATGTGTAAGGACCCTGAGCACATCCCCCAGGAGGTTTGGCCAGTAGGGCTGGGGACCAGAGTGGCCTTAAGCAGTCCCATAGAATTGGTGGCTGTGGGGAGAAGCTCCTGGGTGTCCTGTGTGGAGGCTGTGGCCAGGGCTGACCCCTGCCCATGGGGGCTATTTTCGGCCATGGCACAGGCACTCGGTCCCTGGTGAAGCCACAGTCCTTCTGCACATCCACTGCTCCTGGTCAAAGCCCAGACCTGCAGGGGCTGATGTCCTGGCCTGGCCTCAGCCTGACTCCATGCATGGCAGTCTTGCTCCACTGTCCCCAGGGCTGTGTTGAGCCTGGTTCTGGTCAACTTTCCTCCCCTGCAGGCTGGTGGTCTGGCACAGCTTTGACCCATCCCCAGGGAAGTGTCCAATGGCACTTCCCCCAGTTGCACCCTGGTAATGTGGGTGTCTGTCTGTCTAATTTATGACCATGAAGTTATAATTATATGACATTTATGACAACTATACATTTTCAACAAGTGATTATAGATAAAAAGTAATGATACTTAAGAAATGTCATAGATCTAAAAGAACTACCTCTTCCCTTTTCCTCAATAAAATTTAATATGCAATACACTGCCTATGTCTATACCTTCTCATCAGTGCTCCTAATCCTTTGCCAATCATTGAAATTGCTTACAAAGAATAGCTATTTGTTATTAAAGATAATTTTATTATCACTTACATGCATGCATATTCCTCCTGCTTTGTGAAATCATCCTGATTTGATCAAAGGGACAGATGCTGTTTTCTGAAGGTGAGTGTTTGGCTTGTATGACCTGTACTATGAGTTTAATTTGAAAGTGGAATTAGGTTGAAATGACCAGATGTCCTAGTTTAGCTGACACAGCTGGGAAAATCATGGAGTGAGTCCTCCTGGAACACATTACTGGGCACATGAAGGAGAAGAAAATGATTTGGAACAGTCAGCATGGATTTACCAAGGGCAAATCATGCCTGACCAGCATGATTGCTTTCTGTAATGAAATGATGGATTTGTGGATGACAGGAGAACAGTGGATATCATCTGTATCAACTCTAACAAGGCTTTCAACAGCATGTCCCACAGTATATTTTCATAAAAGCCACAATATTATGTTACGAGTGGGTACCCAACATTAAAAATTTGGCTGGATGATCCTCAGTGATTAATAGGTCATAATCAGTGTGGAGGAATGTAAAAAGATGAGTACTGCAGGGGCTATCCTGGGAATTGTCTTGGTTACCCTCTTCATCAGTGACCTGGAGGAGGTGAATGGCGTGTGCTACTCTCAAGATTGCAGATTACATTTGTGTGCGTGTGTGTGTGAGGGGAGGATGAGCTGCTGATATACTTGAGGGCAAAGCTGTCCTTGTATGCAGTCTGTATCCTGAGAGGTTTTAAAGACTGGACTCTATCAAGCCATGAGAAATCTTGTATAATTTCATGTTCCTGCTTTGAGCAGGAGGCTAGTCTTAAAACGTCCTGAAGCTCCTTCTATCTGAATCATTTTGCAATGCTTTGATCCAATGTAAGCATCATTCCCGATATTCTGGCAAAAATCATTGGGTTACTCCTCCCTTGTTTTTACCTAGGACTGAAGTATTTCCCTCATATATGCAAAAAGCAGGGTCTTTGGAAATTAACCATTCATGGCACAGTGCAGAGAAACTCAGCTTCTGAACTGTGTAGTGACCTCTTTTTTATGATACACAATCTTGGGAAATTGCCTTTAGCATTGATAACTGCATTGGATCAAGTAATCTAAAGCAGTGGGAATGTCTTCTTTAATATTACCTACCACAAAAGCAGGCTCCCTGTGTCACCATAAACTAGGGCTGCTATTGAGAGTGATTTCAATACTTGGAAGGAAACACAAAAACTCCTGCCTGTGTATGAAACATGGATGGCAATATATACAGATGTAGAGGGAAAGGTGCTTACAGTAGTGAGAGCTGAGAAGCTATTGTTTGTAAGAATATAAAACAGTATAAAATACCCTACTAGGTCAGACCAGTCATCCATGTAGCTCTTTATTCTGACTCAAAGACTTCCTAGAAGACACACTGTTTTGGATGAGCATGGAAGCCTAGGTAATTTCTGTGGCCTATTTGTCTATTTGTGGATTGTCCTTTTAGTACACATTTATGGATTTTTGTTCACAAAATTGCTTCCTTCTGAACTTGCTGATATTCTCTGTCTCCATAATTTCCTGCAGCAGAATTGTCCATAATTTTGTTGTTGACAGCGCTGTGTGAAGTATCTTGTTATTTTTTAAAAGCTTTTCTAGTAGCCTTGAGTGTAATGAGGGATTTGGGGAAGAGCAACTCTGAATTCAGGTTATCATTTGTAATACATCCTTGTTATAATATTAGTGTCTTAAAAATACTTAAGTTAATGATAATTTTTAATGGTAAGAGGAATATTGTCAGGTGTGGAAAGCTGAATGAGGACACTTTGGTAAAGAGAAACACTGGAAAAAGAAAAGTCTGCATCCTCTGAATATTATAAGATTCTTAAATTCTTATCTTAATACTTGCCCATGATCACCCACAAGCTTATATATTAAAACACAAGAGGGAAAAATTAGAAAATATATTCTTTTCATAGTAGTAGAGTGCATGAGTGGCAATTTTCTAGTAACTTCAGAAATAAGAAATAATTTATCCCTTTTCTTTTTTGTAAAAATTTATGTAAAAGACCCTCAATAGTAACTTTGAATTATTCTAACAAACCAGATCCAACTGCAAGGAAGTTAAGTTTTCATGGTCATCAAGAAGAAGCAGCAGGAATTTTTCTTCAAAGTTAGAACTCTTGAAAAGTATTAAAAATGTAGGTAAGGTTAAGTATTTTGTCTTTATTAGAACTAAAATTTGGGGATTTTTTAACAAAACACAAAACTCTACTGAAATGAAACAAATTGACCTACAAAAATACAAAAAAGACTGACAGTGAAAGAAAATGAGGTAGCTGTGTTGCATTTCACTACTACCATATTAACAAGAAATGAAGCTGAATGTAACTTTAAACAAGCCTTTTTACCCTACCACTTATTTATTAAAGTAACAAAGCTCTCTAGTTCTCTAGTTTTG
>JACBWW010000020.1:11637283-11659653 GCA_020086605.1 Lanius collurio | reverse complement strand
CCCCGCCCGCCCCGGCAGCCACGCAGACTCATCGCAGCTTGCGGCACACACGCTCCGTCTGCCGAGCTGGCACTGACAGCGCGCCCGGGGCACAGCGGTGACGATCTGTCCCGGTGCTCTGTTTCGGCCTCTCTTTTCTCCTCTTTGCTACCTTTCTGTCCCCTCTTTGGTAGGAGCACTTACCTTTCCTTATCAATAAACAATTATTAGATAAAATATTTACACGTTTGCGCTTTAATTTTGCCCGAGAAATCTCCCAAATAGAATCCTCCCCGACTCCCCTTTTACAGCGGAACAGAACAGTCATCAACACCCTTCCAGCGACCAGTGCAAAGCACAGCACTCTAAGGAATAAAGAACTCTATTTCAGTCAGATCCAATACATGCCCATAACACAATTCGTACTTAGATGTGCATATATTCATGCTTTTATGCATTTTATTATTGTTGAATTGCAGTATCACATTTAAATGCAATCAGAGTGAAGCTTATTTACTGTGCAGCCCTAGAAGCTATGCCAAAACTAGACTATAACGTTGGCCAGTTCCTCAGTGCTAGTAGGGCTTAAAGGGGTATTCTCAGTAAATACACAATTATTTTAAGTTCAAGCAGTGCAGACACAGTGTTATCATCATTAATGTATATTAGCCAGTTATATATGTACCATAGTCTCTGGAATGATTTTACTCTGATGATTAGCACATTTGAAAGCCACACATTCATTTTTATTATTCTCATATTATTTAGGTTAGGTTGCACATCTATTTGAGAATATATGTGTATTAAATTATGTGTATTTATAACCCTACAAGATATCTTATGATATCAGAACTAAATGTTTAGATTGACATCTTATTCCAGATGAAAATTTTTGTATTGGAATGCTAAATACATTGCTTAACTAAAAATGTTTCCCCATTGTTCTTTTAAAACCTTCAACAAAGTGAAATGTTGGCATTTTACTGAAATCAAAAAATGTGACAGTATTTATGATTCATAAATGGAGCATCATCTCTCCTCTGTAAAAGACTGTCTGATTCTCTTGTAGGCATTCTAGACATAAGATGGAGTTTTCTTTCATTATCCATTTATTTTAATTTCTGATTATGTTTTGTGTTTTTGACCACCACCATTATGAATCTGCCAACAAATGGAGTACTACAGGCTCCCCTTCCTCTGAGTACCTGCCTGCTGCTAGCTAATATTTTGAATATTTTTTAATTCAGCACTACCTAATTCCCCTGGAAAATTCTTTGGTTCATCATTTGGCAAGTAAATTATATTTACATTACTTGTGTTTTGTTTCTTATTTTCTGTCTTTACTGTCTTTTTCTTTTTTGGTGACCTCTTACTGCTTGAGAGCCCTGACACAGCTTCTGGAATCAGGAGATGCACATACAGCAAAGCAGAAGATCTTTAGCAATTAATTGATTATGAAGTGTCCTTAAATTACCTGGTTGCCTGAGGGAATACTGTATTCCCCCAGAACAGTCACAAGCTGCTGTGCTTTGAAGATTTACAGGATATGGGAGATTTTGATTAAGGTACCAAGGTACCAAGTGTAGATATTGCTTGAATAATGGGATTTGTGCCACTCTATTTTGTTCAAAATTCAAAACTCAAGATAACATAAGACTTTTGTCATTATCCTTTTAATGAAAACTACAGTATGTGGCTGTGAACACAAATCTTGCTAAGTAAACTCAGGAGAATTAGTTCACTGTACACTGGGATTCCAATTACTGTGGAAAAAAACCTGAACAAGAAGGACTAGAGCCACCAAAACACTGCAAAATTTTACAGTAAGGATATTATCAAATACTTTCTTATTTTATTGCTGGATTCTTTCATTCTTCTCTCTGCATTATGTAAAAATAAGAATGAGCAATACAAATTTCTGTAGCAATGCTCCTTTCATCCAAGTAGCTCAGTGGATTTAAAAAGCAGTGATTAATAAATCTCACAATTACTAAGGTACTAGAACAAAGCACAGGTGCCCTTAAATAACACCTGCCTGCCTTAGAAATTAATTAAAGCCAATACAAGATTTAAGAATAGTGATAAGGTGGTTTAAAGAATATATGTTTAGTAGGGAGGTAGCTATTAATTGTGCTTTAAATTTGACTACTGTTCTACGGTTAATCAGGTCCCTGAGAATTGCTGCAGGTTTTGCAGTGACTGGTAACCCTGGCTTACCAGTTGCTGGACAAAGATAATTGAGAATATTTAAGAGACAATTAGAGTGAAATTTAAAACTGCTTTTAATTCTTCCTCTTTTAACCAGCTACCTCACCAAAGCAAGCTATTATTCATTATATTAATGCATCAGAATATAGAACTTTGCTGTTTTGAAATGTATTGAATTTTGAGAATTGATGTAAATGACGGCGTGTAGAATATCTATAGTATTATTAAGTACTGAAGTAATAATATCTTAGCATCTTATAAAATCTTTTTCTTTATAGTATGATCTATTGCATTATTCCCATTAAAAATGATTTGTATTGAATATCAGATATCCTGTATATACTGTACATTAAAGATTTAAAACCCCTTAGGTTTTTTCCAGTGGCACTGAATTTTTGGATGTACTTTCCCATGCTGAATCAGAAAGAATATGTTCTAGTCTATCATATATGCCATGAAGTTATGTTAATTTTTAACTTCATTTTTATAATTTGTAACTTAATATTTATGTTGGTTCATTATTCACAGGTGTTTATCTTCCTAACAAAAGCAAAAGATAGTTCTTATTGACTCAATTTAACAGTGATAATAATGACTATTATATTATATATAATTATAGAGGTTCCCATGTTCACCATTGCTGTGACTAAAATTCTCTGGGCAACATATTCAAGTGCTTCATTACCCTCTGACTAAAGAATTTCCTCCTAACATCTAACCTAAATCTCTCCTCTTTTGGTTTAAACCTATTCCTTTTTTTCCCAACACTATCTGTCAGTTTAAAACCCACTATTATTATAAGGCCCCTTTAAGTACTGAGAGGGTGATGGCTGTCATCAAAATGGTGATGACAGTCATAATAATCTTAATAAACTTTTCTGCCCACAGATTAAACTCAGAGCACTTTCAAAATAAATAGCTGATTAGGGTGACAGCCTTTAGAGAAGAGCAAGATCTACTTTTAGAGTGCTTGTCATGGTGGAATCAATCTATAAAGCTTGAAAGACCTCAGTTTTTACAGAAGGTGACATAACTTTTCAGGAGCAATAATCTCAATAATTCTTCTCTACAATCCTGCTCAGTCACTTTCCATTTATGCAAGCGAGTGTGAGGGGGAATCCACCAGAGAAAGAGGGTAAAAAAGTCATGAATCAAGATTTTCCCTCATGCAAATCCTTCAAGTCATTCTGTCTTATTAGGGGGAGTCAAGGGAGAAAAAGAAAAAAAAACAAAAACAAACAAAAAAAATGCTAACACATTACTTTTTGCTGTACAATAAATATCAACCTTTTCTGATCAAGCACTAACTTGACAAATATGTTGGAGAATGTGTTTGTCTTTAAAACACAACAAATTGTATCTGTGGAAAAGCCAACACAGGATATACTGTCCAAGTCTGAAATTAGGTTATAAGCATGTACAACTCTTCTAATGACTTTAAAAATTCTGATATTGTGGAGGTGCCTTCCCCTGAAATCCTGGGGGGAGGGACCCTGCAGGGTACGGGTCTGTCCCTGTCCCTGTCCCCATGTCACCTGTGCCCCATACCTGTTCCTGAGTGGGTGGTTTGGGTGCCTGAGGGCTGGGGGGGAGAGAGGGATCCCAGGAGGTCTGCCTGGGAACTCCATCCATGTGGCTGGAGAAATAAAATCATCTCTGAACATCTACAAAAATACGAATCATCCTTCCTTCCAAGTCCATCGCTGTCTTATTCATGTTGTAAGGATTCCCCGCACAGCAACATGATTTGATTGCTGCAGTAAATCAGATGCTTGCTTTTGATCAGCATGAGCTGATTAAAAAAAATGCTACAGCGTGGCAGGGGCAAAGGCTACTCTCCAATGGCTTTTAAGAACATAGCTTGCAGATCTCCTATTAAAATACTGTTGATTGATAGAGTCAGCATTATGTCATCTGATAGACACACTATTTAAAGAATGAAGCCATTAGCAGTCTGCTGAAGGATATACATCCTTCATATTTGTTATTAACAGCTGGAAAAAGCATAATCCTTACACTGTCAATAAAAGGGTAACATATACAGCATTTGCAGACATATATGACAGCTGTTTTGTACAACCCATTCATAAATGTTCTTGACAGTACAAGCCCTCAGTTTCAATAGGAATCATGACTTTTCTTTAATCAATATATAAATATACAAGTATAAACACTGTTGGCATATGATAAATTTTATATCTCACAATGTTCCTTTACTATTAATGAAATAATAGAAGCGGAATTTTAAAGCATTAATAAAGCTATGTATAGTAACTGCTCCAATTCTTGTATAGGTGATCAGGGCTTTTTAATCATAAAATAATTCAGGCATTTTATCAAAAATAAAATCTATTACTATAATATCCAAGATTACCTACTGATTTGTCACAAGTTTATTATGTGAAATAAGAAGAGGTTAAATGTTTCAGGCTGGAGTGAAAGAGAAAATAGAGAGATAAATTTCATATTTCATGTTATGCTTAAAAGATTGTTTGGATCCTGAATACCCAGAGACTGAATAAAAAGTTAGTAGTTCTTTTGATGCAGCTCCTCAGGTTGTTACCACATCTGCCAAATGAAGCAGGACTTGGTACAGTAAACAAGCATGTATGATCTGCAGGGCAACCTGAGTGCTGTAAAAATTGTGACGATAGATGAATAGTTCTTTTAATGTCAAGAAATGCTGTGTTGCTTTTTTTTCCTTTTAAATGAACAGCATAGTGGTCCTGATCTGACAATCTGATACCATTTTTGGAAGACTGTTATTAATGCTCAGATTGTTAGCTTCAGGTTTTACCATAATCCATCTTTGGCTTAAAAACCAGAGCCATATAGTTCAGATAAAGTTCAACTTGTTGCCTTACAATTTTAACTAATTATTTTACTTTAAAATAATACAAAATTTTCAACACAATGATACTCAGTGATAAGACAGGATAATAGTGGGTGCGAACTGAAGTCCAGGGAATTTCAATTAAACATAGAAAATTTTTTTTTTCACACTGAGAATGGTAAAATACTGGCACAGATTGCTCAGAGAGATTGTGGACACTCCTTCCTTGTGGATATTTGGAACCTAACTGCATGTGGCCTTGAGCAACCTGCTCTAGGAGTCCTGGCTTTGAGCAAGGGACTTGGGCTACACAATCTCCCAAAGGTCCCTTCCATTCTCAACTATTCTGCAATTCTGTGATGCTCTGACAATGTGGATTTGCTGTCATAAACAAGGAAGCCATGTTGTGCACATAAAGTTAGAAAACACATGGGTTGTGTTAAAGACAGATTAACAGATAAAACAAAAGCTGTGCACACAAGGAAAACAAAACAAGGAATTCATTCAGTGCTTCCCAAGGGCAGACAGGTGTTCAGGCATCTCCAGCAGAGCCGGGCTCCACTCCACATAATGGTTTGGGAAGACAAAGCATCACTCTAGAAGTCCCCTTCTTCCTCAGCCAAAACCAGAATAAAAATTAGGTGTTTAATAAAGCAAAAGAACTGTCAGGTGTATGCACAAGTGTATACTTAACAATTTTCAAGATTTTGTTTTAAAATTTGTTGAACATTGGTTGTATGGATGTAGAAGGTGAATCAAAGAGAGATATTCAGCTCTGGATAATAGAGAAGTATCAGATATGGTGAAGCAAACACATGAATGACAAGGGACCTCTTTATCTGTCCTGTTCCATAAGTTGTGAGAAATCACAGTCATGAGTTGAAAAAAAAGTGCTTTGAGAAAAGCTAAAAGCAAATTAATTTTAATTAGACAACTAAAACAAAGACAGCATGTATCTACTGTGAGGAGCAAATGGGCAATAAATTTGATTTTGATATTGCTACATCTGTTCTATTTATTCTACTTGTATTTGAATAGACTAAATCTCCTATTTAAGTAGTTTCATTTCTTGATAAAAAAATTGATAAAGATTTCTTGCTTACATATTCTGAGTCTTTCCTATCTTGTGTTTCATAATTTTTTCATCTTAATTGAGTTTTAGTGATTTTTACACCTGTAACAGTTTTTGGGTTTCAAACTGTTGGTTCCTTTTCAGTAGCCTCAGTCTTCTTGAGATTCTTAACAGGGCCCTTGCTGAAGATTTCTTTGGCTTTACTACTCTTTTTTTCAAAATCACCTTTACTTTCTTTTTTGTTGGATCTTTCAAACTTTCATTCATTCTGTCAAATCTGAAACATTTGTAGATACTTATACTTTCAGTTCCCAGGAGGACGTTTTGCTTATTAAGACTGTGAGCTCTAAGTTGCTGTGGTCTTTATGCATTTTATGGCTCAGAATCTCCCTAAAAGCAGTGAATCAAAGACTTGCCTAAATTTTCTTGCCTTCTGCTGTCCTGGGGAGGAACACTGCCACTTTAAGACTTCAGGGGTGTATACCTTCTCTGTTTTCTTCTTAATGCCTTTATTTGTATTTTTATGAGTATCTTTCACAAATCAGTGTACTGTGAGAAAGATGGACATCCCTGTAGTGGTGTTGTCCATGCATGGGGAGATAGTTACATTGCTGGAAACTGTCACATATGCTCAGTTGGGAGGTATATTTTTGGTGAAGGGAGAACACTGTGCAAGGATGAAAAAAGAGATCTTGTAGCGTGATCAGAGATAAACAGGTTGAGAAAAGAGTTTGGCCAAAGATTTTAATAGTTCCACGATGTCCTAAGAGTAGGGCCTGCTTAGTAAGGAAAACAGTGGCTTAACTGGAGTTTTACTTACAAGATCTATTTGTCATTGAACACATTAACTTGTTTCTTTTATCTTTCAGGAGTTCATTTTATGGAGTTCCATTCTGATAATAGCTAGGTTTCTGGATTCAAAGCCCCTTTGGTGATATACTGTATTTCTCATTAATTTCTAAGTCTAGTCTTTGTGTCTGTACAACTTGCTGTAATAATACTTATTATTGCAGTTTCCTGCTTCTGTAATTTGGTTAAGGAGTGCATATTGATAGCAACAGAGTTATTTAACAAACATATGTCCAGCAATATGAAGCAATTAGACTCTGATAGAACAGAAAATATGTTGTAGTATTTGATTTTTTTTTAAATTAACATTTCAAATGAATAGTGAACTGCAGATAAAAATTATCCTATTGATTCCATGTTATTTTTACATCTTTTTTTTATATATAGCCTTCCTCCTCTGTTTTGGGCTCAATGAATCTTATCGCATAAAACCTGGAGAAAATCATACTCTGCCTAGTACTGTGCATTAAATACAGACTTTTAAGTCTGTGAGACTGATGACATCATTACTCTGTAAAGCACATTCTTGCAAGATGTCATATAGTTGGTCAATCTCAGAACAATTCAGTGTTTTAATCGCTGCAACTGTGACATGCTCTGAGAAGAGATATTTAAGAAAGAGCAAAACCACCAGAGAGCAGGAAAGAGAAAAATGTGAGAATCAGCTGTGAGAGACTGGACTATTAATCATTAACTCCAAATTTTTGCCTATTTGTGGAGGCTCCAGGGTGCTTTGCTGAGGCCAGATTTGCATTCCTTGAGGAAGGGAGTGAGTTTTTGGATGTGTCATGGCTAGTGCAGAGGGCATAAACTATCACTGGCTGGAGGCTACAGTCAGGGATTTGAGGCTGTTATATAAAAAGCAAATCCTGCAAGGCGAGTTGGCATTTCTTACCTTACACAACTTGCTCTGTTGTAAAACTCCCCACCCTTTCCCCTGGAAAAGTCTGATGAGGCATTACTGGCTCAACTGGACTGATGTGAGAGGCAGCTGAGAAGGGATCATAAACCATCCAAGAGCCCCAAAGTGCCCCCAGACTCATTTCTGAGGCCTTCCTCCAAGGAGGACTGAAAGTTTCCCCCACCCAGGGGTGGTACCTGGGTGCTCCCACCTAGTGTATTTTAACCCATCAGACTTAGTGTTTTGTAGGCTTCTTCCTCCACCCTCAGTGGATCAAGATAATCACTTCGAACAATGGACACCTAAATTTCAACTTGACCCACGCTGAGTCTGTTTTTCTTGCAATAGAAATTGGTAAGTGATGTCTGTGTCATTATCTTCATCCATGATCCTTATCCTGTTTTCCCTGCCTATTTGTTGGTGACTGAGGCAGGAGCTGGGTGGGTGTTTGGCTAACCTCCCAGCTGTGCACACACCTCTCAGCTCTGCAGACAGGGTGGTTAAAGAAGCAAACCAGCATAGAGCTGGTAAGCAAATTTTAAACTGGATTGACATATTTATCTCTATCATGGAACAGTTCAGATTTATAATCTGGAAGAGTTCCAAAGAAATATGTCTATGTACTATCTTACAAAGATGATAAACTCACATATGATCAGCATGACATGAAATATCCAGTACAGACTAGTGCATATTTTGTGTATAGAGGTATTAAAATGTCAGATTTGGTGAGTCTGTCAGACAGAGGAGGTATGTGTACAGTTATGTTTCTATTCAATATAACCTGAAATACAAGTTTGTTTTACATGTTAAAAGTGTAAACTAGTAATTGCCTATTATAAACAATGTTTTGCCCAGGGATCTTTAATCACAGTTGTATTTTTTCCAATCTTATCTTTTTCAGGGTCACATTAGAGTATTTATAAAAGCACGTAGTCACAAATTTACTGAAATGAACAAGAATTCCCCTCACAGACCAACTTTTCTTTTTTAGACTCAGTTTAGATATTTTGTATTATTTTTGTTTTCCTGTCTGGCCACATATCTAGTAGTCCTAGAAGACAATATTTGCAAACCACTCCTGGTATTAAAACAGGAAATTCACTCCATCCACAAATACATTTATGAACTCATATTCAGATATTTCCATGATCGTTTGAGAAAACTCAATCAATGGAATTTTTGTGGCTGTTATCTGGTTGTTCTTTGTTGGTTTGTACTGAGTTAAATGTGGAGTTATATTTTTAACTATATCAAGTTACCTCACTCTGCATTTGACACAAATAACTTTAAATCAGGCTGACAGACATAGATGGACCAAAACACATATTTTGCACTGGGAGTAACTTTATTTTCTGGCTGACTTGTATCAGAAAACTGTTCTGTACTTGTTCTATGGCTTGTATAAAATGCACAAAGTAATGAGGCTCATCATTACCATGCTATTGTCATTTCAAAGCATTGAAATGCAAAAATTAGCATTATCATTAGTTCCACAAGTTTTTTCCACATAATGAAAACAATTAATCAGTATAAACTGAATGTTTCAAGTGACTAGAGAGGAATGAATTCATAGACTCCTTGCAAGTAGTACTTGCACATTTTTTTTTACTTTCTCCATTATGCATGTATGAAGATATTAGATGTCTGCTCTGGTGTCCAGACATAGAAAATGAAGGGAAAATAGAGCTTTTTCAAGCCATTCGTTTACCCTTAGGCAAGATCAACTGTATCTTCATCAGTCCAGATTAGAACAAACTTATACTATTTTTAGGATTGATTTACATAGCTCTGGAAAACCATAGCTTGTCTGAGATTACGTATTTTTATGTTCCTTTTGTTAAACCTATTTTACTCTCCATGGGCTTGGAAACAGTTTATCCAGTTATTCTTGAAAGTTCATCATGTTATTTCCTTATTCTTCACCCTAAGCTTAGCAAGCATCAGTATTCAGTCTATCATCAATGCTGATGTCTTTGTGAGACTCTGATCATTCATGTTTCTGTCCCCTGATTACTTCCAGTTTATGCACAAAACTCAATGCAGCTCTCTAAACAAGGCTTATTAATGTGAGAGAAAAAGATTACTTCTTATGTTGCAAAGAGCATGAGATCTCCCTCCTGTGCAATATGACATTTCAACTTCAGTTTGTATGTATGAAATTTCCATGTTGCCTCTGAGCTATTGCTGCCTGGATGGTTACTACCCAGTCTGTGAAATTTATTTATTTTTCTGAGGTGTGGTGTGTTGTAAATGAGTTCTGCACTGTTTTTCACTTGCCACTGCACTGTCTGGTCTGTCTTGGACTATCTATTCTAGTCCTTTATCCTAGCGCTCCCCGGGATTTAATTTCATGGGCCACTTTCATAAATATTCCCTTTTTTCTACCATTCACAAAACTAATAGTAAAAATAGATCATTCTCTTGCAGAACAGTTCTTGATAGAGCCCTTCATTCTGACAGGGTACTACTAATAATGACTTTCCATGTACAATTTTTCTACTAGTTTACACCCCTTTTATCTGCATCATGCTTTTCTAGCTTGTTTATCAGAATGTCACATCAAAAGAACTAGGAAAAGGAAGTTATGACATCTGCTGCTTTTGCTCTCCTTTAAGGGTCTCCTAACATGTCAGACAGAATGATTAGATTGGTTGACAGTATGTGTTCATGATAAATCCATGATGACTTCTTCTCATCTCTTTCTCTTTCTCCACGTTCTTAAGGGAATTTATTCTAGTTTTATTATTGCAGTCAAGAAGTCTACAAATATAAACTCTTGGTTCTTATCTTTTAAAGAAGAGAAGTATATTTCTACTTTTTTTTCCTGAAATTTCAAACATCCTTTAAAATTCCTCAAATTGCTAAAGGCTCCCACTTTAGACCATCTGCGACTGTGTATCTTACCTACTTAACTGCCCTCTAAACTACTGCTTTCTTCTTCTTGCCTATTCTTACTACTTGGTATAAAATTTATTTTTTTTAATTTATGGGTGAGATGTTTATAATTAGAAATATAACTGTGTTATGCAAAGACAGTCTCATCACAGTTGTTTTTCTCAGTTCCCATGTACTCTATTTCATCTTTCCTATTTATAGTCTCTTCTTCAAATAAATATGATTTACAGAGAATAATAAACTATTATGGTGTTTATAGAATAAGCTTATAAAGACATTTAGTTACGTAAAAATTGCATAGAATATTACTATTTTCTTGAACTGTAGCAATTGTTTGCACAAGAGTTAAGGCTGTTTTAAGACTCATATTATCCACCTATTTTTTGGGTTACTGATGCATTTGTCTCAAGTTATTTTGTTTCTATTAGATAGGAACTGCTTATTGTTTTTCAGGTAGTTTGATTTGTTTTTGAAGAAGTTACAGTCTCTGGAGAAAAAACAGTCATGAATTTAAGGTGAGACATTCTCTAATTCAGTCTTTTCATATGCAACAAAAAAATATTACATCCACTTCACAATTTTGAATAGGTAAAAATGTTTTCCGAGAGACTCATATAAAAACAGAAACCACACAGTTACATCCCAGATCATGTTATCAAGCTATATCCTGAATTTATATAAAGTTAGGTGTTTAAAGACTACAGTATTATAAGAAGATAGTCTGGTTTCATACTAGAGGCAATGTGATTTAAAAAAATGCATTGAGGTAATATTTCTCTATTGTGTATGAGTTTGAGAAAGTGAGAGCGATGAGTTCTTTATGTATTTAGAAGTATGGGAAATTGCCATCTTGGAGCTGTAAGAATAAAAGATATTTCATCTGAAGATATAAAGCAAGGAATCATTTCATCAAAAGTTAAAATACTTTCATAAAAAAATCAAGAGATCTTTTAATCCCTGATTGTGGGAGAATGGTTTGAACCATGGTTATAGAGGCAAATGTTGATATTTATTACATGCCAATTTAAGATAGATCTATTTTATAATTTACAAATATGTTTTTAATCACTTTTGCAGCAGCAATCCCTCTGAAAATAGTAGATGTGTGCACCTCTGGGATATTTCAGTACTAAGACTGAATCTCAAGTAGGGTATGTTCATCTAAGGTATGAGCTGAGTGAAATGGGGAGACCTGTGTTCAAATTCACAGATTCAAATGGTAAATTCCACTTCAGGAATAATAAGCAAGAATTTCACACCCCACCCCCCCGATTCATGTCTCTTCCTTCGGAGCAGCTAACACACCATACACACACTAAGGCTTCAGTGATGTCTGTGGGTTAGACATAGCTGAAACTGCTGGTTTGAAGCATGATATAGGTTCAGAATCATATGGAGCTCCAGAGTTTTGCGTTCAAAGCAGTTTATTAACAGCTCTTGCCGCAATAATACTTGAATTTATGGTACATTTCAGGCAGGGGTTAACTTAAATCCACACACACTGCTGACCAGATCTGATAGTCTATTCAGAGGTGAGAACCAGTGCATAGCACTGAAAGATGACAAATAGATTCACAGAAATACATCACTTCTAAGTCTTCAACCTATGTGTTCTATTTTCCTGTGAATTCATATCTAAGTAAAGGTAACAAAATATTTTTTTCTCACTAAACTGTTCTAGAGTGCTGTTCAGCTAAGGTCTGGCAGCTTTTTTACTCTGGTGATTTTCCACCTTGCCTTTATTTAGTTAGTCAATACAACTGTATCCTTTGGACCTTAATCCTAGAGAAATTAATTTAGCTGCATTTGGTAGTGCAAGCATTGATAATGAAACCACATATAATAACTGTAAACTAAATATATGGAGAATATAAATGCTGTGAAAATAAATTTAATAATAATGTAATTGACAGCACGAAGGATGTCTAATCCTTTTAAAAATTGTTTTATTAAACCTGCCAACAACCAGAAATATTCAAATTGCCATATGACTGTGTCTGTAAGCTATATATTTCTGTCCTATCCAAATACATACTTAGAATTACAGAGTCTTTTATGTTGGAAATGGTCGTCACAGGTCATGTAGTCCAAAGCATTTGGACTGCAAAGAAGTCAGATCATATTCATGGCTTTGAATTTATTTTACCTGTCAAGTTAACCCACTGGCTTATTCCTCTTATTTTGCACCTAGCTTAGACATTGTGGGGGTGTTTGAAAGGAAAACGAAGTATGAGAATTTCAATGGAGAAAATTTCTGAAAACTAAGCTTTTTTATTACATTTTGTGTCTCAGAGTGGTTTTCTCTAATTTAGTAGTTAGGAGTACCTGCACACTCCCCCTTGTTCTTCCCCAACCCGTTTCTGAATGTCTCATTAACTGATTGCTTGTTATGAAATCTGAAATAAACTGCTCAGTCCTGGTTTGATTAAAAACACAAGGCTTGAGCATCTTTTCCTGTGACAGTTGGCAATCAGTGCTTTTTTGTGTGCTTGTACAAATATCTGTATATAATTCCATTTGCTGCAAAGGCAGAGCAGGAGCGTGTGGTAGTGATGGTGGTCACAAGGTGTGTGACCTTTGTTGGGGATGCTCTGGTGAGCCTTTAGTTTCATGAGATCTGGTGGAGTGTGCCTCACCCCAAAGTGGCAGGCCCCTGAATACATTTGCTATTAGTTTCATTGCTCATTTGCACTGTGGGCAGTGCCTGCAAACAAACATGTATGGAGTTTTCATGGCAAAGGCTGTGGAATTTAAGGTCCTCAGAGGAGTGAGCAAAACAATACCAGAATTACCTCTCTGGGCTTCAGAAGCTCATATTTCAGCCTGCTCCGGGAGCTGTGTGGCATGATCCCATGGGAGACTGTCCTGGAGTTCAAAGGGGTCCAGGAGAACTGACTCATCTTAAGGCACACCTCTTCAGAGTATGAGAATTATCCCTTCCTCACAAAGAGGCAAGGCAGAGGGCAAATGTGGATAAACGTGGAGTTCCTGACTGAGCTCAGACATTGAAAAGGAGGTACACAGATAGTTGCAGCAGAAACAGTCTTCATGGAAGGGATACATTGGTAACTCATGTAGAAATGAAATAATGAAGGCCAAAGCTCAGCTGGATTTGATCATCCTGAGGGCCTTTTCCAACCTAAATGAGTCTATGATCTCTCTGGGCACTGAGGTGAGACTGACTGGCCTGTGGTTCCCCAGGTCTTCTTTGCTTCTATTTTTAAAAATGGACATTATATTCCCCCTTTTCCAGTCAGTGAGAACCTCACTGGACTGCAATGACTTTTCAAATATGATGGATTTTAGCCACTTCATCTGCCAGTTCTGTCAGGACCTGTGGCTGCACACCTCATCAGGTCACATGTTCACCTTCAGGTCCCTTAAAATACCTCAAACCTCTACTGCTCATATGGTGGGAAGTTCTTCATTTTTCCAGTCCCTGTCTTTGTCTTCTGTGACTTGGAAAGTGTGGCTGGAACATTTGCTGGAAGTGACATTGTTGTGGTTTGACACTGGCCCGGTGTCAGGCACCCATGACAGTCTCTTACTCACCCTCCCCTGCCTCAGCTGGGCAGAGGAGAGACAGAAAAAAAAGTTAACAAGGGCTTCATAACTTGAGATAAGGACCAGGAGGAAACACTTCAAGGGAAAAACAGGCTTAACTTAAATTTACACAGTGAATTTATTTCTAACGGAATCAGAGGAAGATTATAAGAAGTAAAACAAGCCCTTAGAACATCTTTACTCCCAGCTCCTCCCTCCTTCCCACCGACAGCACAGGGAGACAGGGCATGAGGGTTTGGTCAGTCCATTGAGATTTCCTTCTGCTGCTCCAGGAGAGGAGTCTTCTCCTGTGAGGCCGTGGGTCCGTCCCACGCGAGACAGCTCTCCATGAACCTCTCTGACGTGGTTCCACTCTCATGAGCAGCAGCCACACTGCCCCTGCTGCAACATGAATTCCCCCTATGGGCAAACTGTCTTTCCAAAACTGCTGCACCATGGGTGCAGTCTTTCCATGGGGTGCAGTGCTCCAAGGACAGGCTGCTCCAGCCTGGAAGCAGGGCCCTCTCTCTCCACTGGGTCTCCCACAGGATCACAGCCTCCTCCAGGCATTCCCTCGCTCCGGTGTGAGCACCTCCCCACGGGCTGTGGGTGGATCTCTGCATCCCCACGGGCTGCAGGGGCACAGCTGCTTCACCATGCGCTGCACCTCAGCCTGCAGAGAAATCTTGGCTCCTGAGCCTGGAGCACCTCCTGCCCCTCTGTCTTCGCTGACCTTGGTGTTGCCAGGTTGTTTCACTCACATATTCTCACCTCCTCCTCTTCTCAGGCAGAAGCAAAATTGTGCGACTTTTGATTTTCTTCTTAAGTATGTCATCACAGAGGCATGACCAACCTCTTTCATTGGCCCAGTTTTGGCAAGTAGCATGTCCATCTTCAGAGCCATCAGAGACTGGCTCTGCCAGACATGGTGAAAGTTTCCAGGAGCTTCTCACAGGAGTCACTTCTGTGGCCCCCCTGCTCCAAAAACCAGGCCATGCAAAACCAACACAGACATGAAAATGTTCTTGAGTACCTCAGCCTTTTCCATGACCTGGGAACTAGGTCTCCTATTTTCTTTGGAAAGGGCCCACATTTTCCCTAGTCTTCCTTTTTATCACTGAAGTACCTAGAGAAACTTTTCTTGTTTCCCTTGACAACCCCATTCATATTTAATTCTTTCAGGGCTTTAGCTTTCCTAACCTGACCCTGGCTGCTCAGATGAGTTGAATATATGTGGTAGCATGCTCTTGCAGCAAAGGAGACCAAATATATCCTGGGCTGTGTTGGCAAGACTGTAGTCAGTAGGGCCAAGGATATGCTTCCACCCTCTATTTGGCACTTGCACAACATTATCCGGAGTACTGCATTCAGATTTTGGGCTCCCTGCTGCAAGAAGAATATTTATGTTTTGGACTAAGTCCACACCAGTCACAGAGATGGCTGAGGGCTAGAGCACAGGGTATATGGTGTGAGTTGGGGAACTAGATTTGTTCAGTATCAAGGAAAGAAGGCTCACAGCAGACTTTGTTGCTGCCTGTTACTATTTCACTGCAGGATACAGAGGAGCTGAAGCCAGACTCCTCCCAGAGATGAACAGTGATAGAGCAAAAAGCAATGGATATAAGTGGGAAAGTAGGAAATTCTAATTCAATGCAAGGATACAGTTGTTTGGAGCATGGTACTAAGACCAAGGTCTCAGGTTTGATCCTCATAGGGCCAGTCATCGAGGAATTGGAATTCATGACCTTTGTGGATCCCTTCCAGCTCAGAATGTTCTGTGATATTTATCTTTTTTTATCATAGTGAGGATCAGATGCTGTAAAATTTATATGTGTCCAGACTTGACTGGCCTTGGCTGTGAGTAACCTGGTCTGCAGTAGACTGGCTTTGACCAGAGAATTGGCATAGTTAACTTCTGAATCAGGTTTCAGTCTTAAAACATTCTCTCATTCTCTGAAACCTGTACATTGGCCGGGAGAGGGAAGACTTAAGAATGGAAATACAGATAACATAAGACACATGAGATGAAGACACAGCATGATTTTTTTTTTTTTTTTATTTCAACAGCAAATTTTTCAAAATATTTATTGCAGAATATTTAGAAATAAATATCTGAAGTCTGAGATTTTATCTGGGGCAGATTTGACAAATTTCAATTTACCGTTGCTGTTGCAAATTTCTTTGGTTTTTCTTGGCTCTTATTGCATAAATATTCTTGGTGGCTGCATTCTCCAGTTCTGTTTTCTTACCTTTGTTCTTTCTTTAAAATAGATATTGAAAACCTTGTTATTTTAGTACATAGAATTTTAGACCATCTGCAGAAGAAATCAAAATGTTTATAATGCCATTGATTATCTATGTTTAATGCTGTACTTTATTTAGCAAAGAATAGAATGACTCAATAATGGGTCATAAGTTCCAAGATAATTGATCTTCTTTCATCTGATGAGATTGCTTTAAACAATAATTAGTTCTAGCTGTACTTTGGATATCCAAGTGGAAACATTACATCTTACATCATGACAGACCATGAAAAGCAAAGTTGCTAAAAACCAAGCAAAAAACAAACACCAAACACAAACAAACTTTAGCCATTCCATGACACAAAGGAAGTAACAGGAAAGAAATTAAAGTTCTTAATGCTACATCGTACTGCTGTGAAAGAGACCAGTGAAATAGAAGTTTATTTTAAAACATAAAACTTTTCTATCCTGAAAACCACAGGCAGTTTCACAAGCATAAATTCTCTCCACTGATGAGCAGCAGAGTCACACTTTACTTGATACTCTAAATCCACGTCACTATCCCAAAATGTATTTGTAAAGAAAGATTCATTTGTTATGTAGTGAAGGAGCTTTAGGGATTGCTTTTAAGTGACTTTGATTAACCTCAACAAGAGCTTAAACTACTTCAGAGTTGGAACTTTTTGAGAAGATGCAAAATTTCCATAAATGAATCAAAGGAGAAAGAATCAGAAAATCATAGCAGCTATGAGTTGTTTGTATAAGTTAACTACAAACCAATAAGTAATAGAATTATTACCTGTTGCAATATTCTAACAAAATGACAATCATAAACTTTAAAACTTTTCTGAATATATTTGTCCATTATAAAACCACATTTATATATAACTATATAAATCCATACATATATATGTATATATGATTTTTTTGTGTATACAATTTCTGAACTTTTGATGTGACTTCAAAAAGTTTAAATCTAGCGAAGGAATTAATGAAGGCACATTGATGAACATTAGGTTCAATGAATGTCAAATTGTGTTATTTCCCAAATGTTAAAATAGTACTTAATAGCCTTTGATGCAGCAAAATAAAATAGATGTTTTCTTTGATATGCATGTGCAGAACAAAGATGGCTTTGAAGTCTGTTTTTGTGTATTCCTTTAGCAGCAAAAAACTGACATATGATCGTAAACTTAGGTTATTTGAAAGTATGAAAGCACATGAGACTTAAAAAGAAAAGTAGGACAATTTTCTTGACAGAAAAGTAATGCTACCTTTAGTGTCAGTAATGTTAATTGACTGTACTTGAACTTTCCCAAGGCTTTAGGTGATCAGTTTGTTTAAACTAAAGAGATACTATTGTGAATAGACTTTATAAACCATAAATGATGCAGACAAATAATAAAATGCAGTTGGAAAAGTTAACGATTTAAAAGTGCCTTTAATTCCTTTTGTGTACAGCTACTGTTTGACAGCAGATTTTTGAAAATACAAGCCTCCACTGAATAGCAAAGTGTAGGTATGTCCCCTTGCACATTCTGAAGAGGGATGCAGAATTTGATACTTTGCCTTGTCTTGATTATCTTTATATGAAGTCTGCATAGGTATTTGAAAGAATATTTGTCCTACACAAAGACAAAACTAAACCAAATCTCCCTACTGCTTCTTAATATTTAGATATGACCCTGAAACTTTGTTTGCATTATTTTTGTGCCTGTACTTCAGATTTGGTAATAAAACACATTTTTGTTTCAAATGTCCTTGGCTAAACTTTCTGTCTGCAAGCCAAATGGCTCTTCAGATTCTATGTCTATCCAAATTTGTTGTAAATCAAAAACAATTTCACAACTGTTTTATATCTACATTTTGATGACTGATGAATACATGAAATTTCTTTCACTTTTCTTATGTGTGTATATCCAGTATGAAATTAGGTTTCTTTGGAGAGCCTTTACCCTTCTTGTTCTCCTGTTCAGTTGCATTAATGGTATGCCTATCTTGTGATTCTCAACCAGGTCATTCTACAATAGAATAAAAGAAATAGAATATCTAAAATGCACCTGAAGATTTTCTCTCATTTCCTCCAAGTACTGGTAAAATATGATTACTCTTTCTGTCTCCCAGAATATTCCCCAGTACTTTAAACTTTGCTGGGGAACTGGTGGCTCACAGATGTCTTCAAACTGTAGTAGTCTCTCAGGCTACTTCTGTGATGTCTTTGGCAGCAGAGCTGGTGAGCACCTGACAAAGGATTCAGACTCACTCCCTTCTTCCCTTGTTCTTTTTCCCCTCTGCCCTTTCCTGCCTTTCCATAACCTCCCACCACTCCTGCTGTCTCTGTCCCCTATAAACAAAGCCCTTTTCCATAGGCTCAAAGTAGCCTCTTTCCTGTTGAAAAGATGTGGAAATTCTTCCCAGTTATAATTCCCAATGACATTATCCAGTGTCTGAGACGTGAGTATCAGGTCTTGAAAGAGGCTTCCTAGAGAAGTCTCAGTTTAAAATACATGGAGAAGGAAAAATATTCTATCTTCACTACTATCTGCTTCATAAATACTTTCCTAGACCTCTGAGTAATCTGTAAGGACCAAAATATGCATGTTTGCATGTGGTTGCCTAGAGTATATCTATTGTTTTTGAATACTGGAGCAGAAAGGGAATGTAGAAAAGGAAGTGGAAAAGAATAGGGAAAAGCAGATGAAAGGAAAAGAAAAAAAAAATATGCCAAAAGCATATTCTGTAGTGTTTAATATTTTAATATCTTTCATTTCTTCTGAAAGGACAATGTAAACATAAAGCTAATTCCTGGAACAAGTGGAATCAGGGAATAAACTAGAGAAGCATTATCAGCTGGATGTCCTGACCTATGGAGTGTGTGTGGAGGTAGTAGTAGACTATTGTTTTAAGGTATTTAGATCTACCTTGGACTCCCTAAAATATCCTAGACATTTGTACATATTGCTTTGAAAGTATTTGTCAGAGACCTAAAAACCAGAGATTACTTACATCTGGAAGATTCAGAAAGCCATTTTTTATTCTTCTGGTCTCGGTGTGACCACTTCCATTAGTCTTGATTATTGAGCATTTGAATTTTCCCGTTGGAAGAAACAAGGGTACAATTACACTTAAATGAAAGAGTAGAAAGGTGAATCAAATCCAGAAAATGTGCATGATGTGGCATTTTAAGTGTATTTGTCATTGAATGAGAACTTGTCCAAGAAAATGAAAGTTACATATGATACAAGGAAGGAAACAAATAGAGGTTTGAAGTCATAGTTCCTATCCTAGTAAAATGTCTCTGAATAAAAGCATATTGGCAGAAGACCCAGGTTTACATTTCATTTCAAACTCTTAGAAAATTGCTTTGACTTAAATTAAAATATCTGAATGAGATGAAAAGTTTAAGAAGATTACGTTATCTTGAATTCTCAATGGAAGCTATTGTCCTACATAATTTATAGCAAGTTTTTCTTTGATCTTTTATATTTACAGAGAGTATTACTACTGAATACAAATTTTAAAGCTAAAATATTCCCATTAATTCTACTATTTATACTTAAAGTAATTATTTGGATTTAGTTTATATCAAGTGAATGTTGTAGTGACAAACCAGTCATTAAAAAAATAAATCTATGCTTCTACATGTACTTGCAAAAATCTGCCTACAGGGTTTTCATCTCAGTATCTGAATCACATTCTGTAGTTATGACAAACTTGCAGCTAATTGAAAATTTGTCATTACTTTAAGATAACAAATTACCTGATTCTTGCTCTTTCTGCTATCTAGGTTTCCACTTGACATTCTTGGGAACTCTGACCTAATGGTCTTACACATTTGTTGAATTTTTTTTTAAGTTCCCAGAGTAGTATGCCAGAAGAACAATGAAGGTAGCAGTTGAAAATATTTAGTTGTATTTGATAATTGAAATAATTAAAAATAAAACCTTAAAATAACTAAACACTTAGACCAAGATTTGGCATACTGGCAAGAAAATTAATAAAGTCATTTCACTCCATCACTGAGAAGCACAGACTGGTAAATTCTACAAAGTACTTTTTCTTACAGGCATGTCTAGAAATTTCTCATTTCTCATAGGTAGTTACCAGTCAGGGAAAAATCACTGTATCAGGTTAATTAATTTACATCAGAATGATAACATAAAAGACAACTTTGCATGTATAAAAGACTGGAATATAAAAAAAAAAAAAATGGGTGAGGATTGTCTATGCTTTTATTTCAGAGAAAAAACACCTCCACAACCAATATTAATGACCCTGTCTGTTTTCTAGTTAGTGCAGGCTTTTGGTGATTCCTTTACTCAGATGTCTGTCATGAACTTGGTCAGGCAGAAACTGACTCATTTTAAAGGTGCTATCAAAGGAACTGGGACTAAAGGACTAGGGTGGTCATATTGTTCCTTGGAAATTTATGAAGCAAAAAAATTCTTACAAAGCATAAATATTTAATTTGAAAATTAGAGTTTCTGTGCCTAGTGCCTCAAACCTTTATGCAAGAGAACACAGTCCTCCTGAATGGGCTTTAGAGATTACACCATGGGAGATCAGTTTGTAGTTGTACGATTATTTGCACAACCCTGAAGAAGATGGAAAATGAAACTAAATATGAAATTAGAAAAGCATTTAAGACTCTGCTTGAAAAGCTGCTTAAATTTATATTTAAATTTTTGACATGGCATGCAGTTTTTTGAGTAGCACTGGATTTCCCTTCCTAGCAAAAAAACTGTGCTAGTGAAACTGGAGAGAAGAATATTGATATTGTCTGTTTAAGATTTTCTCTGTATCAATAACCATTCAGTGTCCCTTGTTCTATGCTAGATTTGTATTTTAAAATATTAGCTTTGAGATAACTTGCCTTGGTTTTAAAATCAATAGCCTTTTTTGTAAATTGCATTTTTTTAAAAAAATGAATAAAATAAAATATTCAAAGGGGAAAAATAGCTGATTTACACTGTCCCACTGTAAATTGCAAGTTAGTTGTACTTCATCCTTTTCATAAGTAATGAGCACTTGATGGTAATAAAAGAAGTAAATTTTATTAATTATTAAAAGTACTTAATAAAAATACTTTTCAAATTAATGGTGTTTTCCTTGGTGCTTTCTTTGGAGTGTGATACAGTCAGTCTGGCAGGCCTCTCCATATTTATATTTCAGCCATGGTCCTCCATACCACAGAGGCTTTAACCACTTGGTCTGCTTAACTGCAGTGAGCATCTCATCTTCATGGATACCCTGTACAATAGCGTCCATCTAAAATAGTGCCCATGCTTAAGTCCACTCCTTGATCCCAAGCCCACCAATATGTTGCATCCCTTCCCTGATGGTATGAGGTGACATTAGCCCATCAGGCTATAAATAATTCACCCTTATGTTGCTAGTCCAGATCCACCTGAGCCTCTTCAATCTTAGCAACGTGTTGCATCAGTTCGTTTTCTGATGTTCTTCAGGGTGTACTCTTGGGTATGTAGGCATCTGTATGTTGATCTACAAGGTTCTCTCCACCCCGGCAGTAAAATCATGCCACAATTCAACAGCCTAGACTCTGTCTTTCGAGTTTCTTTGCTTCATTGTTGTAGCCACAACCACAGGGCCTTTGCCACCATTTGTGAGTCAGTATAGAAGTAAAGTACTGGCCATTTTTCTCATTCAGCTATTGTAGAATCAAAAGCCAAGTGGATAGCTTTCACCTCTGCCAGAGACTGAAATATCATTCTTTATGACTTAAACATTTTCATGAAGGACTTTTAAAACTGTACTACAAAAGCTGCAGAGAGAAATACCACACCCTCAATGGGGCTCTGAGAGGCCTGGGACCACTGATGAGGA
>JACBWW010000020.1:11453762-11636883 GCA_020086605.1 Lanius collurio | reverse complement strand
TGTGTTCAGTGTGACCCACTAACTCCATGTAGCGTGTGTCACATGATATGTAGAGGAGATCCTCCCACTGAACATCCAGGTCAGCACCAGCAAATGGGGTGCCAGGAGGAGCTGTGCTTCAGTACCAAACACTTCCAAAGCAGCTTGAACTCCTTCATAAGCTGCCAGTATCTCTTTTTCAGTTGGAGTATAGTGGGTTTCAGATGCTCTGTACACCAGATGTCAAAAACTTGGGGGTTGACCTCCAGTCTTTTCTGATGTTTTCTGCCAGAGCCTCCAGGCAAGGCCATTCTCCCCAGCTGCAGTGTAGAGCATATATTTTAACCTCTTGTGCTGTCCCGACTGGTCCAAGGGCTACTGAATGAACTATCTCCTGTTTGATTCATTCAATGGCTTCTCATGGCTCAGGACCCTATTTGAAATCATTCTTTTGGGTGACTTGCTGTAAAGGACCGACAATCCGGCTGTAATTTGGAATGTGCATTCTCCAAAAACCCATAATGTGTAAGAAAGATTAAAAATTACACAATGTGTAATTTTTTGGTAATTGGTACAGACATTTCTGTTATTTTGTTGATTACAACCATTGAGATTTGTCAATTTCTGTCTTATTTCTTTATTCCTAAAAACTGAATCTTTTGTTCAGGTCCCTTGACCTTACTTTGTTTTATGGCAAGACTGGCTTTTGGAAGAATTTGGACTATTTTTTTACCTTTCTCAAAAATTTCTGCTGATTGCCACACACAATGACATCATCAGTATACCTTCACCCTGTTCCAGTGCAGTTTGGATCAGGCCATGGTTGACGGTACGGCTGTGTTTCCACCCCTGGACAGTCAGTTCCAGGTCTTCTGGATTTCCATACAAATGGAAGCAAACTGTTTGCTGCTGCTGCCCAAGAAATGGGAAAAAAAAATGCATTAGCAGTATAACTTGTCCTTCCTTTGACAGCAGCTTGTATTTAAGTTCCAGCATGTCCTATACGGCAGCACTCGGGGGCGGTATGACTTCATTCAGGCCATGGTAGTCTGCTATTAGTCTCCTCTCTCCATTGGGCTTTTGCACTGATCACATGAGACTGTTAAAAGGTAAGCAAGTCTTGCTGATCACTCTTTGGATCTCCAGTTCAGGAGTCATCTTAGGGATGGGAATCAGGGAGTGTCGGTGGGCTGTTGCTGTCAGAACACCCCTGTGGCAGTGATCGCAACTGTTCTTCAACCTTCAGCACCCCCACAACAGAAGGGTCTTTTGGGAGGACTGATACTGGCATAGACTGGTCCTTTGGTTCAGCTGCAGTGCCTCTCACTGGGGTTTGTGTAGCCACAGTGCCCATCACTGAGGTTGGAATAACCTGCTTCCTGTCACCAGGATTGGAATAGCCACGTTTTTTTTGTCGTTGTATTCAGAGACCTTCCCTTCCCCTTGAGGCTACTTAATAAAACAGGGATCACTAGGCCTGGGCCAGGCCTCAGCACATTGCAGTGATTTGTGTCTCTGGAATTGTGAGGGGACAATGTATTTTTCCAAATATTTAAACAATTTTTCAGATTCTGCACTTATCAAGGGTGTAATTCCAAAAGGCTGGAGCTGACCACTGTCCTAGGCTCTTGCTCGTACTACCCCACACACCCTGCCACTCACAGCTATCCAGCCTGGAGCCTGATACTCTGGGTAGTATTCTTATACAGTTGTTTAACCTTAAACAAGACCAGCAACACATTCAGGAGACATAGAAATAGGAACATGATAGTTTGAAAATCCTGTAGATCTTCAAAATTCTCAAGAACTATTTTAATTTTGGAGGAGAAGGAGAAGACGGATAAGGTGTCTCCCCCATAGAACAGCTCTCTGAGGAGAAAAGGTAAAAGGTGTAATTATTAATAGCTCCCAATAGATGGCTCCTGAAGAACAGAGTTGATGGCAATACTGAGTACAAATACCAGATTAGTGTCACGACCAATAGTTTTATCATATCATAAGTCAGTGTTACAAAGTGCAACAACATGATAACATAAACCCAGCCCCCAGAGATGATTAACAATGCAACAAGGAACACATACTGCAAATGGTGTTGCATGACACAACTAAGAACACGTGCAACAGCTCTGAGAGCAAATGAATCAACATTGTTATCAGTGACTATTAAACTAATATAATGACTGCATATAACAAATTTGTTTTAGTACCTCTAGTCAGCTCTGTTGTTATCTCAAACCTTCAACCCTTAGTTGGGTTCCAAAAAGGACATAGTTTAATGTGAGAAGAAGTTAACACCACACAGACACTTGCTCACTACTCTCTGCATCATATGGATAGGGGAGAAAATTGCAGGAAATAAAAGGCAAATTCATGAATTGACATATGGACAACTTAATAGGACAGAAAAGGAAGGGAAAATAATAATAACAGAATTCAAATACACAAAAAAAATTATGCACAATGGAATTTCTCCCACCCACCAACAGATGCCCAGACAGTTCTGGAGCAGCAGTTCCCAGCCAGTTTTCCTCCTAGTTTAAATACCGAGCCTGACACCATATGGTAAATGATATCCCTCTGGCCAGTTTGGTGCAGCTGTCCCAATGGTGTCTGCTTCCTGCTTCTTGTGCCCTCCAGCCAACTTACTGGTAGAGTGTGGTGTGAGACACTGAGAAGTCTTTGACTTGGTGTAAACAGTGCTTAGCAAAAACTGAAACATTAGTGTGTTATCAACATTATTCTCATCCTAAATCCAAATTACATCATGGTAGCAGCTACTAGGAAGAAAATCAACTTTATCCCAGCTGAAACCCAGACACAGTACAACAGAGCTAAACTTAGCAAACAGTGCCAGAACAGAACTATTTAACCCTGGTGGATTTAGATCACACCCACACAGTGATGTGGGACTTCATACATCCTAAAAATATGTCAGATGAGGTCCGATTCAGCACAGTCAGATTCCCAGTTCTGCAGTCCCATCACAAAGTGGAGTCCATGAAGAGGTTCTCTGGAGGCTGCTGTGTTTTGAGTTGACGCAGTAGAGTCCCAAAGGTGTCTGTTGAATGGCAAGGTTTGTGCTTCTGACTAAAGACCCTGGAAATACTTTTATCATTGTATCCAATTTTGAGTTAGTTGTGTCAGCATTCATTACACTTACTTAAAAAGTGTTCTAGCATAATTTGAATATTTTCTAGCCTGGCTGGATACACAGATTTTAATTTTTAATTCAGTTGAATATACTTTAAGTTGAGCAAATTTTTGTACTCTTTGCTAAAAAACTGCTATGTTTTCCAACTCACAGCTGTAACATGGTGCTCAAGGTATCAAATGTCTCTTCTGTTTCTAGAGTCATAGATGTAATGTGTGGAGGTGCCTTCCCCTGAAATCCTGGGGGGAGGGACCCTGCAGGGTACGGGTCAGTCCCTATCCCTGCTCCCATGTCACGTGTGCCCCATACCTGTTCCTGATCGGTTGGTTTGGGTGCCCGGGCCCGGGAAGACAGCAGGGTCACATGACTGGAAGCTGGACTGGGAACTCCAGTCGTGGGGCTGGAGGAATAAAATAATCCCTGGACATCTTCAAAAATACCTCTTCATCTTTCCTTCCAAGTCCATCACTGTCTTATTCGTGTTGTAAGGATTCCCCTCACTACAACAGTAATGAGTGTTCACTTAAACTGTGACAGTAATGCCAAAATGAAGTATTCTTTGGTTTTGCTCTAGAAACTCCAGAAGGAGAAAGAAACAATAATAACAGAATAGGAATGGGCGGCCTGTTTTAAATCCCTGGCAGTTGTCCAGAGATTTAGCTTTACGATGGTGCCAGAACTTTTGTCATGTTTTCACTTCTGATAATTTGTACAGGGAGAAAAAATTACTCAAATAAGTAGTTTTCAATCAAATTATTGCCTGACAAGTTGTGGTAGCCTGATTTGTACCATCTAGTCTTCATAGTTTCCCAAAAGGAATGAACCTGTGAACTGCAGCTAGCTTTGATGGATCAGGGCCAATCCTGACTCGAAGGAGTAGAAGGAAAGTGATTTTTTTTTTACTTTTATTTTTAAGCCATAATAGCAAACGAAAGGGTATGAAAAGCATTGCAAGCCATCAATTGCATGTAAGGAAGCCAATGAACTAATTTTCATATTTATATCCATCAAGAACATTTTTTTTTTCTTGCACCCAACATCTAAATCTGGAAACTAAGCCAGGTGTGGCCTCATAAGTCTTGGGCAGAGGACTGTAATCACTTATCTCAGTGCACAGGCAAAGATTTCGTTAATGGAGCCCAATATGCAATTCCATTCCAATCACTGCAGCAGTGCATATTTACTTGTTGACCCTGAGAAGTCCCAGCTCCTTTTCTGTGGGAACATAGTATGGATTAAAAGAGGCGGTTATGTAAGATTCTTGGTAAACATCTTTGTAAATCTTAATAACTATGAAGTGTCTGTTCTGTATCTGAAGAAGTAATGTCAAAACTCTTATGCAAAATAGAGGAAGTGTTCATCACAAAACATCATTGCTGTTTTTCTCTTCTTTTCACTGTTGAGAACTAGGCTATCTACTCCAGGAACTGACAATTCGTGGAGGCCTAGAGGATAGGATGCCTTCATTAAGAGCCAGGCATTTTTCAAGGTTTCCTGCAGATTGACCAAGAAATTTTCTGGTTGCTGAGACTTCTTCCTGATGGGCTTTTAGGGTTTCTTATGTCTTCAGTAGTTTTTGTAATGGGCCCAAGGGAGTTCTGGGCATCTTCTGGCTACTACGTGTTTGCCAGGGAATTTACAGCAGAAATTGTTCTTCTAAAGATTTTATAGAAACATTTGCGGAGTTTGAGGTAAGAAGCTTCTCAACTGTTTCAATAAAGACAATGTTGTAGTAAGATCCAAGGAATCTATTAAAAAAACCCCCTTTAAACAAGGTTAGAAAACACTTAGAATATACCCTGTTTTCATATGACTCTAAAACTTCTAAAACTGCTAAATTGCCATATTCCTTGAAGTACAATCACAAATGAGATTCAGTGTAACAATATAAACACTACAGAATTAGGTGTTTTTTTTCATTTTACAGTTATTTCAGGTTTACATTAGCTACAAAGCACTCAGGATAAAAAATTAGGAAGCTGAAATTTTAATTTTATATGTATATATTTATATATAATATGTTGTGCCAATTTGGAGGAAAATATCCTCTGATAGAAGGTAGGTTACAAATGCCCCTCAGCCACCAGGTTTGGGAAAAAAGAAATTTTCCTTGGAGGAAAGTGAAAGAGATACAAACTTTTTATTTAATAGACAATGCTAAATTAGACAATGCTAAATAATAAAACCTCTCGCTGTGGCAAGAAACCTGGGAAAATTTCAGAGTCCTTTTGTAGATGTGATCTCTCTTTTCCTCCTCAGAGCTGGGTTGGTGTGGGCCCACCTCTGGGGCCTTGATGGAAAAATTCTCCCGATGTGTTCTGATGTTGAAACAGTCCAGAAGAGAAGAAGGGAAAAACTGACGACCCATAAAAACAAAATTCAACTCTCCATCTCCATCTGGAGAAGAGGAGCTGGAAGCAGGCTGAAGAGCAAGCAGCATGCTTCCTCCACTCTTGCTACCACAGCAGAAGAACCCAGAGGAGGGTATGTCTGTGTTCTTGAAACAACTTCTTTGAAAAGGTCGTTCAGTCTCCTTCTTCTCTCCCCTCTCAGACTCAGTTTAAGGCACAGAATTAATTTCTGGGCATAGAGCAGCGATGGGGGATACACATCATAAAGTCACACCAAGACATATGTAAATGGCATGTAAATTTAAGGAATTAGCAGACATCCAAGCTTACCTCCCACTTTGCTCACTGTAGCAGCTGTACGTATGAGTCAACTCTGTGCAATATTAGAAGTCCTTTATATCAGTATTTCTTTAAGGATCCCTGAGATTATAAGCTTAAAGAAGACCACATATTGATTGAATCTTTATCCGCCAGCATAAATATCTTAACAGGAACTAAAAAAACAAGATCAGAAGTGAGATGTGAGAACTGAAGGAACAAAATAGCTAGCACTTGCAAAGTCAGATTGTGTAAGTGATCACTTTCACAGAGGGAATCAGATTTTGAGACAGTCTGATCTCTCATCGTTAGGGATCCTGACAAATTTGCAAGACTCCATCTTTGCTAAACTTTACTAACAGGAAGGTTGAACACTTCAGGCTTTGCAAAAATAGTTGAAAGAAACTACTTTGCAGTCCAGGACAGCAGAGTTTCTGGGTGGGTAGAAATTCACTGACACCACAGCATTACAAAGAGTAGCTTAAAGAAAGCAGAAATGTGACCTCTCTGAGAAAAATAGATTTAAAAAGGATGATTTTGCCTTTCTTCACCAGAAGAAAAAGATTCAGCCAATCAATGAACCAGAAACTGTGTATCTGATTGAAATTCTGTGTTGAGTCTCTTCAATAATTCTTTCGAACAATAAAAAGCAGCTTAGAGCTGGTGAGTGGAAAAACAATCCTTTGATGTCAATTGTTTCTCTTGGATAGATAAGCTTGACTTTTCTAAGGGAAAGGAGAGAGAAGGTAAATTCAAGTTCAAAAGTAAGTGGAGTCTGTGGCACACTGCTAGCTTTTGTAATGATGTGTGACAAATAAAATCAGTATTTTAACACAGGATATTGCTCTGTTAATATATAACTATCTTCCTAGATAGTTTGAAATCCAGATACTTACTTGATTAAAATTACACCTTTAACTTTAGTCAATCTGCTCAACAATACCGTAAATAGTATATTTATTGTCATAATTATGTTTATGAAAGCGTAACTTTCTGTCACAAAGTAAACCTAGGTTAATTTCCCTTGAACTATCAAACTGTGTAGCTAATAACAGCCAGTCCATGTTCCAGAATTATATTTTGAGTACTATGATAATTCATTAACAAATTTTATACATATGCAGAAGTAGAAACTTAAAGGAAATAATTCAAAACTCTTTTCCAATCACATTCAATTTATCTTAAAAGCGGCTTTTTATTTTTGCTATCAATAAAATGCTTATCCTAAAAGTATTTATTGACTTTGAAAATGTGTATGTTAATTCTGAATATTTTAATTTTCAGTTACTGGGGTTTGAACTTTTTTTTGCAGATGACTAATTACTGCAAAACTAAAACAAACTTGCATTTTTGAGTGAAATAAAATAATTGAGGTTGACTCAGACTGTTTTTTCTGTTTCTTTTTTCTTCATTACACCACAAATAATTCAGCTATTCCACAAATTAATATCTCTTTTTACTTTCATTTCAATAAGGATCCATATAATTAGTTGTTTTTTTCCTTGAAATAGGGCCAGATAATAATTGTGTAGTGACATAACACCTTGCGTCTGGCCTTGCTAAAAAGAAGGAAAAAATTGTAGGGGACACTTTTTTAAATAGCATACTCTAAATAACAAATTTTAAACATTGTAATAGAGGATGTAGAAAACTGAACTAGTTTCTGAAGATCCTTTCAAATTTATTGATAGAATGCTACTAAGCTAGTTAAATATGAAAATTGCTTTGGAAGTAACGACTTCAACACACCTTATTACATTAATTGGTAAGCAACAGTACTCTAACTCCTGATAATCTGTAACCTATTTTTGGGATTTTAGTCATGTGTGCTATGTAATATGTGCTGCCTGGAATCTCTTCTAGATATGCCCATGTTCTACCTTTCCTTTACAACTACCAGTCAGATTCCCAAAGTCTCTTATAAAATCTGTGGGAAGTCCAGCTGTATCTGTATATTGGATTAGTCTTGATCTGGGATTTTGTGTTGCTTTTTATAATGTGTATCTTTCATTGTGTCATTTGCCATCCAGTAATGATTAATGATGATTTTATATTTGACTTGGTCATACAATAACATTATATAAATCATATAATATTGTAACAACAAATTTTAAATAATGACTTAGGCATCTGAAATTTTATTTCTTCAGATAAAGGAAGATCTTTTCTTTTATTCAGAGGTACGATTTCTCCTTGAAAAACAAACTGTTATTAATGAACCTAAGACAGTATTTTGCATATCTAAATTTACAGTTCAGCATTCATTTTCAGCAGTTACAGCTTCAAAATATGTTTCAGTTCTGAACTCTCTGTAAGAAGAATTAAAGCAAAATCCTCATTTTATTTGCAGCAATTAACAGTTAATACGTGAATGAAGTCCAAACTTTCTTACCATTAGCATTTCTAATAATCTAATGTCCCATTTTTACTGAGTGTTATGTAGCAATTTAATTGGTTCATAATAACTTGTGATCTATATTTGCAGAATGATTTTTCTTTACTTCCTTGCTTTACTGACATAATTTTGCATAATGAAGGTTAGTGTTCATGTTCTTCTGAGGTTTGTTTCTTATAATATGAAGTGCTGAGTTAGGTAACTTCATCTGATTCATGTATTGCTCTTTTTAGTCTTCTATTATGATCTTGTGTAGAGTCTGGCTGAGATGGAGTGAATTGTCCCCACAGAAGCCTTCATAGCACCATGCTCTGCATTGGTAGCTGGAAAAGTTTGGTATCACACCAGTGCTCAGCTAGAACTGAGCAGCTCTAGCACAGCACCACTGCTGTCCGCTCAACATTCTACCTTCCAACCAGTAGACTGGGGGTGGGCAAAGTTTTGTGAGGGGCACAACCAGGACAGCAGGCCCAAAATGACCAAAGAGATGCCATGTAACATTTGTTGTCAGATCAGATATAAAAACTAAGAAAAGGAGGAGGAAATGAATGGGAATTTGTTATTTACATTTGCCTTCCAGAGCAACCATTATAGTGCTGAAGCTCTGTTTCCCCAGAAGGTGGCTGGAAACATCTTCCTGATGGAAAGTAGAGAATAAATCTTTGTTTCATATGCTTGCTGAACTCAGCCTTTGCTATTCCTTTAGCAAAATGTCTTTATCTTGACCTGTGAGGGTTTTTTTCATCTTTTCTCCACCCTAGTGCTGCTGAAGAGCGGAGCGATAGAGTGGCTTGGTGAGCAACTGAGATGCAGCCAAGGTCAACTCATCACAGATCTATGTATGGGTTTATTAACCCTTTGCTAAGTCTCACAAATAGCAATTTGAGTGAAAAAAAATCAAAACAGGGATAAAATAATGTAGAATTTTCAGACACTTTCAGTTTCAATTGGTTGCTTTTCTTAAGTTACTACGTCTTCACACTTTAAAATGTGGATCTTTGAATTCTCAATGCCTGTAAAAGCAAAAGCTAAGTAGAAGATGCACGTTTAAAACTGCAGTTTCACACTGAAGGCTAAAACCTTAGGAAAACTTCTTAAAACATCTATTTTAAAATGTTAATTTTGAATTTATGTTTATTCTTTTCTCAGATACTTTTGTGGTAATGAGTAAATGATAAACATTCAGTTTTGTTTTTTCTTTTGAACAAGGAAACCTCTATGGACCATAAAAAAACAGTCTTCTACAGGAAAAGGATTATAAAAGGCAATCAAAAATGTGACAAACTCTACTAGGAAAATTAAGGTTTCTGTGTCCAAATGGCAAATGAAATATCATATGAGGTAGAATACGATGCTATTCTAACTCAGGGATGTTTACACATTTTTAGATTAATAGCTCCTAAAAAAGACCCTTTTTTTCATAAAATATGAAATGCATAAAAAATTCAAGGCTGTAATTATAAAAACTTTTTACACCTAATCTAATCTCAGGCAAATTTGACTATATAGATTACATCTAGTCTGATCATAGGCGCTGTGCAATATTCGATAGATCTCCTTGACAAGGTTAGAATATCTCATTCCCAACCTGTCATCTGTATTTCTTAACTGTACCTTGAAATTTGGAGGGTGGGAAAGTGAAGGAAAGACACAAACATTTGGAAAACACTCTCGTTTCTTTCTGAAGTTTCACTGGCATACTCTCATGCAGAGAACAAAACAAAGGCAAAAACACTGTAGCACCACGGCAAAAAAAAATCCTTGAAAGATTTCCCCAGTGTTATATAGCAAGGGAAGAGCATATGGCTAATTTTTTTTGTGGTCACTTTAAGCTCTCTAATGATTCCCTAGGCATGTTTGTTTTGTTTTGTTTTCCTTAATTACTTTTTGTTTGTGTTTGGGGTTTTTTTAAAATTGATTGTTAAGTTATGATGTGGAGTATGGAATCTCATATGGAAACAGAAGTGCTGGGTACAGTTCCCTTCTGAGAAGATAATATTGGGCACATACTTTGTGTGTCAAAACTCTGTGAATTCTAATGAAATTTGTATGTTTTCTGCGGGGAGCTAAGCACTGATTGCACTGGAACTGCTTATTTTTTGTCTTGGATTATTAAAGCATCTATTCTAAAAATTTTCATAGAAATTAGGTAGAAAAATTATCTTAAATATAACAAGTACCGAGGACACAGTTCTGCTAGAGAAATTTGTAGGCTTCATAATGCAACTGGATATTAAATTAATCTGTTATGTAATGCATAAAAGAAGACATGTACAGACATAAGTGGAAACAGATGGATGTCATAGGTCTCATGTAAGCAGATGTGATTTGGTCTGTTTGTTCTTCAGAGGGATGGGCAGAAGACTACTAAAATGCAAAAGATTTTCTCATGGTCACATCAGAACAACCATGTTCTTTAATTAGTAAGCCCTGCCTGAAAACAGGGCTTATTGCCTTCTATAGCAAATACACATGCTATGGAACTTTCCAGTTCTGACTTTCTTGAGTTTTAACAATCCAGAACATCATATGTATCTGTAAATAGATATACAGGTCTATCTGCAGTTAATTATCATAAATATCTGGAATATTGTGTCCACTTCTGGGCTTCCTGGTACAAGAGAAACTCAGAACTGTTGCTGAGACTCCAACAAAGGCCCACTAGGGTGATGAGGGGACTGCAGCAGCTGCCATATGAGGACATGATGAGAGAGCTGGGATTGGTCTGCTTGGAGAAGAAAAAGCTTGGGGAGATCAGTGTATATGAATACCTGAAGGGAAGGTACAAAGAAGTTGGAGCTAGGCTCCTTTCAGTCATACCCAGGGACAGGACCAGAGGCAAAGGGCACAAGCCCATACACAGAACATTCTTTATGAACATTAGGAATCACTGTGAAGGTGACTGGGTATTGTCGCAGGCTGCCCAAGGAGGTTTGGATTTTGCAGCCTTGAATATATTCAAAAAACATCTGTACATGGTCCTGTGCAGCCAGATCTAGGTCACCCCACTTGAACAGGGTGATGGACCAATGAGCTCCAACCTGTGTGTGCCTTTCCTTAGGTTAGTCCTCTCAGCAGTGATTTAGTCCAACATCCAGCTCTGGCGCCTCCAGTTTTAGTTGCAGTGATACAGCATAAGGAATAGAGCACTCTAGCATTATTTCTTGTATAATTTAAAATGTGATCATCCTAAATGCGTGTTAACAAGATTTTGATATAACAGCATTTGATGAAATACATCAGACAAAACTAACTGTAATAAATAGAACACAAAATATGTGAGGTAGATATTGTTGAAGTATAAAAGTCAATACAGTTATTTACTTCTCATCTACTGGAGGAACTTTATTCTTAGACATTATGTAACTGCTGTTGAAAGGTTTTTTGCATCTTCCTTTGAAGCATCTGCTGGGAGACATCCATACAGCCTGTTATATTAGCCATCTGGACAGTCCTCTGCAACTATAGACAATTTTATACAGATATTTCAGGAGTTGTTGTTTTGTGAGGTCCCCCTCAATCAGATGTTTGCCAAAGAGAGAGCTAACTTGGATGTATACTTGTAATTTTCTGTTTAATCTGTTTTACCCTCATGGCTAAACTTCATTCATTTTTTAAAATATCCTATTATATTGCTTGCAAAGGAGCAGAATAAGTTACACATTACTTAAAATCCTACTGTGTATCCAGATTCTGCCAAACTTGTCACCTAAACCAGATCTGCCTCTCTAAAAGGAATTTGAAGACAATGCCCATGGTTTTGCAGTTTTGGAGTTGTATGGCTTAGCCATATTTTTCTGGTTAGATGAGTAGCCTAGGGTTACACTCTTTGTGTGTTTTGTTTAGTTAGATTTTTTTTCTTTTGTATTGTTATTCATTCACATTTCTTCTGATGTAGGACTACTTGATTTGAAGCCAGTCTAAGAGGAAAAATATTCTTCTATAATCCCCTGTGCTTACAGAAAGTGTTTATAGTAAAGTAGTAATGTCTAGTTAAATTCATTTGAGACTTTACATCTCACATTTCAGAATGTTAAAAATGACATACAGCAAGTACTGTAATTTCCTCAAGTGTACTATTACCATAAATCTGACAAAGATGTTTTACTTTGCTGCTGTGTGATATTTTATTTGATTAAGTATGTTGATAATTCCTGTATGCCTTTAATAGAGCAGCTGATATTTTGCAAAAGCACTTCTGAGTCAACGTAAATATAGATTGTCTGTGAAGTGATGCAGCAAGGTCATGAGTTGAGACTCACAAAAGACAAAAAACTTCTTTCAAATTTTTTTTTTCTATTTCTTTTTTCCTCCTTCAATGATGTGAAGAATTCTAACAACTGAGGTGTGAAATAAATTTTAGCATCACTTGTATATAAACCTCTAACATGCATGGACATAAAGTCATGACAGTATATTTGTCTATGATACACTACTACAGTCTCAGCCAACTGAGTGTTTGTTGGTTCTGGTTTGAATGAATTCTATCCCCCCATAGCCACCCTCCTTCCCCCAATAATACTGACTAGCTTTATGGAAAAAAGAAGTAAATAATCTATGTAAATACTTAAAGGCAGAATTAATTCTATTATTGCAATAAATACGTTGACAACAAGCATCACTATTGTTAACAAAGAAAAATGTGGACAAGAGGTTCTGACAATTAATGCCTAATCAGTCTCTGTAAGTCATGACTTTTCCTGTATCTGGCTTGGATTATAAAATGAAGGTTGTTTTCTTTTTATTTTCCTATATTGAAAAATACAGACTATGGCTTTCTCTGTAAAATATTTTACAATTTAAAGCACTAGAAATGTAGTATGTAAAATTAGCTTTTCTAATTAAAAAGTTATATAATGAGAATTTTTGAGAATGCTGTAAAAACTTAAAATATTATCCTCATATTGCAGGGTAAAAATGAATATTTAAAGGATAGAACTGTAGTATAGAAACTCATGTGGGTAGAGCTGGGAACTAGAGAATAGAAGCAGCTCTTCAAGCATAATGTCATACAGGTTGTGCAAACAGTACTGAAGTACTTAGGGTGTTCATGGAAAACCTTGTTTCACTGCACTTAGGAAGAGATGCATTTTCTTCTGGACAATCCTTAGGAAAGGACTCTAAATGTAAAAATCACAAAAGGCAGTCCTTAACATTTTAGGGATGCTCTTATATTTGTCCCTTCCACACATCATCTTGTTGAAGTGTGTGACTTGGGCTTAGGAAATAATATTAATGCTCCTTGGGCTTAGGAAATATTATTAATGCTCCTGTATGCATTTGACCTACTGCTCTTTGAGTGACTGAAATAAATCATATGCTGAGGGTCTTGGAGAGATGTGGTAAATATAAGGCTTGCAGGACATAGAAGCACTATGTGTGGGAGATGCTGTCTTTTCATAAAAGCAGTAATTCCAGAGTGCAGATGGTGACATACAAGCAAAGGTAAAAAAGTGTTTATAACTGTATTATTTCTGCTTTTTGAAATGTGGAATGAGGAATGGCATATAAAGAAATGAAGATGAAAGAAGTTCATCCTTCCCCCTAAAAGTCAGTAATACTTTGCCCTTTAGCCATGTTTAAGAGAATGAGGGAAATACTCTGTGACACATCGTAGAACCAGCACTGTTTAAGCAGTTATTTTTTATTAGGAAAGCAGATCCCAAGACAATGATCTGCACCTATTAGTAAGAGCTGAAAAACTGCAGTGTGACACTGATAGATTTAAAAGCAATTTCATTCTACTTTTCACTAGGATGAAACTGAGAATTCTTCAGATTGACTAGAGGAAATATTTACTTATGAATTTAAAGCAGTAGAATAAACTAAGAAGTAGCATGGAGTTATAAAACTTTTCAAAGCACGGAATTGAAACAGGATACCTTAATTCCATATGGCTAATATCATCACACATTTGAGGCTTATGTTTCTCCCTGTTGTGTTTCCTTTATGTTTTGACAAGTAGTTCAATAAAATGTCAAGATAATTAATTTTTATACTTAAGATTTTGTAAAGCAAAATGTTTTCTGTTTTTTTAGGGCTGTTTCTGGGGAAGGTAGAGGAAACCCTGTATTTTTTGTAGTATATATTTTCTTCTAGTTAATTACCTAGCATAGAATTATCTACAATCTTACTAGAAGCATGAATGTAACAGCAATGAAAATCAAAACTGGACTAAGCCAATAGCAGCAGTGGTTGCACAACCATAGAATATCCTGAGTTGGAAGAAACACAGAAGAATCATTGAGTCCAGCTCCTGGACCAGCACAAGATGGCCCCAAGAGTCATGCCATGTGTCTGAGAGCAGTGCCCAAATGCTTCTTGATCTCTGTCAGGCTTAGTGTAGTGACCACTTCCCTGGGGACCCTGTTTCCATGCCCAATTACTCACTTGTCAAGATCTCTCTACAGAGCCTCACTGCCTTCAAGTAAGTCAACAGCTCCTCCCAATTTAATATTGTCAGCAAGTTTACTTAGTATACCTTCTTGTCCTGCATTCAAATAGTTTATGAAGACTTCGAAGTGCAGTGACTCTAAAAATGGAGCCCTGTGGAGCATACACTCCTATTTATAGTTTATACCACCTAGTACAGTCTGAATATATGCTTTTTCACTGAAGATTTTCCTGAATACTACTTTGCTACTTAAACAACTGTTTTCAATGTATTTAGTGTTGAATATATTCTTGTTAAGAAACTTCTGCAGTCTAGCAAGTAATATGATAAAATACCAGCTTTGAACCTTGATCCGACAAAGTACAAAAAAAAGCAGAAAAGATTAGAACATCTAGAAGCAAAATTGATATCACAAATCAATAAATCTGATGTGCCTTGTGGATACTGATGCAGAAAGGAAGATCATGCAGCTGTGGAATTTGTTTAAAAAGCTTAAAACTTAGCTGATATATCCAATAGCTCTTCTTGAGAAGTACAGATACAGGAGAAAACAAATGAAAACATTTCTACTGTGCAGACAAGGAATTGGGGAATTGATGGAATTGCTGAAGTCAATTCTCAAAGCATTTGAAGCTAATTATTTTGTAAGAAAACAATTTAATTTTAATGTAGAAATTAGCTTCAGCTTAGTGTGACTAGGTGGGAGTAGCGTATTCTTGTTTCTTAAAACAAGCATTTTGAAGTATGTGCTCAGGTATGTAAATATCCCAGCTTAAAATGTTTCAGAATTCTGAAAATCCTTCTCCACTTGCATTTCCCTGTATGTTTGTCACATGCTTCTGAGAAATTACTGTACCTCGAGTTCACTGTACAATCATTCATACTCCATGGAGCAGGACAAGGAGAAAACACTGGACCGTCTTCATTACTTTACTCTTCACTAAACATACATTAATGATAAAACTTCCTGAAATTGTGTTCTTTTTTGTTTATGGTGGTCAAGGTAGAAGCATATTCTTTACATGCCTCTGAAACAGCAATAGGTGTTAGGTGAACCAAGTATTGCTAAGTTACCTAGAGAAAACACTGCTGTTTTCTCAGTCCCTTCAAATTAGCTGAAAAGGTCTTGTAAATGTTTTAATTAACTAGTGTTTTTTAAAAAAATTCTGTGAAACAGGATGAATCCCATATGTCCTGCTATGAGTATTTCTGTGCTGATATACGAAGCAGATTTACTAAAAACAATAGGTTAGTACAGCCTATCAAGTCTGTGCATGGCCAGCTCTGGTTACCTTTCCTAAATTCTTCCACCTTCATTACTTCTCTTCATGTGCGAGGCACATTCTCTTGTCTTTCTTTTCTCTAATATAAAAGGAGAAAAACATGTACATTTTAAAAAGATGCAGAAGCCTATCAAAAAGAAAACACTCCAGTGCACACAATTCTTCCCTCAGGGACAGGCTGCGAGGGAGAATGAATTGCACATGACAGCTGTTAGGGTTTGGTTTTGTCTAATGCAGCGCAGACACTGGAAAGGGTGGCATAGAAATCCCAAACAGAATGAAACCTATCACTGAGCTATCAGGAAGTTGTGTGCAAATGCACATTGCTATGGTTGTATTATGACTGTAGATAAAAGTTAGCATCTACAACCTGCCATTTTCTTCTTTAGTCTTTAGTTGACACAAAATGCTGGATTTTTTTTTTTTTTTTAATCTGCTTATGTAAGGGCTGGGAGAAAATCCAAAGGAAATATTCATCTACATAGCTCACATCTACTCCTGCAGCACTTTACAACTGGCAAGTTATTGAATTTAAAACATAAACATCTCCAATATTTGGTAATATTTTAATTCCATTTCATTTTCAATGATGAAAGATTAAGAAATACAATTAAATTTAGGCAACATTGATTCAAATATTTTTAAAGAATCCTTAAAATTTTGAGGGATTCTGTGACTTCTTTTGCATGTATCCTTCCTCCCTCCTTGGCTTTTTTAAAGTCTTCTATAACCAAAGTATGAGGTTGGTAAGAGAAAAGAGCAGAATTTGGTGTAGATGAAAAGCAGAACAAGACCTTAGGCCAGCTGTCATCCCAACTAAAAAGACTTTATAAGTATTCCTGTGTATTATTTTCATGTTAATTAATTCAGGCTGCCTCCAAGCAATGAGTGACTCTCTTCCTTCCATTAATCCCTGAAGATATTTACAAGTGCAGTCTTTAATAGAAGAGCTTTCTTTTCTTGTCTTCCCATCTCTTCCTCCCTTCTTGTCTTCCTCTCCCTGGAATATTTTGGCTGGGTTGCCAGCCAGAAGTAGTCAGGAACCTGCTGACTGCAGACTTCTCTTGGACAAGTGATACAGCTTCCATTAAACACACTAGTACCCACAGATGAACCAGAGAAACAGATGGAAAAAGTGTAAAATAAAGCTGTGTAAGCTCCAATGAGGCAAAAAATATATACTTTTTAAAGTTTTGTTAGCTTTCTACAAAAATGGCACCCTAGGGAAGGTTTTGTCACTGAATTTTATAGGCCAGGTGTTCATCTGAACAAAAGCATAAAGAGATGGGCTTTTTCTAAAAAAAGAGCAGGGAGTTTGCTGCTTTCTCAATTATATGAATGCTTTCAAAAAAGAAGTCAACAGGGGTTCCAAAATGCAATTTTAAAACCAGCTTTAAAAGCTTTTTTAAAGTGAGTATTTAAATATTATGAAGGTTTATTTCCAGTTTCCATTTCCCCTATATTTTTTCTGTTGTATAATAGTTTTAGTTGCTTCTGAAGAGCAGAAAATCACATTTTAAGATCCCCGTAAATGACAATGGGTTTTTTTTTTTTCTCCCTTTCACTTCAGTCTTCTGGATGTGTTTTAGAGAAAGATTTTAAATTGAAAATGAGCACGTATGAAAATTCACTTATTTACAATGATTGCAAGATTTTTTCCTCATTTTGTATTTTGACCTAAATTTGACCAATGCTTAACTGTTTAGTTCTGACTGATTGATAACAAAAGTGTGCATCACTAAGGCTCTTAAAGTATTCATTTTAAGTCAATTTAATTTGTGTTTTTTTTTCTTTTGTTCAGTGTTCCTTCAGGCGTGAACAATGGGAGAAAGCTTCTATTGAACAGAATTATGATTTAGAGAACTATTAAGAAAATACATTGGATAGGAAGAGGCTCTATAATTTTATTATTTTTCTTTTTCCATAGTGACAACTTTTCTGAAAAATACTGGAAAACAATTTTTCTTGCCTTCCATAAATATCAAATATTCTATATTTTCGGTAGTTTTGTTTTGTTTTTATTAGTTAAAACTAGTTGGCTAATAAATCCTTCTGTTTTGAGTTGGAAAAATAGAATATAAAACCTTATTTTATCTGGAAATGCAAAAAGCCTCTGAAGGCTCTTATCTGTCCAGAGAGCTTTTAGTCTAACATTGTTCATGTACAAATTTCTGAGACCATATGGACGCAGAATCATTTTCAGTTTTCATCTGTGTCTAACATATTGCTACGCACAATTGGAACTTGAAAGACAAGAAGCTTCATTTAAAGTTTTTAAAAGTTATAAAATATCAATAGATTTCTTATAGAAAGTTTTAAAATATCTGGACTTAGCTAAAATAATATAGGTAACAGTTCCACTTGACAACTTGCCTGCATAAGTTTGTAGTCGGATTTTGAGGATTTGGGTAACTGCAAGGGGAGACAAGGGAAGACTGACCTATGCCATCTAGACTTCTGTAAGGCTTTTGACATGTTCTCACTCAGCACCCTTATCCCCAAATTGAAAAGATATTGTTTTGAAGGGTGGATTATTTGATGGATAAAGAATTGGCCAAAGAGGGATCTTCAGCCAATTCCCAAATCACACTATATCAAGAGTAAATGAGCCAGAGACTCATGGTCCATGGCTCTATGTCTAGGTGGCCCTCAGAGTTCTGTCTTGAGCTACATATCTTTATCAATGACACAGACAGTGAGCTCAAGTGCACCCTCAGCAAGTTTGCAAATGACACGAAGCTGAGTGGTGTCGTTGACACAACACAAGGATGGATGCGTCTGGGAGGACCCGGACAAACTTGAGAAGCAAGCCTGTAAGCCTAACCAAGTTCAGCAAGTGTAACATGCTACACCTGGGGAGGGGCAATCCCAGACATGAGTACAGGCTGGGAAAAGAAGTCACTGAGAGCAGCCCTGCTGCTGGACATGAGCTAAGAATGTGCACTTGCAGCCCAGACAGCCAACCTCATCCTGGGCTGCATCTAGAGTGGCACGGCCAGCAGGTCAAGGGAAGTGATGGGAAGTGATTCTGCCCCTCTACTCTGTCCTCACGAGACCCCTTCTGGAATAGTGTCCAGCTCTGGGTCCCCAGACACAAGAAGGACATGAACCTGTTGAGGCAGGTCGAGAGGGGGAATGTGAAAATGATCGGAGGCTGGATCCAGTACCTAAAAGGGGCCTTACAAAAAAGCTGGAGAGGGACTTTTTACACAGGCAGATTATTCAATTACACAATGGTTGTTCCTTTGGCAGGAACTATTCCTTTCAGATGTACTCTATGACCTGTTATCCTGATTTGTTTTTTTTTTTTTTTTGTATTATACAAAAATACTATTCGTTAAACTCAGGAAATACTTGACATTTTTTCCCTCTTTAGTTTGCTCCTTTACCTCTCTCACAAAGACAGACAGATTTCTCACCAAGGGTTACATTCTACTGTTACTTCACAAATATGCATGCAAAAATGCCTGCTATAGTATATTTTAATCTTAATTTTAATAGCTGATGATTTTGTGTTTTAGGTTTGATATCTCAGAATGCATGTTCACAAGAGCTGAAGCATTTGGTGAATGGGAAATTCTGGTTCCACTATACATTGATAGCAATATTCTGACTACAGTGGGGTAAAATTAATGTAAGTCTCTTGAGAGGAGTTTGTATGATATTTGAAGATTTCTAACTGTCTAAGAGACATCTGAAATGATATATTTTTCTACGTGGAGAAAAACCTGACAAACATTATGGATTTATTTACAGGTACTTACTTAAAATTTTGATCCTAAATAAGAAATTTCAAATTAGGAAATAAATATATTTTTTATGTCTGTTACTGCTAAGAATTACTAGTATTTTTTGTCTGAAATAATAGCTATCTCCTAAAATGTCTTCACTGTTGGACTATTTCTAGTGGAGATACAAGTTTTATCACTGTGTTTTGAATCACTAGATAGTATTGCTATTACTGGAACGACACCCTTTATATAACAAGACAGTCAGATTTCCAAACTGTTTCTGATATCCAGAGGCTACTCATGATTTACATTTAAAGAGCTGTGCAGAAATAAAAATTAAAAAAACCCCAAACCAGTAACATATTGTATGTCAAATTTGGTTTGGACACAGTCTGAAGCAATTAGGATTACTTCGGTTAATAAAAAGAACTCTCATGAAGACTGATATGGTATAAGGGTATTAATTTGAAGTGGAGATTATAACTTTATTTTGACATATGCTGAATATTAGCCAGACATATCACAGAAAAAGAAACTCTGGGATGACAGCATGCAGTCTGACTGAGCATCTGCCTGAAGCATTCTGCAGCAAATTCCAGATTTTAACATCTGTCCAAAAAAGAGGCAAGGTGGATTTATTATTAAGTCACTAGGTGGGTATTTGTGGTTATTTATTAGTTTATTACTTATTATTTCTGCTAATAAAGAACTAAAAAGGAAATAAAACTATGGTGAGGAGCAGGAAAATGTTTATTTTCAAGGGCTTCTCGCTTTCTGTTTCATTCTATTTTCTCCAGGACAGCAGTAGCTGTGCTGCACCTATAAAAGCTCATGCCAAACACAACTCTGCCCTTTTCAAATCTTTTTAAAGTCCTGCCCAGAAAACCAAAGAAATTAGAAGTACACAGCCACCCAAATATGTCATCAAGGGACTTGCCAACTGAATATTTTCCACAATGCAGACTATATTCAGTGTCATTCAACAGAGAAACACTGAACAGCTTAAAAATACATGGAGAAGTTATATGCCCAGGAAATGACTGAACAGGCCTCTCCTCTAGGCAAAGATCTGGTTCTACAGTGGGTAAACAGATCTATCAGAGTGTGTGGGGTGTGTTCTGCAGGCTGTTAGGGCACGGGTCCTTTGCTAGCATGAATTTAGCTGGGCTGACTTAGATTGACTGAGAACTGGACCTTATATATACATACATGCACACATGTTAGTTGTAGTTACAACTACAATAGAGAAATAAATGTAGAACAGGTAAGAGGGATAAATGGCATGATTAGGTATTTATAGAATGGAAGAGAGGAAGTTTTTGATAGTTAGTTTGTAGAATGAGGTGCCTAAAAATACAGCCAACCAAAAATACCAGATAAAAATAGGGGCAGGGAACAGGGAAGAAATCAACTGAAATTCATTTTAATAGAAGCTACTTAAGTGAAAATTCTTGTATACATACATCTTTTCCTCATTTAAGATTTTGTATTTTCTTAACCTTTCTTATTTCAAAAGTTCACTCATGTAGGTCTATTAAATGCTTAACTCTTTCAGAAGTGCACTGTTGGAATGAACTTTTGAAAATACAGTGCCAAATATGTAATTGGTCTTGGAAATTTCTGTAGGGAGACATTAAATTGAGAAGTGGTTTCTATGGATTAATTTAGGAGAGTAAAGATAACAACATGGGATAAATTATTTCATTAGTACTGATCTGCTTATTTCTTCTCAGACTATTTCTTTTTTTTTTTCTTTTTGCCATAGAGAAGGAAGAGGTAAGAATACATAATGAAATTCCTTATTGTTTATATTCCCATACTATATGAGGCAAGATTAAAATGCAAAAGAGTAAGCAAAAAAAAAATAAATTGAAAGTCAGTTTGTTCTCCAGAAATTACTTAATTTAAGTTGACCCTTTTATAGACCTTTCATAAACATTTTCTGTCTTTCATCTGCTCAACCACTGCTGCATAACATCCTAATAACTTCAGTGAGTTATTTCAGAGACATATTTTCTCTGACATATGCTGCCTCGGGCTTCTCCTGAAAACATAATTCTTCAGATTTTGGCAATCACTTAGTGTCCATCATTCTTTGCCATCCTTCTAGTCTTTCCCTTTGCATTTTGACTACTTCCCAGGCAGCTGTTCTCATTGTCTCCTCTAAAATTCATCTCCATTTGGAAAAATGCATCAAGTTTGCAATAATCAATCCATTTCCATTTCACTGCCATCCTTTGTTTGGAACAGTAAGTCTCTCAGTTTGCAAAATGCAAGAAATCATTTGTGACTCATTCATGTAGTATTTGTCAACTTTTCTTTTCAGAACACTTTTCTGATAGATCTTTTCCTGAAGGCAAATGTAAACCCCATGTGTTCAAGATCAGAGAAAAGCAATGTAATAACAAACTGGAAGAATAATTTGCAGATGGCATGTATTAATTAAAGAAGGATATACTGAATATAAAATCAATCCTTCACACACTTAAGATCTTCAGAGCTGAGCTATTAAAAATGTTTCCCAGAAAGGTGCAAAGCTTGGCTCTTTGTTAAAATCATGACAATCATGACTAGGCAGACTATAGCCTATAGTATGGTTTCTTTAAATACAATGCTCAGAATATGAGTGAAAAATTGATCTCTTCTTTACACGAGAACGAAAAGCCTCAGAAAACAGAGAGTAACATTATCACTACAAGTATTCAAAACCACATTTTTGTTCTTATAGCATGAATCACAGCTTTATGTACTTCAACAACAGCCTGTCAATGTATTTGTCAGTATGTAGGAGCAATTAAATGCCACTCACTATTGTCTATAGTCTCAAGAACAATGTGATATACAAGGGAGGAATACTGAATAACGGGTGGGTTTTTTTGTTTAAAGTAATTAACAGAAAGATCTAAACTACACCTCCGTGTTAGTGGTTCTTTTACTCAGGAATTCATTTGTGCAGCACTTCAAACAAACTCTGCACTTGAATGTTAAGGACTGGTGGAACAGACCAGTTCGTCTTTTGGTTAGTTTGTGCTGTCTTTGTCAAGGAAGACAAAATAATTCACTTTGACAGGATGAAAAGGTGGACTTGTATTTTTCTTTCACTCAGATGGAAAAACAAAGTCTCCAAAAAACCCCATACTCTGTTGCCCTGCATAACACTTGTTTTTTTCTTGTCAAATTGTTAAAGTGTTTTTCCTCCCCGTTTCTTTATGTCTGCTTTTTCTCTTTTTCTGAATAGTGGATACTATGCAAGCCTTTCATACTATCCCGACCTTTGTTCAAAGAGCAAATAAATAATCCAGACTTCCAGATGTTGGAGTGGAAATGGAAGGGCAATGCATTTAAAAGACAGCCCTAACTATGCTGTGGTTCTGTGTCATGTCCATGTAACTGAGATTAGAAACTGTACTTGAATAAAAAAGAAGTGCTGCTGAATTTAGCTTTCTCTGTCTAGTTTTCTAAAGAGAGCTCTGACACAAGTACTAAAGATCTCCCATCTCATAAAATCAGGAGAGTTAGGTACCTTCAAATAATATCAGAAAAAACCCTTCACTGTAAATGTGAGCTGCATACATCTAGTCAATACCTGGCTGGTTCTGAAGTGGACTCTGAAGTCTGCCATCTGACTTAGGACTCCAGGCAGACATATCTTTTCATGTGATATAAAGAATCCACTTCTGCAGATAACTGTGAACAACATTCCATTTTCCTAAATGCACTTTGTATAGAAAATGTTCCACTGGATAGAGAATTACACAAAAAGTAGAAGCATTTGGTGGTTTTAAATAATATTTAGATAGTGCCAACCCACTACTGTTTTCCTCAAGTTGTGCTATTGCATAACTTTGAAACATAAGATAAAGAAATGAGATTCTTTTAAGCATTACTTATATTTCCCTCTTCCATTCAACAGTCATTTAACAAATTCTTCTTTCTAAAAGAGAGAAATTTCACCTACTCCCACCGAACTAGTTTTTCCCTTCTTTGTTCCCCCTCCCCTCATGCTGTCCTTCACTCTAGCAGATTTATTTTTGTCTGAATTTCTATTGCCTTATCTAATCCCAAAGTGAGGGAGTTAAAATCACAAATATCTGGTTGCAATGAAAGCTAATGGCAGCAATCATCTGATTTCACAAGACTTATTTATTTCTGTGGGGATTGTTTTGCATCCATGGAGGAGAGGAAACTTTCAACATCTGGACTCTTAAATTTTTAACATTTCCAGAAATTTAAATTTTTTTTCTTGGGAGAAATCAACCCTGAAATAAATGGTTAAAAGAATTAAATGTGAATAAAAGGAGAGAGAAAGAAGAGAGAAAGGTGAGAGAAAGAACTGGTTGTGCAAATTTGTATTGATGATTAACCATTCATAATCTTAGGTTCAGTGTGATTAAAGCATTAATGGCAACTTAAAGGGCAACTACCTCAGGTAACTTATAGAATTTAGAGAATAGAACCAAAAATATTTTTTTTGTAGTAACTTTGTTTCATTTACACCTTTTTTCTTCCACACAAGTAAGACAAAATAGACTTTCATAAAATTCATTTGTTGTTATGATACTGGAAATATTTTATGAAGAAAAAATTGACTATCGAGAAAGGGAAATTTTTGCAGTATTTTACAACCAATTATAAAACTTAGAGATCATTTCAGGAGCAGCCCTGGTATAATCTGACACACTAAATCACCATAATAGTTCTAGAAATGCCCCAAACATATACTTACTTAAAGTCCTTCAGGATAATAGCAAGTAAAATTAAATAAAATTAACAAAAACTGAGGAACAGTACTGTATTTACATTTTTCTGATTTATTTACAATCAGAACTTTTTGGAAAAGTGGCTTTTTACTCAGTTGAAGATTTTGGCTGGTTGTGCAAATACTCTCAAAAATCAGCAAGGTAATTTTAGTTTTAGTTTGGCTAGTTAAACTTCAGCCTGGACAATGCTTGCAGGTATTCTGACCATACTCATGAGAACATAAAGTGATGACTTAAGAAGCTATCTCTGAGAAAACTCTGTTTTTAATTACAGAATAATATGTGGAAGGGATATGAAGTATATCCAATTCTTCTCAGTGGGATGTGCTGATATTCTGTCTAAGAAGAACACACTTCCAGCATCCTTGCTTCCACAAAAATGCCTCAGCATCCTGGAAGGTCTTAGAGAAGTCGTTATCCTCATGGAAAATCTTCTATTCTCTCTTAGTCTAACAAGCTGTTAATTTTTGTAACACCATTTTCAAATAAGAAGCATCAGCAGACTTTATTCCCCATCAGGGATGTAGTTTCCTTACTTCCTACACAGTACCTCTGAGGGTGTGTTTCTGGCTAGGTACTCTAAGAACACTGTACTCTTTTTTATTAATTAAATACATATAGTATAGTGTAGTGGTTTGACCTTGGCTGGACACCAGAGGCCCACCAGGCCTCTCTGGCACTCCCCTACTCAGCAGCACAGAGGAGAGAAAATAAGATGGAAAACAAATAGTAGATTGAGACAAGGCACTTTACTAGAGAATAGAAAAATAAAAAAAAGAAAATTTGTGCACGCATAAGCAAAGGGGAAAGAATTAATTTGAACTTCCCATCACTGAGCGACATTCAGCCACTTACCAGGAACCAGGACTTCAGCCCATGTAGTGGTTGCTTCAGAATGCAAACATTTTAAATTACAAATACTCCTCTCCCATTCTTCCTTTCTCCCTTAGCTTTCATATCTGAGCTGATGTCATATGGTATGGAATATCCCTTTGGTCAGTTTAGGTCAGCTGGCCTGGCTGTGTCCCCTGCCAGGATCTTGCCCACTCCCAGCCCCTTGATGAGGGAGGGAATGTTGAAAGACAGCGCTGATGCTGTGCCAGCCCTGCCCAGCAATACCCAAAACACTGGTGTGTTATCAACACTTTTCCAACAAGCACAGTCCTGTGAGGGCTGCATTGGGAGAATGAACTCCATCTCAGACAGACCCAATACATACAGTACATTCTTTATGTATCTTTTTATTCTTAACAATTTTTTCATGTTTGGTTTGGATTAGATAGGGAGAGAAACCATATTATTTTAAGCAATTTTTAAAAATAAAAATACTTTCTAACTACTTTTGTACCTGTGTATGAATATGTGTTTGTGTATGCACACAAAACATAAATAATAGTAAACTACTTCATACATGACCTTACATTTCTATTTTATTTTGGATCTTTGTAGTCATTAAATTAGGTAGAGGAAATTAAATTCCAATCTATACTGTATTTTTAATTTCTTTTTTGTTTTTTTTTTTTTTTTTTTAGGAGAAACTAACATTTCCTGGCTTCTCAATTGACAGATATTCCATGAAGCTACAGAATAAATGGTTCTTCAAATTTTGAGGATAACTGAGTTTGCATCATTAAAAAAAATCCTTAAATGAATTGACTATTGTAATTTTTATGTGTTATCTACTAAAAAAGGGCACAAAACTGCTTTCACATGAATTGAACTACCTAGGAGTTAATATGCAAATAGTATGGGGGAAATAAAAAGTGAAATAAACCAAATTTAATGTTTTTGTTTTCCCTCCTCCAGTTCTAATCTGTGTTCATGGTTATTGAATTCAATGGGGATGTATTTAGGCCTCAACCCTGCAAACCACTTAAGAACAATTTATATTTTAGTTAAAATTATATTTAGCACACAGAACTGCTACCCACTAATTGATTTACTTTTTAACAGTGAGTGATTTATGATTCAAAAGTTATAATTAATAATTCAAATAAAAATTTTCTTGAAATCTGTAGATTTCAAACATAAAAGTACTTCTGAGCTCTGGGGTCAGCACCATGTTTCAGCTGGGAATTTGAGATATGTGTGCATAGAGCTGGCGGTCAGAAAGGGCTATGAGACAGAAAGTACCAAAAAAGTAAGAGAAAGTATTCACCAGGAACAGCTATACATAGTGGCAAAGTTGTGCTGAGAAGGAAAAAAGATGTTCACTTTTAAAAGGCCATTATAATTACACATTTATATCAATGTTTTATAAATAGATATTGTTTGTGTTATGTATTCCAGGACAGTTCCCTGTACTGAATGCGTGCTTCACAAAGGATCCATGATCATCAGACCTCATGTAGTTTAGGAAGAAAATAAATTAAAAAAAACTCGTCAGAGGCAAGAAACTTGCTTTTTGTTAAGTGCTCTTATTTATTTTCAATTTTTTTTATATGCTACCTGAAATATACATTTACATACTACCAACATGTGTATATATATATATATATGTGATATTAATTTCAAATAATGAAAATATTTATGTGTGTATTGCTGATTTGTTGTTAAAAAAACTAGCAGTCTGGAAATGATCATCCTGTGGATCTCTCTGGGCAGATCTGTGTGCAGAAAGGGTGTAATATTTTTGTATAGTGAAAAGCTCAGACCAGTGTCAGACCAGTGTTGGTGGTGGGTGGCCTCTTACATACTCAGCTTGACTTTGAAAAGCAGAATCATGCTCAAGGAGATAGGCTATTCCAAGTAGCTGTCTAATGTTTTGTCCTCTCTTTAGAGAACTAACAGCACTTATATGATTTGCACAAGGCTTTACACTCATAAATTAGTGTCACCCTCAGAATATCAATTTTTATACCATTCTTAACTTGTAAGTATGAAGATAAATGGCTGCACAGTTGTCAGACCTCACGTATTTAGTTTTAATTCAACTCTTTTCTACCTTTTTACTCTTCCAGCAGTTAAATTCACTCTCTGCTAACCATCCATTTCCTTTTAACTAACTTTATCTTTCTAACACTTAATTTAGCACCAGCGTGAGACTCTTGATTTATACCTGGTATATTCATCTTTTTCCAAGACACAACAAAACCAGGCTTCTGCTATGTTTTAGGTAAACTTCTTTACAGCACTATATGTTGCATGAATCTAAACTTCTCAGTGAAACTTTAATAAAGCAAGCCATTATGCAAGCCATTAGGAATACTTTGTCTAAAGATAATAGTTGCCTTTAAGCTTTATATTTTAAGGTAATAGTGTAGCAACGGAACATATACCTATCAAATAGGATTTTATCCTTTGTTCATTTTCAGTACTGACTTGCTTCACAGAATATTGCAAGAAATTGTCAAAACAATTGACCTGGGAAATATGGTCCTTCATGGGAATGTGATCATGATTAGTATAATTCAATTACAGAATGATGTTAGTGGTGCCTGATACTAAAGTACTGATGCTTTCTGATATTTCAAGTAACATTTAAAGCAAACAGAAAAGGTTCAGTGAGACCTGACTTTCCAGAACTGTTGTCAGTTTGATGTATTCCTTTGTAGAGAAAGCCTGACCTTATATACTATTGTTTCTGTAAGACATCAACTGTGTCAATGTGAACATGGAAGTAAACTGATATAGGTGTTTTTTTCCTTAAAATTCAACTGGGAAGAGGAAGAAAGAAGACAGTTTCTTACCTTGTTTGTGAAGATCTTTTCTGTGCACTGGTCACAGTCCACTGGAGGTCTAGATGTAAATATTTTAAAGAAAAAGGATCTATGGCTGCTTGGCAGCTGTGATAATTATGACTTGGGGCATAATTGTGAGACCCAGCAACAACAGAGAATGAACTAGGAACAGAGCAATCCAGAAAAGTCCTTATCTATGCACATGCTTTAGTATTATGTTTACCTTTTCTCCTTGGAGACCCAGTCTATGGGGAAGATACCTCCTCTACTCCCCCACTGTAATAATCTTAAAGACTGAGAGTATACGAGTGATTCACAATGCAACTGCTTGCCAGCTGGTGACTGATGCCCAGCCAGTTCCCAAGCATTGGCTCCCATCTAGCTTTCACCCTATCTTATATTCTGGCGTGGTGCTCTATGGTATGGAATATCCCTTTGGCCAGTTTGTGTCTGTGTCACCTCTCAGCTTCTTCTTGTCCCCTCAACTTGTGGTGTGAGAAACCAAGAACTCCTTGACCTCGTGTAAACACTGCTTAGCAGCAAAGAAATCATTGGTGTTATCTACATGTGGTTTCATCTGTGCCATGATGAAAGGTGAAATTTTACCCTGACATCTTAGATAAATACCTTGAATGTACCTGAGGTTGGGTGTAGTAGCATTGTGATTTTGTCCCTTGGTAGTGATACAGAAGACTGAGCAAGAGCCACCCTGCTGTCTGTGGTGGTAAGCTTCCTCCTGGCATATTTAGAACTCTTATACTTACAGTCCCAGACACTTGCATCAGAAGGCATTGAATGCTGGGTTTCTCAGCTTGCAAAATGGTTCTGCTTGTTATCAAGTGACCTTAAGGTTTTTTTTCACTAGTTTAAATTGAATAATATGAAGCCTGAATTCAAACCTGTCTATGGCAGCCATGAGGAGAGAAAATTGTAACTTCTTCAAGATTAAAAGTTCAAACTGTGATGGCTGTACCTTTTAACTCCATAACTGGCTCTTACCCTGATCTCCGTAATCCTGTTAGCTTCATCATGTTGAAGAGATCATGACATTTTCCAAAACACCTGGGGGAAGCATTACCTTTCAGTTCATTGACTAAGCTTTTCTCTGGGACAGCAATGTCACCCAGCTGTGTCTAGACTTTTTATGCTTCACAGAGTGGCTAAGGTTGGAAGGGACTGCTGGAGGTCAACTAGTCTGGCTGCTTAAGTAGTTGCAATTAAAATTATAGTAATCTTTACTACTTTGCAGTAGTACATTAATATTTTTAACTATTACAAATAAAAAACAAAAACAAAGCCCCAAACCAGCTAGGATTAAAAACAAGTGCATAGAGAAGGTGAGGAGTTACCATGTCTTTTGAAATAAAATTTATGTAGGAAAACTGTAGAAGAGCTTATAATAAAAAGAATGGGTGTTCTAATATAATGCTTTTTTTCCACTTGTGACTTGTAGCATACTCATATTCTGTCTTGTTAGTTGCTAATCCTAAAATTATCAGATTCCTAACTAGGAATTAGGTTACATTATACTTCTTTTAGGTACTTGCTTCATGTGATCTTGGACTAACTAGAGAACTTGTGTGTCTTTTTCCCAAATACAAAGAAAATTATGTTTTCCTTGGCAAGATTTTGGACAGGTACATTTTAATAAGTGGCATTCCTAATACATAAAAAATAACGAACCCTTCTGGAAAATGGTGATTTCTTGAATGAGAAGAGTAAGAATTCATTGAGATTATTTATTTTTGAGACAGAAGAAAAGAGAAAGAAATACGATAAAGTGGAACATAGAGACAAAGAGGAAGAATTATGAGAATCTATAAGACACATACCACTTAACCAGATTTGTATGCTCACAATTGTTTGGAAAATGGAACTTTGGTATGTAAATAGTCTAGTTTAGACAAACTGTAAAATATAGAAACAAGTGCTAGGCAACACAGCCTCTTCTAGATTTATGGTAAGCTTACATAAACTGACTGGTGTCATGCTTTAAACTTTGGGATGTGTTTATTGGGTTAAGATATATTTATGCTTTTAAAATATAACATGAAGCTAGGCTTAGGTGAGGCAAAATTGTTTGGCTTTGAGAAAGAAACTTAGTATGAAACAAATCAAAAACTGTTATGACCTGCATGATGTTAGAAAAGAAAGTCTTGCTATTTCCTTCTTTCTCTGTTTGAAAAATATTCAATTTAGGATGAATTATGAATATAGATAGCATCAAAAACATGAAGCCATCTCTAGTCCCAAGATAAAACAGTAGCAACTTTAAGTAAAAGTAACTGTTTTCTCATTATATTTATTCATAGAACAATAAGTTTTGACAGGAGATCAGGACCTCTAGGCACTATTGCTATTCTATTTTATTTACTACAGTGAAGAAATTCATCTTATATAAGGAGTGTTTTGACACAGAGATGAATTGATGCCTCTGTGTTAATCTTTAACAGGGCTTTAATCATTACTTTTTGTTGCAATCTATGTCATTAATTTCCTTAAGCTGATTACCCATTAACTATTTTAATGGTGTGCTAAGCCCTTCAGGAAATTAATATTTGTATGCTATTTATGGTCAGCAGGATCAGGGCAGTGATCCCATCCACATGTGGTTGAGGTCACTCCTCAGTTTTGGGCACTACCTGACAAAAAAATCATTGGGGTACTGGAATAAGTCTAGAGGAAGGCAATGGAGCTGGTCAAGGACATGGAGCACAAGTCTGTCGAGGAGTGGCTGTGAGGGAGCTGTGGATGTTTAGCCTGGAGAAAAGACCTTATTGTTCTCTACAACTGCCTGAAAGGAGATTGTGGTGAATTGTTGATTGGTCTCTTCTCCCCAGTAACAAGCAAAGGGACAAGAGGAAATGGCCTCAAGCTGTACTAGGGGAGGTTCAGACTCAATATTAGGAAAATTTCTTCACTAGAAGTGTTGCCAAGCATTGGACCAGGCTGTCTAGGGAAGTAGTTGAGCCACCACCCCTGAAGGTGTAGGTGTGGCAGTTTAGGTTAATATTTGGACTTGGTGATCTTAAAGGTATTTTCTGATCTAAATGATTTTATTCTATGATTCTACACATTTCTCACTGCTTTATATAAGGTGGAATATTTTGAATACCTGCATAATGACTGTAAATAATAGGTAAGAAAGGAAGTAATGTAGAAGGGTGGTATAAATTCATTGCTTTTTTAATGGGCTAGGCACAGTTCTTGGAACAGTTTTCCGATTCTATGTCATACAGGGAATATCACCTGGTTTGTACTGTTATTAAAATTTCACCAGACTGTCTCCTCAGAAGGAGAAAGGAAAAAGAAAATGTTCTTAGTTGAGAGGAGGACCTAGCTGCCTATCTGTGGCAGGTTTTTGAGTAGTATAAGAGATTATTTGGAATTGTTTAATTGCATAAGTATTCTCTAATCAGGAATATTTGAACACTGGCAAACTAAGAACATGCTGTGTTTGGAATTAGGAAAATTCAATGCATAAATATTTACCTACCTAAGTTCTTGTTGGGCAGAGAAACATAATAATCATAACTTCTTACTGTCCCAATTTCCTGCCAGATAATAAAAGTGAGACCATTGATCTGTGCATGTGTTGTATTTATGACTTTGACTTCCTAGTGTAAAACTCAATAATGTTTTTGCTCTTAAATAAAAAATATTGCATTCAAAGCTAATACTAGTTATAAGCAGTGAGCACATTTAAAACAACAGATGGATAGCCACACTCTAATAGCTTTTTGTCTGTTTTTGAAATTCGTTTTCTTTGAGAAGAATAAAAAAACTTAGTTTCCAAGTAACATATGTGTATTTTCTTCATTATTACACCCCTCCCCACCCCACTCTCCCTAAAAATATCAGTATATATTCTGGACATTTTCTAACATAAAACCAGACATGAATTAGAAGTGTTGACCCTTGCTGAAAGGTAAGTCTTTTGAGTCATAAAGTGCTGGACAGAAGGAAGAACTCACAAAATGGGACTAAGAAAAAAATATGAAGGAGGTATTTGTCTGGGATCATTAGTTGAGTGAAACAGCCAAGGGGTATGTTGGATGACCCCAAAGACTCAGGTAATAGAAATGGGATGAAATTCAATAGCACAGCATAAAAGGTCATGGACTAGGGGCTAATAACAAGCATTTTTGCAATAAGGTAGGAGCTGATCAGCTGAGGTGCAGTAGTCAGTCACAGGATGGCTGTATGTTCCCAATGCAATGCAAACCAAGGGTATGTTAGCTAATATATTTCTAGAAGAGATAAAGAAATCCATAAACCGGTATAGAAACCTTATTGTAATCTTAAGTATTGTTTTGATCATCTTGTTTTCAAAATACACAGATTTAATCGTTAATAGGTGCAGAAATGTATTACTGAAATACCTTGTCTTTTAACCCTTAAAATAAATTCTGAAAGGAGGTATGATCTGTTCCATATAATCACTTTAGGAAGGTAAATATCAGTAAGTAAATATCATGAAGTCAATGTGTTTTGCTGGGATATTAACAGATGCATGTTAACTGTCTCTGGGTTAGATTATGTTTGGCAATTTACAGGCCAAAAGCAATCAGAAGTATGATACTCTGCCTCCTAATATAAGCAAAAGAAGTCACCAAAACAATGTAGATGAAGTGAATCTTTATGAACTTTAAATGTTTTTGAATGCAGCTATCTGCAAGATCCAGTGCTGTAATGGAAGTAAAACTTTTTAGCTAGGTCTGTGTTATGGGTTTGTTGGGTTTTTTAATTTTTAATTTCTGTGTGGAAAATTACATTAACCAAGGATTTGGCACCAAACTCTGTATGATCTTCACTGACCAAGAATACCAACAATCAATATTTTTATATTCATACACAGATAGTCTGTGTCTATAATGGATTAAAAAACTTCACAGAGGAAAGGAGAAGCTGAAATATACATTTAAAGAGGACTGTTTCAGAGAACAGTTTTGGCATATAAATAGACTTTGGACAAACTGAGGATTAATTTTTTCAGATGCTCTGGTGACTGAAAGATGGGGAGAATAAAGCTATTTTGAAGCTAAATATACCAGTTAAAATAAATAAATTAGTTAGGGCAGAAGAATAATTTTTCAGAGACATGTAGATGTTCAAAGAAAGGATTCAGGAGTTTATTTCTGACTTGGTAACTAAGTAATTATCAATGACAAGATGATTATTTCCATGAATCCACTCAACGAGGAGTACTTATTTGCTACTTATTTGTATGTAATACAGAGAGTAGCAGGCTCATTAACTTCGACTTTGGTCAGCAGAGCAAAAGGATATGATGGAGGAAATTAGCTTTCCCGGTGGTGAAAGGCTCTGACACCTGCCATGGCTCTTTTCCTGACTTGCAATTGCCTCTGCAATTTGCTACTCTAGCTGAATGCTCCCCCAAACTCTGGGCACATGGTAATTCACATGTGAGTACTTAATTAATTGGCTCATTTAATCAGTGTGTGAGCAGAAAAGACCTTATGCTAGCAGTATTTCTCCCCAGGAGAGCTTGCCCATTTGAGAGGTATGGTCTCCATATCCCCTGATAGCAATTAACAACTACTGAATTGCTCCACTGAATAATCATGAAATTCGTCTGTCTCGGATCATTTAGTGTAGTCTAATAGTGCTTAAGTTTAGTATCTTGCCAAACTGGGGCCCATTAGAATCAACAGTGATTTCATGTGCTTTTTGAGCTAATTTAAATGAATGCCTTATTGAGACATGAAATTACTTCATGTTTGATGTTTACATATTGATAATTTTTTGAATATTTTTACATATATATAGGAGAATTTTAAACTGAAAAATTTAAATTAAGTGAATTTGAATTAAAAACGTTCTCTAAATAATCAAAATAAATAACAGTAAATACCAGCATAAATTTCTGCTTCACTTTAATAACTAAAAGTTAAAACTAAATCTCATATTTGTCTACATAATTCTCACACTAACACTTGATATCATTTCTACCAAATGTGTTTCTTTTTTTTTTTTTTTTTTAATTTCTCTTCAGGAAAACATTGTGAACAAACATATGTTATAGGTCTTGTATGTTTTCATTTAATATCTTGTTCAGAAAAATAAAACTTTGCCAAAGCATTGTTTGAAACAGAAAACAGACACACTTGTCATTTGACACCTTAGAGTGAAGCTTCTGACCAGTAATGGTCATTCTTAAACACAGGATCTCAACATCGGAATAAAATCAAAATGTTAGTTGTGAAGGAAAGCAATATTCTTTAAACACTCTGCTTTTTGAGTTTGTAAAGAGTCCTGACCTCTAAAGCTTCAGATTCTTCCTGGAAAAGAGGTATTTTGTCCACCAACTCTTGACATCCAGAAAAGCAGTCTTTGAAGGCAGAGATCATTTACACCTGCATTCTTCTTCTAAAAACAATTAAATCCAACTGCAAGCTGTTTGAGGTTTTCTTTTTGGGTTTCAATGCTATGAATAATTCATCCGAGAAGAACTGGGACTACCAGTCAGTTTGGAAAGGTCATCAGCCTCTGTCAGAAATTTTGGAGAGAACATTCTCAGAGGTCTCTCAGATCGTGTGTCCAGGGCTGGATATGTTCTTTTCTACAATAAAGCTGATATTTCAGTTTAATAATGAAAGTTAATACTATGTCCAGCAAAATGTTAACTATTGTAGTAATGTGAACTGTCACTGACTTTTATCTTTTGATTGACAGACTAGATTTTCCTCTCTCTGCTCATCTTACAGTATTTTGAATGCACCGATCATACGTGGTTACATCTAATTCACATTAATGTAAATCAAATATATTAAAAAGTACTTCAAAGCAACACTCAAAAACAGTGAAACAGAAGAAAAGGTTTCCATTTTTGATACTGAAGGACAGTTCTTACAATAAAGTCTTTATATTCCTAATTTCTATAAGGCCACTCATATTTTGAAGAAAAAAAGATGATTGAGAAGAGAAAGTATTGGGCAAAAATAAAGCAATAAGAAGAATGGGGTAAAAAGAAGCCTTCTTCTCAGAATGGCCTCTATCACATTTTTAGCTCTAATATAATTTTTCCTTCTACTTCAATCAACTTTTATTTATTTCTTTATTGTCCTATTTGGTATGTTTTCTCATTATTCCCTAGATAACCTACATTATTTTTTTTTCATAACTTCAGTATAACTTCATGTTCTGTGTTTCAGGTATTGTGTATCAGTCCTCCTCAAAGATTTGGAAATTACCTCCTCTTCTTCCTTTTCAAATATTATACATGGAAGCTTAGAATGGTTTGGGTTGGAAGAGACTTTAAAGATCATGCAGTGTCGCCCTGTTTTGCCCTCTCCCTCACCCCACCATGGGCAGGGACATCTTCCACTAGACCAGGTTGCTCAGAGCCCCATCCAAACTGGCCTCGAATCCTTCCAGGGATAGGGCATCCATAACTTCTTTTGACAGCCTCTTCTAGTACCTTACCACCCTCCCAGTAAATAATTTCTTTCTAATACCTTATCCAAACCTACCCTCCTCCAGTTTAAAGCCACTGCCCCTTGTCCTATCACCATATACTCTTGTAAAAGTCCCCCTCTGTCTTTCTTGTAGGCCCCTTTTAGGTACTGTAAAGCTGCTATAAGGTCTCCCTGGACCCTTGTCTTCTCCAGGCTGATCAATCCCAACTCTCCCAGCCTGTCTTCATGAGAGAGGTGCTCCAGACCTCTACTCATCTCCACGGTCCTCCTCTCATTTGCTTCAATGGGTCTACTTTGGGTGCCCCAGAACTGGACAAAGCACTCCAGGTGGGGTCTGATGACAGAAAATCATCTTCCTCAATCTGCTAGTTGCTCTTTTGATGCAGCCCAGAATATGGTTTGCTTTCTGGGCTGCAAGTGCATACTGCTTGCTCGTGTCCAGTCTCATCCACTAGCATCCCCAAGTCCTTCTCCTCAGGGCTGATTTAAAATCCATTCTCTGCCCAAACTGTATTTGTGCTTAGAATTACTCTGGCCCAGGTGCAGGATCTTACACTTGGCTTAGTTGAAATTCATGAGGATTGCACAGGCCCACCTCTCAAGGCTGTCTAGGTCTGTCTGGATAGCATCCCTTCCTTCCATCATGGGTACTTCACCACATATTTTGGTGTGCTTGGAAAACTTCTGAGGGTGCATTAAATCCTGTAATCTATGGCATTCACAGAGATGTTAGACTGTCATACCCAATATTGAACCCAGAGGTTCACTGGTCTATATTTGGATATTGAGCCATTGACCACAATTCTTTGATGCAATGATCCAGCTAATACCTTATCCATCAAGCAGTCTATCTCTCAAATCCATGTCTCTCCAGTTTAGAGACAAGGTTTTTGTATGGGATGGTGTCAAATGCTTTCCACAAGTCCAAGCAGCTGACATCAGTTCTGATAATCTTCTGTTATCCACCAACACTGCAACCCCATCATAGAGAGCCACTGAAGTTTTCAGGCATGATTTGCCCTCAGTAAAGCCATATTGGCTATGACAAATCACCTCCTTATTTTCCGTGGGCCCTAGCAGAGTTTCCAGGAGAATCTGCTCCATGATCTCTTCAGGTACTGAGGTAAGACTGACTGTACTGTAGTTCCCTGAGTCTTTCTTGTTTAGCTTTTTAAAAACGGGCATTAGGTTTCCTCTTTTCCAGTTAATGGGAACTTCACTGAGCTACCATGACTTCTCAAATATGATGGATAGTGGCTTATCCACTTCCTTCACCAGTTTTGTCAGGACCTGCAGATGCATCTCATGAGGTCACATGTACTTGTTCACTTTCATGTTCCTTAAATTGTCTCAGACATGTACTGCTCCTGCACTGCTCCTGCACTGGGAGCTTTTCACTCTCCCAGTCCCTGCATTTGCCTTCTGCAACTCAGGCACTGTGGCTGAAATATTTGCAGGTGAAGACTGAGGCAAAAAACCTATTGATTATCTTAGCCTTCTCCATGTCCTGAGGTCTCACATTTCCTTCCAAAGACCACCCACACTTCTAATCATCCTTGTATCACTGATACACCTATAGAAGATTTTGCTGTTTCACTTGATGTCCCTGGCCAGATTTAATTCCACCAGGGCTTTAGCTTTCCTAACCTGATCCCTTCCTGCTTAGACAATTTCTCTGTTTCCCTCCCAGGCTACCTTTCCTTTTTTTTACACCCACTGTAGACTCCTTTTTTGTTTTATTATTACATTTAGTAAAACTCTTCCAGAAATTGTGCTGTAAATGGTTTCTTTTTACTATTTTCACGGAACAATAAAAAAAAACCTTCATAAAGCTTATGTTTTGGTTTTTTTTCTCTCTGTTCTTCAAAAAAATCAGCTTCACAATAATTTAAGCCAAAAAAATCTTCTGAAGGTGACTTCTCTTAAGAAACTTAAAACCCAAATCCAGATCCTTGTCAGATGAAATAAATTTGAGAACATCTGTACCTATGCCTGCCCTACTCATACCACAGGCTTTAACTTTATGTACTTGCTTAAAAAACAAAGTCACAACAAAAAGTGACAGAAGACGTTTCCTGCAATATATGTATGTCTCTGAAGTCAATTCTAGAAAAAGTGTCAACTAATCACTGGAAGATTAAAAAGGAAAAGGAAAATGTTTAGCATGTAAATTGCTTAGTATTTTAACTTTAAAAAAATATTCAACAATGTTAGTTACTCTTGTGCAAACTTCAAATGCTCCTCAGAACAGCTAAGTCAGTATTAGATAAAGAGAAGACATTTCCAGAAAAATTTGATTCAAATTAAGGTAACTTGGGGTTTAAGTTTTTCAATATTTAACCATATCTGAGTCTAGATAAAACTTACACTAATATGTCCTGAATAGACTAGAAACCAGCACCAACACACAAGTGTATGGATGTCTCCCCTCCCGTCAAGGAATAAGGTGAGATGTTCACATCCAATTTGCTGGGTTACATCCTATAAACATGTAGCAATATAAATAAGAGCGATGAGTCATCAACTCTCCATATCATATTAAAGTTGCAACATCAATGGAAAAAAGAGATTTAAAAAGAATTAACCAAATGGTTTAATAGAAGAATGATATTAAAGGCTTGCTGTGATACCTTTAAAAATGGACATAGAAATTCCTGCTATATTAAGTGTTCAGTGACAATTTCAACATCTAGATAGAGGTTACACAAACAATAAGACCTAGTGCAACAGAATGGGAAGATGTATATAGATGGGTTTGGTATGATTGTATCAAATTATTTCTGCCTATTATGTTGATAATTCAAATTTATGCTAGTTAAACTGCTGAAAACTACAATACCTTAAAAAATCAGCTTTTCTTTTCAAGAAAGATGACTTTTTTGGTCATTTTTTTAAAGTCTGAAGCTGCTGAACTAAAATAAAGATTAGTTAGTTTTTTCTGTAAAATACAGCAAGGATATAATCAGCAGAAGTTAATTTAATCTTTGTACTATCTCAGGTTTATGCAGTCAGAATACAGCAAAAACCTGTGGTTTTTTGCAAATTCACAGATAGTGATAAGTAGCCATGTTCATGTCTCTTTGAATAGAAATTGGAACATGTATGATGATAAATTATGGCAAACAGAAAATTACTCTTGGCTATGGGTTGTGCAAGGTTATTTTAGCATATAGTGCCTCTTAGAGTTCTAGATCACTGCCAAAAAAATTCTGCATGTTGAACTTAATTAATAGGTACCAAGTTTAACAGAAGATGACAGCCAGATTTGAGGAGAGAACTATGCCATTAGACTAATTTAATTTGGAGGTCAGGATTAAAACAAAATGAAGAAACTTTACATACACAAAATTTTTTTTATTTTTAAAAAATATTCGATATGACTGCATTATTTGAAACACTAATAGAGTCTTAAAGACACTTTGAAGATTTCAATATCCCATTTACATTTTCAGCCATTTATTTTAAACTGATTTGTCTGTCTTTGAAAGTGATTAATGCATAGAGCCTAGACACACTGACTAAATGAAAAAAAAAATCCCCCCTAGGAACACTTCACTGAAAACATTGTCCTAGTTACTAAAATAATAATTATAGGGAAAGTTTCTGGAGATAAAATTATATCAAAATATGCCTCTGAGCTTAAAACTTACTTAGTCAAGCTAAAATATAGCTTGACCTAAAATTTATTGAACCAAGCTATGTGTTTGGAGAGCTCTTTGTTTGAAGGAAAAATAGCTTGATAATAAATCTGAGAATGAAAATAGAAATATATTCCATATAGGAAAGGTCTTTTACATTATTTTTTTTTAAATCAATTTTTATGTACATACTTTGTGTACAGTGTGATTTTATTCTGATCTGAAGTACACTTATGAGATAGAAGAAATGATAATATTTCCCAGGGCTGCATTCTTTTTAATAAAATTTGCATTCCACCTATCTTAGATAGATGAGCAGGCCCTTGACAGGAGATTAAAGTCAGATGATGCCCCTTACCCAACATTTAGTTATTTTTTGTATGTGAATTTGTGAGTTTCTTGGGCAATAACTTTAGATTTAAAAAAATGACGAATGTATGTATTTTTGTGTGCATGTGTACACACATTTGATAAACAGCAAAAGTGCATTTTGCACTAAATTGCCCCTGTTTGAATTTTAAGTTTATTTCTAACTACCTGAGGGCATTTTGCCCCTCTTTCATTTTAAATAATAAATATCTGTTTAGTCTGGAACTTTAACATGCTTTTTGTTATCCAAACCCTTAGTACTTTATATTAGGTCATATGTTTTTAGTTCCCTCGCCCAAAATTTAATTGATTTATTATATAAGTATTGCATTAAAATAATAGTAAATATAACATTAAAATCAGTTTTAGGCACAATATGGTTTAGTGTTTCCTAGTAATTATCTCCACATATTTTAGAGTGAAACTATAACAGCTTCATTAACTTTACTTAGCTGATAAACTCTTGGTAGTTGGAATCATAATTGAAATTGCATTTCTGAAAATGTAAATATACTGAATTTTCCTTTAAAATTTGTTATAATTTCCAAAACAGAATTTTAGAAGTTGTGGCTAGAACCATAATGCCTACCTAATGGATGATAAAAGTTAAAAAAATCTAGAGAGCTTCATTAACTCATTGCTTTACAGCAACGATTCCAGAAATGTGCTGTACGATATGGCTGAAAAAAAGAAATTAAATGACAGCTGTTAATCCATTGGGTTAAGAACATGACATAAAAGATTTTATTTTGTCATTAGTATGTATCTTTGTCTCAGGTTTATGTGTCTAATATTATTAACTTAGTAGATATAGCATGTGTATCTTGGTAGATGAACTACTAGTAGGGTATAGAAATTGTACAGAGGTACAAATTGTGCAGATGGGGATACTAAGGAAAGAAACAAAGGACATCAGGCAAATCCAGAGAGCAAAGTAAAGCTGATCTGGGTATTTTATGGCATGGTTAGTTTATAATTTGCTAATGGTTGATACAATGATCTGAATCTTTCTTGCATCTCCTGCATTCCCTGCTCACAACTCTTCTCTCCAGCTCTTACACTCCCTCATTAGAGATCCCATGTGAATTCATTTCATTCATTAGAAAGGGATCTCACAGCAGCTATGTGCTGTAAATATAAAGGACAAATGTAGAGCTTAGCTCAGTTCACCTACGTCAGATATTTCTTTTCCTTCACTGATAAAACAATTTCCCCATTCTTTGTGCAATTACAAGTGTTGGTGGAAATCTTGCCTCCACCTACCTGTATGAAAAAAGCTCATCTTTTTCATTTCTCAATCTGTAGCCTTTATTCTCCTGAGCAGTCCCATTCGCTTTATGAAGAAGATAAAATGGAAAAGCAGTATGATGAATTGCAGTTCCTATCCTCCTTTATCCTATGTTCCTGCAGTACAAGTATGCATGTAATACATGCGTTTTTTAAAGCCATGTACTATTCTCATGCATGTACTCTATGTTTGACTAATATAAAATATTCACCACACAGAGAAAGCCTTTTCTGACCATTTAATTACTGTCTCACCTCATTCTTTCCATAACATCACACTGTAGTGGTTTATTTCCAAATTTGGTTGTGGGCAAAGGAGGAAGAAAGAAAAAAGTAAAACAAAAATTCAAAGGAGACTATATTCCACCTTTTCTTTCTTCCAAAAAAGGATCAAAACCAATTTAATTGTGTAATTCCTGCAGTTCTCACCAGATAATGAATTTAAGAGTTTTGAGGATGATCAACTTTTTCCAAATAAAAACAAGTATGTTGTCAGGTCCATGGAATGCTTCAATACGAATCTTGCTTTCAGCCTCACTGAAATAACTTTGTGTTCTGCCTGTCCCTGCAGCTCTTTATTCAACACTAAGTTTAACTAAAACAAATAATGGTTTGAAGTTTCCACCATGGGGATTCTTGGCTCCATGGACATTTGCTGTGAAGGATTTACTCCTGTAATAGACCTGTTTTTACATTGCTGTGATGGTGAATAGTTAGCAAAGAAGCAAAAATCTTTTTTTTCAGCACTAGCAGGTCAATACTACATGCACATATTGGAAAATACATTTGAAAAAATAGAATTACTGCCTGTGCAGACAGCACTTCTATCAGTGTTGCCTTCTACTAGTTAGTGAATGAAAAATAGTCCTTATAGAACCCCTTACAGATAGTGGAGTAAATGTTTTTCCTCCATTTTTTATATTCTTTAATATAAAAAGAATTTAAGTTCCACTATTAAACAACACATAGTTCATAATCCAGGCAAATCTTAATGTTTGCAGAAATATATTTATTTTTCAGGTGTTTAGATATAATATCAGACTTCATCAGCACTACATTTATGAAACACGTGTCCTTCTCTTTGAATATGTCTTTATATGATTACTCCTCCCTCCAGCAGGAGAAAGACCGGGTGGAATAACTGTCCTTTTAAAATTTTTTTGTTCACTTAATGCAGTAGAAGTTTTGATGCTTTGACATAATATCCACAGGGCAATAAAAGCACAATTTCTCCAGACTCTTTATTCTTTGAGGATTTTTAAATTAAACTCCAGATTTTCTCCATTTGTTTTGTTGCTTGGAGAATCAAAGTAAGTGGATCTGACATCGTAAATAACACTACATCACCCCAAGATAAACTCAGTTGTTAAAGCATGCTGGTCATAATGCCACAGGTGGGGTTCAATCCACATATGGGATATTTACTTAAGAGTGGGACTCAGTGATCCTTGTGGGTCCCTTCCAACTCAGAATACTCTGTGAATCTGTGAAATTAGGACCCATCTGGGCTACTAAACATGTGAGTTTGAAATTACATTGTATGAGAAAGAGCTGTAACCTAACTCCTCAGATACAATTCTGGAACTGACTTCAGTGAGATAACTTATGGTACATGGGAAAAGTTTCCAATAATTACTGCACTATCAATGTGTTAGCATAGGGACAACAAACCATGACTGAACAAATTTGTTTCTGGATAATTATGTGCCCTTTGACCTGAAGATATTTTCAATAGGATGAGAAAACTGGATGGGTCTGATGTTTTGTGGATGTGTTGGGAGAAATGCACTAGAGTTTTCTACCTCGAATTTGGCTTCAAACTTTGTTCCTGTGTGAAACAGTGCTAATTACGGGCATTGAAAGAAACTTGCTAAGAAAAGCCAATCTGATTTTTGTTTATGCCTCATCATGTGTTATACATGAGGTGAAAAATTACTCCAGGGGCTGCACACGTGCTGGGAGCGCTGTCCCGGGGAGGCTTCGCCTGGCAGCGGATCAGGGCAGAGAAAGCGATCGGGCTGCGAGCGACCCCGCCGTGCTGGTGGGGCTGATCCCCGGACAGCCGGGAAAAAATGCCAGGGGAACTGGGCTGTGGGAGGGGCTTTAGCACACAGAAGCGCGGAGCTGCACCGCAACCTGGGGTCGTTTTATTTGGGTTTCTTGGAGGGAGTAGGGGCTTGTCCGGAGGGTCAACTTGGCCCCCGTCCGCCCTCGCCTTTTTCTCCCTGCGCTCCTGCTTCTTCCCGGCTGTCTGTCCTGCCCGCCCCTGTCCTGCCCTGCTTCGCCGCTCCCCCGAGGCAGCTCGACCCCAGGGCACCCCAGTGCTCCGCTGTTTCCCGACGGAGCGGCCGCCGCCGCCGTGCCCTGACCCCGAGCGCCTCAGCTGCTCCGCGAGTGCGGCCGCGGGCACGGCAGCCTGTTCTTCCCCGACGGCAGGGACACACGGCCGGGGGCTGTTCTTCCCCGACGGCAGGGACACACGGCCGGCTGCCGTTCTCCCCGACGGCAGGGACACACGGCCGGCTGCCGTTCTTCCCCGACGGCAGGGACACGCTGCCGGCTGCCGTTCTTCCCCGACGGCAGGGACACACGGCCGGCTGCCGTTCTTCCCCGACGGCAGGGACACACGGCCGGCTGCCGTTCTTCCCCGACGGCAGGGACACACGGCCGGGGGCTGTTCTTCCCCGACGGCAGGGACACACGGCCGGCTGCCGTTCTTCCCCGACGGCAGGGACACACGGCCGGGGGCTGTTCTTCCCCGACGGCAGGGACACACGGCCGGCTGCCGTTCGGAAATCGCGCCCCGCCCGCCCTGGGAGCCACGCAGACTCATCGCAGCTTGCGGCACACACGCTCCGTCTGCCGAGCTGGCGCTGACAGCGCGCCCGGGGCACAGCGGTGACGATCTGTCCCGGTGCTCTGTTTCGGCCTCTCTTTTCTCCTCTTTGCTCCTTTTCTGTCCCCTCTTTGGTAGGAGCACTTACCTTTCTTTATCAATAACAGTTATCAGGTATAATACTGCCGCGTTTGTGGTGTTTTTTTTTTTTGTTTTTTTTTTTTTTTTTCTTCTGAGAAATCTATCAAAAAGAGTTCTCCCCTTGACTCCCCTTTTACAGGAGGCCAGGACACTTGATTAAGAGTATTTATTGTAAACATATGTCTCTTCTTATATGTGGCTTGCAGATTGCTAAATTGAAACAGAATTTAATATTTGTAGTACAGATAAAATGATTCTAGAATGTTGGGAACATTTTAAAAAGTTGCATTATTAAATTTTATCAAATTTAAAGCTGGACAAGCTTACGTTAATAGTTTTTGATTCCACAAAAGTTTGACTAATTTCTAAAGTTCTTGGCATGGCACTGAGCACTATCTTCCTGGTAACACATGTGCCATGCAACTGAATGAATTCCTGCTGTTTCTAAAGTGGCTGAGTCCACATGAATTCCTTGATTGCACTGATGTTACAGGTCAGAAAGTTGTCATGCTTTTGGACATAGGGTGACAAGGCTATAGTAACTGTTTCTAAGGCCTAACATTTGTGCATTTATACAAACCTTTCCATTTGGAGGTACCAGTGAACATTTTGTATTTTGTAGTTCTTAGTAGCCTACATTTAACATGGTAGATTTTGTCTATGACAAAATCTAAGGATTCAGCTGAATCCTTACAGAGAAATTTTATATTTTTTTAATGAAGCTGGAACTTCTATTGTTCTGCTGCATTTTCTTAAGTTTTTTGCATATTTTATAAAATATGATCTTTCAAACTTGTAAATAAACCCACTGTCTGTGAGCTTCATCACAGAACACTTAGCAGTTTTCAAGCAGTAGGTAAACTATTTTGTCTTATTTTGTGGTACTGCAGCCAATTTAAGTTTGAACATTTTTTATTAGCTGAAATGATGCTGCTTTTTCACTGCCTATTCACACGGGAGACACAAACCAAACTGGAAATACTCAGCTACAAATGCAACAGCCTGTGAAGATGCACGAGGGATTTATTTGTACTTATGAGAAGATCCTGTGCTATAGTTTGTTGTGACACCAGTAGCATGGCATCTGCTATTTTCATGGCTTTTCCACCTTTTTAAGTTTTAGTTTTGAATAAAAGATATCTAGGGAAGTTTTACATCACATTAAAGATCATAAATTCCCTCAATATATCCAAGGACATAGTGGGAGCAATATAGAGTGTTTATTTTAGCATTCAAAGTTAACTTTTAATGTCTGCATACTGTGGTTCTTCAAGTGGGTTTGTTGAAGTGGTGTTTAAAGGATTTTTTAGAGAAGAAAGAAAAAACTCCCTTTTAGAGTTGAGCCATTACAGTTTATCATATGTTCTCAAATATAGTCGCTTTATGCCTTGAGAGACTTCTGGGTGTCAATTTATTTTCTATTAACTCTTTCAGTGGTGCTGAACAGCATATTTTCTGTGGTATCTGGAGGAATATTCTTATAAAAAAGCTGTTGATTTCCAAGCAGTCTAGACATTTATTGCCTCATACACATTATTTTTATCAAATACTGGTTCAAGAGTATTTTCAGTAGTATCAGTGAAGCTCATAAAACTGGTTTTAAACCCCAGCAAAGCTCATAAAACTCATGAGTTAATAAGCTTATTTTAGTGTTTTTAATTGGTTATTTCATAGTCAGAGTACTGTATTTTGGTGAATAACCACTGAATCAACTAATAGTTGCCAACTAGCATTTGACAACTGTTATGACCTCTCTAGCAGTAACTGAATAGTTGTGCATCAAATGTCATGAATAACATTAGTATTAACCTGTATACCAATTTCCAAGAGCTTCCTTAGCTTGTTTGTTCTGGTTCAATATATTGAATGGTAGGGGAAAATCCTATTATTTCAAGCAAGAGAGAAAACAAATTAAAAAATAAGGCCATTAAACAGACAAGCAAGTGGACACAGAAGGTTCTAACAACAAAATATCATAGACCTAGTATGAATTGGGAAGGACCTTTTTACATAGATGAGCCTACATATCAAGAAATAATAAATTAAAAGTAAACCAAAAGGAAAAGGACAATGCTAATTTCCCTGCATCTGTGTACTAAGCAAAGAGAAATTAATTTGTTGTAATAATGATGAAATTAGTAGTATATATTGTTATCACTCACAAAAATAGTATTATCTCTGCAGTATTTTTTTTGCCCTTTAAGTGCTGGCTAATTTTACGTGCCTTCCCTTTTATGCTACATGGGGATATTTACATGGGTATGAAAGCGGTAAGATTTACTCTCTTGGTGTAGGTAGTGTGTGCTGTATTTGTGTTGTAAGGAGTCAACTGCTTGAAGAAACTGGAGCTGACAAAGGTATTCATCATTCCCCATCTGAATGTACTTAGTTTTAAGAAACAGGGAAATTTATGAAGAACTGTGTGTGTATCTGTGTTCTCAGCTCTCCAATGCAAATATGCTTTATGTCTTCTGAATGCCTATGTTTTCAGTGAGACATGTGAAAGTGTTAGGTGGAGATGGCTTAGTCATGGGATTACTGGCTGGAAAGGACCTCTGGTGCACTCAAAATCCTCTTATGAGCAAAAAAGGAATGTGGGAACACTCCTTACAAGACATATAACTAGTTTATAGTCCAATTGTTCAGAGCTTCTCTGCTTTGTTGTTTTTAAATTTAGTTTTAATTAAATGTGTAGGGTTGCATTCAAATAGTGACCAAGCATTTTTATTTTACAAAATGATCTCTGGGATGAAGGAGATTGTCTAGGTTTTTTTAAAGAAGGTGTCGGAGACTGAAATATTATAATTTAAACATTTTCGTGAAGGACCTTCAAAATTGTATTACAAAAGCTGCGGAGAAGACCACCACACCCTGAATGGGGCCCTGACTGAGGCCTTACACTGTTGGCTGATGAGGATAAGATAAAGTAACAACTCAGGGCTGGGAACATTCCCAAAGCACAAGCCTAACACCTCAGGAGTAGAGATCACGGCCCCAGGGGTATCAGCTGCAAGGCTAGAACAGACCCTGGAACCACAGGGTGGGGGAGAGAGGCTTTGAGTGGCCTCTGGTCAGAGGCTCAGTGACTGCCCATCCTCCACTGTGCCGAGGAGCCCAGCTGAGGGGTCCTTCGCCCTGGGAGAAAGCTTATCCACAGCAGAAGGTGTGACATGGCCCATCAAAGGCCCCCCCAAAGGGGTCCTCAGACCCTGCATCAGAGATGATGCAACAGACCCTCAGTGTTGCAAGGGACAGTGTCAAACTGGCACCTGCAAGGGAGACACGTGGGCATTCCCACCTTGCCCAAAGTGTAGATTAACCCACGGGATTCCGTTCTCTTCGGCGTGTGGCAGCGTGGTGCGGCGACGGGAGACCCTCACCCCCAGCAGACTAGATGGAGGGGAGCAAAGAGGTGTCGTTCTCACTCTCAGATGGGTGATATGCTTCCACCTAACCCCTGTCACTCTCCTCCTGTCCCCCCATGCATACTTCCTTCTTTCTTTCTTTTGGTTTTTCTTTCTGTCTTTCTCTTTCTTTCTTTGTTTCTCCTTGCCTTTTTAACCATTAAATAAAAAATATCAATTTTTTTGCACCAACATCTTGTTTTTGGGTATATTCTGAACCTTCTACATTCTTTTCAGCTTATACACAAAACCCTAGTTTTCTTTGCTCTTCTGGATTTAAACTGGATTGCAACAAAAGGAAAAGAAACCAGTGATTTATTAACTTGAATTTTCTGAGGAATAATTCTTCATGTCAAAATTCTTACAGCCACAAAAATGTGTGCATGTATAGCATGAGTACTGTTGTGTGAACAATAGTATTCAATAATGAAATGCTCATGAATCCCTGTTGTATCACCTAGATTCAAAGTGTTATAAGAAAGATGGGGGTGACTTTTTAGTAAGGCCTGTAGCAATGGGACAACAGATAATGGCTTGTTGCACAAAGAATTAAGTGTCTTGGTGTTCCAACAGTGTCTCTAAAGTTCATGACTCAACAGGATAATATTTTTTTCAATTTCTGTTGGCAGGGCTATGATAAACTGACAGTTTTACCATCCCAAGATTGTGCCTGAGATGCCTACTGTGACTGTTCCCTTATTTTCAGAAGGTTTATTTAATTTAACATTTCCTGATTTCTTCAGTGGCACTACAAATGAACTGTGGAGAGAACATCAGAAGTAGTTATCTATAATTGCACAGCAATTACATGAGGTGACATTTCTTACAGCATGCAACATATGTGAAATTTCTTCAGGCATTCTGTAATGTGATTTTCTTTTTTTAGTGGATTCAATATGAACTGTGATACTATTAATGTGTTCTGTTACTAAAAGTTATTAAAAGGACAAAGCAGTAATCTTACTCAACATCTCCAATTTACTTTGATAATGTAATTTTACATTAGAGGTATTGCAGAGTGGCATGATGTCTCACTAGCTCATAGGCCATGATTCTTGTTGCCTTTCTTAAAGAGAAAGTCAATTCTTCACAGTTTTTTTTCAGGCTCCTAACTGAAATGTAAAGTAATTTCTAGTGCTGGAAGAATACAGACTAAGACTCATAATTGGAAAGTTGCAGCTGAGGAAAGTAATTTGCTTGGAGACAATGCTACAAAATGGGTGCTCTATGCTGCTATTTTTTTTTGATGTGTGAGACAAAGACTTTTTTTTCCCCATTCTTAAATAGTTTCTTTTTTTTTTCCACACAAGGATGGAGTTGTTGATTTAATCCTGCTAGAAAACTTCAGTTATGACATTCTGTGATTGCATTTTGAGAGAATCAAAATTAAAAAGGCATTAGGAGCAGTTAAAGCCAATGTGAAATTGCCCAGACTCTTGTGATGATTTAATATTTTCTTTGAAATAGATTGGAGACTATGTCAATAGACTTACTCTTGTGGTGTGACTTTTCATAGCAAGAGTATGTATTTGTCTTTTAAATGATACAACAGATCACTGCTCCTATTTTTGCAGTAAAATTACAGATTATTTTATGAGAATCCCAGGAGCTGGGAGCGACTGGAAAAATGCAGCCCACTGATTCTGATAATATATTCATTACCTTTAGTCATGATTATTCACTGTGCTAGTCTTTGAGGAAGTAATAAAATAAATAGTCTTTCTCTGTTCTTTAAAATATGTGTAGCTGCTGTTAGTTATTAAACAGCAGTTAAAGAGATGTTAGAATATTTTGACAGTAGAGCAGCAAGGGGGACAATAATTAGAAAATAATCACGAGTCTGAATGAGCAGCAAAAGATGTTGTGCCTGTCATGAGTGGCAGGTGATGCTTAAAGAAGTTACATGGTTTGTCTGTGTTTAGAAAAAAGTACCTCCACAGAGAACAGAAAATTGAAGAAAGGTCTTTGCAAGAAATCCTCTGAGCATGGATTAGAAGGAAAATGGGACACAAGTTACTGGGCTTGTTTCTCTTTACTCCAACCTTTTTTTTTTTCCTCTCAAGTTTGAAAAGGATTTAAAACTTCAGAAAACAAGGGGATTGAGCAAGATTTTCCTTTCCTGCTGACCTCTGCTCTTCTAAAGTCTCTGTCATACTATCAAATGTGACAAAATCCAAGCATGACGATACAGTGAAAGTTACTGGATGTATTTTTACTACACATTTGACAACCTAAGTTTTCTGGGTTAATCATTCCTGTCCACATGACAAAAATTTCCACCCACTCAAAGGGTGACCTGAGCTTTTAGCATGGGTGAAGTAACAGAAATCCTCGGTGGATCTGGGGCATAGGAGGTGAAAGGGAGAGAGAAAACCAAATGAGCAGCTGCTGCCATGAAAGAAAAGGTATCGGCTGTCCCGCCTGGTGGCCGCTCTTTCTGCACCTGCAACAAGCGCCTACGTGACTGGGACACCATCAGGGTAAGAGCATGAACGAGCAGTTCTGCATGGCAGTAGTAAATAAATGGTTTTCCTATATTTTTCTATAGTAAACAGATAATTTACTTAAAGGTAAATATCCCTGGCCAGCGTATTATGGTTTTTTTGTTCTTTCCTAACAGATTTGTGTGTACAATGCATCACCAAATACTCAAACACTTTGGAAGAATGCCACACTGACAGCAGTCTTCCTTTGCTGCGTTTGGAGCTCTTCTGTGTTTCTCTCCCCTCTGTTCCGTTCTTTTTTATGCCTATGCATGTAGAAGCCTTATGATATGCTGAGGCAGAAAATTCTCTGCCTCATCCCCTCCTAATCCCTCATTACTGTATCTGAAATAAATCACACTTTGTTTAATCACCAGATGGAGACAGCCTGTGCATCAGCTCTCCTGTGCAGTTCAGCATTTGTTCTTTATGGAAAAGTCAAATCAGTAACTATCTGATAGGTAATTTGTTCTGTATTAAACCTAGGATTAAAAAAAAAAAAGTGATTTTGTAAATCACTTGCACAGTATTTTCAGGTTGTAGGAAAAGAGTATGGATTCTTTCCCCTTAGTCTGAAGCTTTTTTTGTTTGCACTTTGCTTCCTAAGGAGATTATATTTGAAAGAAACTTTAAATCTTTTTCTAGCTAGAGAGACATCTTTTGGATTACAGATTAAAAAAAAAATAACCTTGAAAAAGTATCTGTCTACCAAAAATAACATTTATTTCAATTATACTTTTCCTGTATTCTCTAGAACTCTCAGTCTCTGATGAGCAGATATGAAAATTCCATCAAAATTTGAAATGAACTTTTGAACCTGCAATGCTAAAAATTAATGAAACAGGTCTGTCCTCTCTGGCTGATGCAATAAATGATATAATGCCAGTAGAAAGAGATTGTTTTTCAGAGTGATTTTGAGTTAGAAGGATTGCACTGCACCACCAAACACACTGTAGTTAGGGTGATCCTATTAAGAAGTGGAAGTATGAATGGAGACATTTGTTAAACCAATATACACACAGGAAAATGAAATAGTGCAGCACTGCTTTCACCAGGTAGCCTCATTTTGTTTTTAATCATGCTGTTATGTTCCTACGGTTGATTCAATATTTTTTTCTAATATGATAATTAGAATTCTGTTCCCCTGTAAAAATTTAATATTGTTTCTGTGTAAAAGTTTATATGTATAATATTTTTTAAAGTGTATAATCTCCTGATAATTATTTGCTTCGTCTGCCATTTTTGAGCTGAAAGCATCTGAAAGCTTTTTAATTTATTATGGTTTTTTGTCTGTAAGGCTAGGTGACCAATATTTTTCCGTAGAACTTGCTCAGCTGGAGAGTTCTATTGATTAATTTTATTCTGCATTTGTCCAGGCCTATTCCAGATTAAGAGAAGATAAAAAGCAAACATCTTTCTCAGCCTTCTAAAATGTATTAAAATGTCAAACATTAATTTTGATTTTTTAGGAAATCAGTGTAATAAAGATTTCTTTGAGGTCTTATAGAATGAGAAAATTATCACTAAAATTAACAGTTCTTAGGGTCTTATTGTTTGTCTCCAACTGACTGCAGACATTCTCACATTATCCTCTTAATTTTTTTTATATTAATAAATAAAATAAAAAATAATAAAGGTATTTTTTAATTTGTTTGTTTGTTTTTTAGAAAAAACTTCACTTGAGTATACATGAAAATCTTGCTTAGGGGAGGGGTCAGTCAGAAAGAGTACTTACAGTATTTACAGAAATTCAATGGGTATTTTTGAAATCCCTGATCAATATTAGAAAATCAAGTGTAATTTTCAAATATCTCTCATAAACACTCATTCATGAGACATTGATGGACCATGGATTTTGTTATTCTGGAAACATGTTCTAGTTATACATATCTGAGATGCTGTGATAGCTGCAATAGATAGAGAACAGGGAAATACAATAAATATGGAAATATTTTTATGTGTTCCATGTTGCCAAATTGATGAAAATTCCTTATTGGTACAATAAGTCTCAAACAATAGAAAAGTATCTCCCTATGCTGAAAAGGGTGTTGCTGAAGCACACTGTTAGCTTTAGCATCTTCACACACTAATTTTCTCAAGCTTTGTACTTCATTAAATGTCAAATGGGGCATTCAGGTGGATTTGAATTTTGATGTTTTTTTCCTTAATATTTTTGTTCTATCAAGGAAAATAAAATGCTGTGCTTTTCATTTAAGTTAATACACCTTTATCATGCTGAAGTAATGTGTCAGTCTATCACTATTAATTCAACTGTCTTTTTATGTAAAATGCAAAAAGTATTTTTTGTTAGGTGACCTCTTATTCAAACCAGACTTTGGTATAAATGAGAATTGATCCCAAATTTTAAGAGTGAATGCAAAATCTGCTTGTAAACTATTAATCTGTGATTTAATAGATGCTCAGTATTTTATTACGAATTTCAAACCAAGTTATTTCTGTCACAGTGATTCAATTTCTTGAAAATTTTTATTCCTTGACATGTTTTTTAAATGAATTAAATCTTCCTAGGCTGGTAGAATCAACTAGTACCTCTGTGACAATGAATTCAAATAACTATGCTACTATATACCTTGATAGCCTTGGAGAGAAAGTATAATACATAAACCTGCATGCTATGTTTCTATGCTAGTGTTAAAAGGACATGAGGACAACACTGTTTAATTATTAAAGTATAAAAGTTTAATTCAGATATAGAGCTACTCAAGTAAATCATTCACAATGTGTACTCTAATCGAAAAACACTTGTGTTATCTATAATCCTATCTCATGTCCAGTGTATCATGATTAATTTGATGGAGTACTGTTGTTTTGTCAATCACACTGAGAAATAATATTCAGTTAAAACACTTGAATTCTGTTATCAGTCCTTTAGGGAACAGAAGTAATATCATAAGGCAAACTTTCACCTGCATTGTTCAGAAATTCTTGTAACCTTTAAAGTAAAGGAAAAAACCCTGCACTTTTGAATATAAAATAATATAAAAAATCAATTAATAGTATAAAAGCAGCTTTAAATATAAAATAACTAGAGGGTTGCACATGCTATGTGTACTGTTGTTTTGGAAGAACAAAAAGAGAGGTTAAATTCAACAGATGTGTTACAAACTCTAGATGACAAATGTGCCATATGTTTTTAAAAATTACATGGGATAAGATAAGCTTTTCACTTTAAATATTAGTAATTCAGAAAATCTAGATGAGTGCCTCTAACTGTAGTTAATAGAAGATTCATGTCAGAAGCATATATAAGACCTTCCACCATGACTGGTTTTTTTTCCCCACCAATTCTAGTTTCCTTTGGGGACAGAAACTTCCTGCACTCTCGTTATTCAGATTCTGCTTCCATGTAGACTAGAAGTGCTATAGAGATTAAAGAAAAAAAAAAAAAAAAAAAAAAAAAAAAAAAAAAAAAAGTATGTGTAATGCTGGGGTTTATGTGTTTCAGTATTCACCTGAAGGTGGGAATTTAACTCAAATCCTGGGTTTCTGACATTATTTTTAACAGCAATATAATGTAAAATATATAATAAGTGATATTTAATCAGGATGACAGTCCTCCAAATAGTTCAGGTTTTGTTTGTCATTTAGGGGAAAAAATGCTGCAGTTTCCAAGATCTCTTTCCATGAGGAGATTTTAAATTGTTTTCTTTTGTGTGTTCTTGAAGAGACACTGCAGGTTTTCTGACTTGCCTGCTAAACATGTTCTCTGGGTCACTGGCATCTCTGTCTTTAGTCTTAAATGTATCATTCAATAAGCCTTAGAACTTCTCTTCAAAGATGGGGTGAACTGTTAGAATCTGAACTTGTAATACTTCATAATACAGGAGTCAATAAGATCTTTAACAAAATATGTCCCCATGAAAAACAACCTGAATAATACAAGGGAAAATTCAGGTCCGGATGTCTTTCGTTCTGTCTGGTCCTTGTTTGATAGCAATTCACAACCAACTGGAATCAGACACTCTCTGAAAAATCATTCTCCACTAGAACAAGTTGAAACATTTCAGAAGGTTGGATTTATCACCACCATTGATTTCTGTGTCTGAATATATTTTAAATGGGAATGAAAGATTGTAATACACAGATATTAAATTCTGGAAAACAAATGACAAAAAGAGTCGAAAGATGAGAATTTGAGGGCAGTACTTCTCCTCTATGTGTGTGCAACAGGTTTCATGGTGCTAAATTTTTACAGGATCACAGGACATTCTGAGTTGGAAGGTACCCACATGAAATCCAAGTCTTAAGTGAATAGCCCATATGAGGCTCAAAATCATAACCTTGGTGTTTTTAGCACTCTGCTGCAGCCAAGATAATCTCAGGGACTAAAGTGGCCTTTCAGATACTACGTGCATGTTATGACTTTCTTGGCAGCAATATTACAATATTACTGTGTTGCTCCTCAACTGTTTTTTAACATAAGGATGGAACAAGCTTGTTTTATTAGAACAGAACAAATTCCATCAATCAAGTACGTCCTGCTTTCAGGGATTCTGTATAAAGTGAAATCATACCAAAGCCAAAATCTATGTTGCAATTCATCACATTTGTTTAGATTCTGATGACTAATAACTTAGTGCCATAGTTACTTTCTGTACAGTAACAACCTAAATGGATTCTAGAATGATTCATTTGTAACAGGAAAGAAAAATATATTCAGTTCATCAGATGGTATAGGTCAACGTTGCAAAATACTCTGCCTAAAAGATGTATTGATTTGTGAGGTTGTTATTGCAGTTCATCTGAATTGTTTTACTGCTGGAGACCATGAACTTTCCCGTATGGTGAAAATTATAGATGCTGTCCACTCTTTTCATCTTTAAAATGTCCACCAGCAAAATCATTTTCAACATAGCTTAAAAAGGGCTAGATGCAGATGAAGAGAATAGCATCATCAGGGTCTCCTTTCCTCTTAAGGCTTCCAGGAAATGTTTTGTAATGATATGTATTTGATAAATTTGATTATCTTTCCTTCCTTATTAAAGATGTAGTGTTCTTTAGGCGTCAGTATTTTTGAGAGGATCAGTATTTTAATTTCCACATTCTTAAATCACCAGATCTTTCAAAAATATTCTCAGTCCCATCTTGAAGACAATGGAAAAGTGACTTAAAAATGAATTCCCCATCAATTTGTCCAATTGGGGTCCTTAGCTATATTTGAAAAATAAAATTCACATCTAAATCATCTCGTGACCTTGGGAATTAGGGAGCTCATCCCTGAGCAGTTGCAGTGCCTTTTCATTCATGTATTAATACACTGATATAAGATTATGAAAGTCCATTCTTTATATTTCTGCTTGACAGAAAGAGTTGAACTTCATTGTTCTGTACTTGTTTGCTAATTTATAAAAGGTTGTCAATCCTGCAAATTCTCACTTGGATTTCTCTACCCAGTAGGAAGTGAAAAGTTCATGTAATCAATATTCTCAGCTCACTTTTCTTTCCATCTTTTCCTTGAGAAGTACCCTTCAGTCTTCTTACCTATAATCAGCAGTAGCTGTGCCACAGCTCCTTAACAGTGCCACTCACATTTTAAGAGTGAGGATCTGGTGGAGGGGAGAGGAGGACAGCCAAGGTGTACTTGAGGCATCCCAGTCAGCACCTGCACAAGCACGGGCACAGTGTGTGTGCCAATGTGCCTGCTAATGCCCATATCTTATCTCCGAGAAGCTCTGAATAATCATTCCCTGCCTACTGTTTGCACAGCCAGGGAACACATTGGACAAAATTTGGTACAAATATCAGCCCCTGGTATCACTTTAGGTGTCAGGTTGACCTTGTGACTCTCAGGCAGCTCTCCATGAGGGTATGGATCTCATATTTGTTTTTTCAAAGCTACCAGCATAGTTTATATATCAGATAATTTGAGTATTCAAAGTGCATCTTTGTTCTGGCTTTGCAGTATCTGAATCTCATATGAATTTGAAGTAGTTTTTGCATGTCTACATAAAAGAGAACATTGAAGGTGAATGTACTTTGAAAAGAGTCAGTGGGATAGTGATATTTTCCATTTATTTCTTAATATTTTCTAACATTCATTAGAATGTCTTGTGTGATTCTAGTTGCCTCTTTTTTGATGCATGAAAAACAGATATTGGATGACTCATTACTGGCTTCTCCAGCTATCCTTCTGTTGTTACTAAATTGTTGTTCCCATATGTTTTTGCTTCATATGGCCAGGTTTTAATAGTGGGGGCTACAGGGGTGGCTTCTGTGAGAAGCTGCCCGAAGCTTCTTCCATGCCCAGCAGAGCCAATGCAAGACAGCTCCAAGATGGACAAGGCTGGGCCAACCAGAAAGGGTCATAGCACCTCAGTGATAACACATTTAAGAAGGAAAGTTATTGTGCAGATGTAATTGCAGCCAGAGAAGAATGAGGTGAGCATATGTGAGTGGAACAACTCTGCAGACACCCAAATCATTAGAGAAGGAGAGGGAGCAGGTGCTCTGGCGCAGGACCTGAGATTCCCCTGCAGCCCCTGGTGCAGACCATGGTGAAGCAGCTGTGCCCCTGCAGCCCATGGAGGACCACAGGAATGCTGAGATGTGCCTGCAGCCCATGGAGGAGGCTCACTGTAGCAGATGTATGTCTGAGATGAGGCTGTGACCCCATGGGAGACTTGTCCTGGAGCAGCGTCCTGGCAGGGACCTGCAGACCCATGGAGAGAGGAGCCCATGGTGGAGCAGGTTTCCTGATAGGACTTGTGACCCTGTGGGAGACCCATGTTGGAACCCCCTGTCCTTGAAGGGCTGCACTCCATGGAAAAGTGAACTGGAATTTGTGGTGGACTACTATCTGTGGGATGGACTCACATTAGAGAAGTTCACTCACATTAGAGAACTGTCACTCGTGGCAGGGACTCCATGTTGGAGCAGGGCAAGGACTCCTTTCCCTGAGCAGCAGGAGAAAAAGTGTGCGATGAACTGACCACAACCCCCATTCCCTGTTTCCCTGCACTGCTGCAGTAGGAGGTAGAGCTTGGGAAAAAGGGAGGGGTGGGGGGAATGTGTTTTTAAGGTCTTATTTTACTTCTCATTATCCTGCTCTGATTTTATTAGTAATAAAATTCAGTTAACATTCCCAGGTTAAATCTGTTTTGCCTGTGATGCTATTCAGTGAGAGATCTCTGCCAGTCCTTAACTCATGAACTTCAGTTATATTTCCTGTCCCCTGCCAGCTGTGGAGGTTAGCATCCAGCCACGGTCAACCCACTACATCCTATTTCTCACATGTTAAATGACAAGAATATGGATAAACACTATTTTTTCTTCATGGTTTAAAATTTATTTCAATATAAATTCTCTGGTGTAGTTTATATAAATGAGGCATTCACCTATGTTGTTATTTCTTTTCCTTCACAGTTCCATTTTCCATGTTTTTTTACTGCAATGTAAATTTTCTGATGTGTACTACTTTTCCTTTCACAAAGCACCTGATGTGCTTATATAAGCAGTATCATATACCAATATCTTAATTTAAAAGATGGAATCTGTGTCACACTCTAGTTTTAGTTTTCTTTTTCCACATGTATGCTTAGAATAGAAACAATAAATCTTTAATATAAGTATGTATGTTTTACATGATTTTTTGGAACATTGTGGTCATATTGTACTGCATTATTTACTTTATGAACTTCCAGTGTTCATGTTGGGAGTTTCCTGTGCAGGCCAAGAACTTGGACTCAATGTTCCTTAGTGAGTCGTCCAAACTTGAAATTTCTATGATTGTTTGATTTTATATGTTGCCCAGTGGCTGGATTTTCTGCCAGTTTTATATTTCCAGAAGATGAAGTCAAGAGATGTCATCAGTAGTTGTGGAGCACAGTAGAAATGTTTCTAGAGCTCTATATTATATTTGCAGATCACTATCAAATTTCTTCTCTTTTACAGAAGAAAAATCTTTTTTTTCTCACTGTTTCATACTCACAATGTCTCACTAGATGACAGAACTTCGATTTATTAGTCAAAATCAATTTTAATTTAGTTTTAGCATTTATTTTCCATTTTTTTTAGCGACTGAAAGAACCCAAAGCTAAGTAGTTGCACTTTTTACTTGCCTTTTGAAGCTTAGAGAAAAAAAAGTCCTTTTTTATACCCTCCCCCCTTTTTAAGTTTCCTATTAAAAAAAAAAGATATTCTAACTTTGCATTCCAATGATTGAATTGCCAAGTTTCAAACTAGGAAGAATTATTGTGTTTGATATTTGTATTTTCATTTAGTTTCTGTAGATTGCAAGGTAAGGCATCTGAGCTGTGTCTTACACTGAAGAATACCACTGACATAGAACATTTACAGCCCTAAGGATCACCTGGGTTCCTAATGTGGGCAATTTAGGTCAAGTTTTGTGAAACTGCAGCTAGACCTATGTGGTTTCCAACAGGATATTATAATTTCCAACAGGGAATATATACATCACAGTCCATTTCAGTGGGATGCTGTTTGTTGATAACATAAAGCACATTTGACATCCAAATTGGAAGCAGAGAATGGGAATGAGAAGACAAATAATCTATGGATAAACTGTGAATTGAATAATTGCTAACCTTTCTGGCCATTTATCAATGATTATTCAGTTATCTCTAAGTTTCAGACTTTTTAATCCTGGGGAAATCAAGTTGGATATTCAATATAGTGGAAGTATTTAATGATTTTGTCAGTTGTCTCTCTGATTTAAGTTAACAATTATGCAAGCAGAGATGCCCTACTCCAGCGAGGTGACTGAGAGAGCTCTAATAATTTCAGAAGTTTATTAATATGTTTTCTTTATTGTTTCTCAATTATGTTTGAGGTGTCAGACAACCTAACACTAAATTAGCCATAAAAGGAAATCAGTGAACAGAGAAAATAACAAGAAACTTATTTTGTGCTTGATACTAAAATGGATGTGCACAGACACATGCAGGGTGGTGACACAGGCTGCCACAGACAGGGAGCTGCCTTCAGCATCCCCTACTTGCAGGACTGACAGGAACACTTGCACAGACAGCTCCCCTCCTCTGGTAGAGGCTGAATGTCAGTACTGACAGCACACACTCAACACACTCGATTCCCACGAACATGCACATCAGTGGATCCCTAAAGTACTGACTGACACGACCCCTTCTGTCTGGCCCAGTCCAGCCCAGATCACAGCCTACACTTCTGACCTGACTCCTGCTGCTAATGCCAGATCCATTCACACTGGTCCTGCCGGTAGCTGGCACCTGGTGCCTGAAGCACTCACACACACAGAGCACAGGGGATTGCACTAAGATAGTCAAGAAGAGGTTTTACATGAAGACAAGACAGACAGTGATGAGGAGGTGCAGGGCTCAGTGAGACGAGAACATTGACCAGCTCTGTTTTGCAAGTGACTGACCTCTTTCACACCTGCATGTCTATTCCAACTTTATTTCTCCCTGTTCTCCTTCCAGTGTACATTCCATCATCAGTTTGCATAGCTCCAAGACCCCTGGCAAGATCCTGGACCCTCAGGTTTGCATGTTTATCAGCAACAAGCTCCTCGTTTTCCTGCAGTTCCTTGGTATCCCATCAATTAGTGTGACTTGACAATATTTGTTTCAGATCATTGTCTCATTTACACTTGTCTATCAGGTTTGTGTCACCGTATATTTTGTTTATTGATTTTCTCTTTTCCTTAGTATCCCATTTGGTAGTGTCCTAGATCCCATAATAGAAAAATAATAATGATTTCTCTGTACCTTCATCAATTAGTTTGACATGACCAGGTTTGGGTCTCCTTATCGCCTACCTTATCATTTATCAGGGAGGTTTGTGTCTCTGTGTTTACAGCTTGCTCTTTTCCTATTATATCTTATTCCTTTATATTGTAGACCACAGACTATTACTCTTTCTTTTAAAGTTGACCAGCAAAACACTGAAAGCTCACACTTTTTTTCTGTCTATTTCAAGCACTCTGTGTAATTGGGTGTCATTCCTGAAATGGTTTGTTTCAGTTGATACTGAGTAATTCCCATCTACTAATCAGTCATTGGATACAAGAACGATGCTTTTCCAAATCAATTCATGAATCTGGACTGAAGGTTTCAATTTATTTGCATCTCTCATTTTCTCAAAACCTTGATGCTGTTTGTTTCCTTTAATGTAGTTTTCTGCAGAACTCAAAAAGGTTTCATGTACTTAGATGGCTCTAACTCCAGGTTAATCTTAAACACTTTTTGGCATGGACGCATTTTGCCCAAAATAAACCTTGGAAAGGGTAGTGGTTTGTTAAAGAGGAGGGGGAGATTAAAGGAAATCAAGCATATTTCATTTTCTGCACAGAGAAAAAATGCCAGGAAAGTTCTACAAAAGCATATTCTCATGTTTTTTCTAACTTTGATAGGAGTCTCAGTCTAAAATTATGTAGCCTAATTGCAAACATAAATATGTACACATGCTTAAGGAGGATTGCAAGAATACATTTGTCTTTACAAGAGTGCAAACTCTTCATAGAGCACAGACTAGCTTTAGAACGTTATTATCCTTTGAACAATGAGGTCATACAGATAGAACACTATTAATGTATAAAATGGAGAAATATTTCAAGAGTTATTGGAAAATAGTTACTGAAATGTAATATTCCACTCATCTGTTTCACCAGAACTCCTTTCTTGTTTTTTATGCTTGATTTAACTGATCAATACTGAATTATAACAACATGAACATTCACTATATCTTTGTCATATGTTGATAGTGACTAAATCTTACACTGCTTCTACCAAAATATGCCTTTCATTTTTCTTGAACACCAATCATGAAATAGAAATTTGCCATGAAAGCCATATGTCTTCAATGACAATTACTGGCCACTGCTTGGATATCACCTAGCAACTGCAAATGTTCAGCATAAGTTTTCAGACCAGAGAAGTCTTAGAAATGTTTCAAATATTGAGTGCCTGAAGGAGTAATAATTTTCCCATGGGTAATTTTGTGAGAGGAGGTAGCAGCACTAACTGAAACACATGTATGCAAAAGAATCAAAACCTTTTGCTTTTGGTGTCAGACAGTTAGCAATGCTCCCTGTGTTAGGTGAGAATCCCACATATAAAATTATATCAAATCCAAATGAAATATATGATTCAAGTGTGGTGAGCTCTGTAACTTCATATTCCTCTAACACCTCCCTTATCCTGTGTATTTGCAGAGAATTAAAAATTTTCTGACTTAATACCTGTGAGCTGAGCATGACTAGAATCTTAAACAAATATTTGTTTGCTTCTGTTCTTCAAAAATAGAATATAATTACGTCTCCAAATGCTGCAAGTTTTCATCCTGTTTGTTTTTCATCTTGCAGTGTTAATAACATTCTGCTGATCAAATTCACGTACAATCATTTTGAAACCCCCTGATGTTTTTGTCTTTGTTTTTTAGTAACCAGATTATAAATGCTTATCTTTTTAATACATGATGGATGAATACCTCTCAAATGGAAAAATATTCATTATAGAAAAAAATACAGATATCTTTTCTAGACATGTTGTTTCTTTTGAATCTCTATGGAGTTTGGCAACTTTCCACATAAAACATGGAACCTTCATTGTGTTTTACCTTTTGTGTTGGAAGCATTTAAAGAGGTTAAGATGAAAGGATGGATAGGGTAAAATGTCCCACAATATATTTGTTAACTTCATAGCACCACACATCCTTTATTCTTCAAGTTTTTATTTTTGTTTGGATGTTTTTGGCCAAGTAACTGAATATGCCTATACCAAGATGCGCATGTTTCTTTTTAGTTACTTTAAAAGGACTTAAAGCATCATTCTTTTAAACTAAACATTGATAAAAGAACTGGATAGGTAGTGAGTGAGGGACTGGTAACAGTGCATATTATTTTAATGGAAATCAGTTTATCCCATTACATTAGGCTTGTCAATCATATCTCTTTAGCAATTTTGGAGGTTCAAAGGTGCCATTGCAAATTGTCAGATATTTAAAGTCATCATTTTAACTTAAATCCCACCTTTTTATCTATACTCTCTACTTCTAAAGATTCAGATTTAATTTGAAAAAACCCAGTAATTTGCATTATAATTTTGATGTCAGTCTTTTAACAAATCAGTAATTTTTTTGTGGGTATCCATCCTAGATTGCAGTGTTACAGGAATCTTATCTCAGAACTGAACAAGATTAATAACAATGTTAATATATGCAATTTAAACAAACAAAAACATTTTAGTCTCCAAACTTCAATTTATCTCATTTTGAATCTGAAGGAGTTTTACTCTGTCCATTAACTGGACATATTATTTATTCATATTTATGCTTTTAAAATATGTATTTTATATAAATTATAAACATCTCATGTTTTTTCACTGAGATGTGAATATACTAATCAGTCACAAATTTTCTTTACACATTACTGACCTATGCATCCTAGTTTTCTTCAGGATAATGACAAATCTTCACTTGGCTTAAAACATTTGGGTTTGATTATTTTCTGTGCTTTCCTCGTCATGCTCTTTTTTGGTCCTTTGCATTACTCAAGCTGAACGTCATACACCCTGGGTGCAATTAAAGCATCCTAAAGGCTGAGAGCTAAAGGGAGTGGTAGTGTTTCTAGCATGATCTTTTTGTATTGTGGCTGTGCTTAACAATTCCTCACACAGCCTTACCTTCACTTTAACCGAACACCATTTTTTTGACCTAATCTAGTTTTACTACCACGGTACTTGGTATGTCTGAACACAGCTGTACTCTTCACATACTGAAGCATATTTAGTTGTTAAGGAACGTTGGCAGGTTGGTAGTCTTGGGCGGGTGGGAAAAATTGGACATTCCCTAGCACAAGGTACAAAGAAAAATAAATAACACTTGAAAAGCACTCTTGTTTATCAAAGAATTTTAAGTTCAGGGTAGGAACGAATGCACAAACCTGTTGCAGTGTTTTAAAAACCACAAACTGATGGGTCTGCTATGTTTTGTTTGTACAGGGGAAGAGTGTAATTTGAAACAGGAACAAATTATTTGATTAAATTGGGCTAGATTGATATTATAATGAATGAGCCATAGATATAACATGGTAAATGAAAACAAGAGCCTCAAGAAGATAACATTTCATCAATAAGCTGTTAGGGTTGCTGAACAGTCTATAATAACAATTAATAATCCATCTTAAGCAATTAAAGGTGCGCTTGGGAGAAAAATCACTGGCATCTAAACAATATCCAAAAGCTTTTACCTGTACTGTGGAAAGATATCACTTTCTCTTTTCCCTGAGGCACTGCATGTGGCTTTTTCAAAGGATGATAAAACTCATAAAGCTAAGCTTGTAAGAGAATTTTTTTTTTTCAAGTTGCAAGGAGACAACATGTCTTCTTTTTAAAGCCTATGACAAAAAAAAAAGAATAAAAAAAGGAAGCTCTTCAAAGGTATTAAGTGATTCAAGTTATTGACCTAAAGCTTGTGAACTGTTTAAGCATAGAAGTCTCTGATTGACTTATTTTCTTTCCTTCCCACCTCCCAAGAACATGAAGGAGAATAGTGGTGGTGATAATACCTTTGGTATTTTTTTGCATATACTAAGGATCAATATGTCCCATAGTAATGAAAAAAAATTAGATTTTGAAATATCACCTTCAAGGGAGATTGCACAGGGCACAACAGGGAAAGCACTGCAGTTCAGGATTCCTTTCCCTCAGGGGGTCTTCTTGGAAGAAAATAACTTGTATAAGATATCTGTTGTGTTTTCAATGTCCCTGAAAATTCTGGATCACCAAAAGAGGCAAAAATGGAAAAAAAAAAAAAGATAAATCAGAGGGCTAGAGCATTTATTTGGGTAATGCATCATTGTATATAATTAATGTAATAAATTTATAAAACCTGGTTCATGAAATATTGCTGATTTGCTTTTGTCTGTACTAATGAATTTACTACAGACTATGGCACAGGCTTGAAAAGTGTTGTGTGCTTGTTGACCTGCTTTCTAGCAAGCTTTCAGCCAGTGTCAGTATTTTCTCAAGTGATTATTCCTAATTCTCAGCAAGGGATTCTTTTTAATTCTTGTTATTCCCCTGTTTTGGGGAGTGGAAAGCTGAGGTATGAGGAGATCAGAATCATTTGTGCAAATAGAACATCAACACTAGTTTGGGGTGTTTCATGAGAAACTGAGCTTTAAGAAAGAAATCAGATGTGGCACTTATGAAACGATTATTTTAATTTTGTTACACTATGGACCAGGTATCCAAATAAGACTGATCTTCTCTAGTAAAAAGTAGTGCTCCCTTTGAAGTAGGCAATTTGGTCTGCTTTGCATTGAATTAACTAGACACTTTTCATCTTATTTCTCAAATATGTGCAAGTCTCTTTCCTCAGTACAGGAGAAGAGGGCATACCATACTCAGAATTCATTATGACTGCTGGAAAAGTAGTTTTGTACTTGGAAAAAAACTTCCTATTTCCAAGCCTTTTATTATTGATACAATAAAACTCAAAGAACAAGTATTGCTCAATTGAATATTTTATAAATCACTTCAGCTAAACTAACTTTAGTAAAAGTCAGGATTTTGGAATCTTTCTTCAAATGTAGACAACCGACCAAATAATTGTTTCTCCCATAGAATAAAGCCAAATCCAACATAAAACCAATGCAGGAATAAATCATACACACAATTCTAATGAGATTTCTTAATATTCCTGATTGCCAGTTTACTATCATGCCTTCCTGGATATTAATCTGGGAAAAATCATTTGATATGTCTGGATTGTTCTGTAAACATAAACCTGAATTTTAAAGCCCTTTAAATTATTTGTTTGTTATATTACAAAACCACTGCACTAAGACTATATTTATGGGATCTCATCCAAAAAATTTGAAATAGGAAAAAATGTCCAATTATTTCAATTAGTTTTGTATTGGATCAAGCCCAGTTTTCATCAGACTAGTGTGAAAGATTAGATTAGAGCAGATTAGATTAGATAGATTAATTTGTGGAAGATGAGTTTTATTAGAATCATGGGTGTGTAATCTTAGGTTACATTAAACTGGTTCAGGAAAGTAAGAAGAAGAAAGTGATAACACTTTACAGCAAATTAGTTCTAATTGCTGCCTACTGTTGATGACTCTTCACATTCCCATTATTGACCATCTATTTCACTAATTCAGAAGGTAAATTCTTGTTAAATATATGCTATTTCACACAATAGGGAACCTGCAAGAGGTTCACAATTTATGAGGGTTTTTTCATATTACGATTAATATAAGCATCTGAAGGTTATATTTCATTTAAGTAGACTTATGAATAAGAAGAATTCATTATGTAATCAATATTTAAAAAATAATACATATTTAAGGTATACTGATATATCTGTTTCTATAAATAATACATTATTTTACATTGACAACTTTAAAACAAGCGTACTGTTCCAGATAAATAAAAAGTTTTTGGCAGATAATTAGCTTTGAGGGTATCCAATCATTCCTGATCCCTACTGGTGTAGTAGATCTGGAGAACACAAGCAAAGAGCTAGTTAGGGGTGCTCCACAGCACAGCAAATCACTGCTATAGCACTCTCCACACTTTCCTCTATAAATCCTCTTTATGTCATTAAGACAGCGCTTGAAGTAGGGCACCACTTAACTTCTAGTGCTTGTTGGCTTGTTTCTATTATCTAGATTAAAGCTAACTGTTTGCTTAGATGTGGATTGTATGCAAAGCAGATCAAATACAGGTAAGAACTATGTGCTGGGATTAAATGAGCAATAAAACACCTTCTCAAGGTCATCTTAGTTTTTGTATTTTTTCCCTTCAGTTTTTGCTGCTGATGGCTGTTTTACTTTTTTATTTCCAGTTGTAAATAGCATTAGAAGAGGTTTTATTGGTTAAATAGAGAGACTGTACCTTTCAGAAGCTAAAACAAAATAAGTGACTTTTTTTAGTGACTCATTAAAAGGGTAACTGATTATTAATTTCTGCTAAATGCCTAGCATGGAGGTGAAAACTCAGTCACCTTAGTTACTGAAGTAGACCACAGCTTCATTCACAAACTTTCAATTTGATTGTATGTGGGCAAAGGGAGAAGATGGCTGGATGTGACTGCTCAGCTGGCTTGGCAATAATACATCCAGAGGTAGTGGGGGAAAAAAAAAAAAAAGGCAAGTCTAGGGAAAGCTTCAGTTCCTGTACTTAATTATTTAAAAAAGCTGCCTAATTGTAAGCTTTATCTCTGACAGTTGTCAGATGTCTTCCTGCAAGTGAAGATCAAAAGGAATAATTAGTGTGTAGTCTCTTTGTCCCCCTGGCTAACAGAATTTTTTTAATCTACTATAATGTGCATTGATGAAGTCCTTAATGGAAGTCAGTGATTTTCTCAGGTGAAAGTTTCCTGTCGTTTTATCTAATTCTGTCTAGTTCTGGTTTTTAGACAAGTGGAAGAGTAAGAAAAACTTGCCTTTGTGTAGTTTTTAGCATAATTTCTTCAGCAAATTGACAAAAGGCTCCTACTGTGAGAAAAATGTTTCAGCATAGTCCTTTTGCTTTCATGTAGAACAAAGACCTCCCTGCAAATGTAATTTTCAGCTTTGAAACTACCAATAATGTGTGGCTCTCTTATTCCTTTCCTGTTTTATTCCTAATTAAAGCCTTAATTGTCTTCAAGCATTGAATATTTTGGACTCAATGCTTATCTGAAGTACGCAAATAAAGAAGTTAATTCAGTTTCTAGGTAAGGCAGTTAATACTTTAAATACATCTGCCTTATAGAACTGGGAAAGTGAGAGAAGACACTCATCCTGAGAAGACTTGAAGAGTAATGGGAGAGAAGATGAAATTTCTCTAGCAGATGCAGAAGGGTGAATTCCTCTAGTTTGCTTTTACACTTTCATTCAGGCAACCTTGCTTAAACAGTCAGAGTGGCAGGATGGTCATGGGTGACTGAAGGAGATTACAGCTCATCTCAGTCCTTGTGAGGAGTAAGTAACATCCAGTAACAGCTGATGTCTTCACCACAGAGGTCTGGGAGACAGCTAGGCTTATTAGGCACTTGGTCACTCTTGCCTGTAGCAGTATTACTTCACCTGAAACCTTAGCTTTCACCTTTTCTTCTCCCTGCTCTCTTTTATCTCTTCTCTCCTGAGCCCATCCTAAAATTCACTGTGTCTTCCTTTGTTCCCCTGAAATTGTCCTTTCTGAAAAAAACAGACATTTAATGGCAGACTGGTAAGACTACTACTTCAATGACTTTAAATTCTAATTCTGTAAACAAATAAGGATATACAGCTGAACAGCATATAGTATTCATTATATAGTAATAAAAGTAGTTATCAAAATATAAATTCAGAACAATTGAAACCAGTAGAACTGCCTATGCATGCTGGTCATGCTGAACTTTACAGTTTTGACAGGCATAGCAAAAGGCTGGAAATCATTCATGAAAGCTTAGTGCCAGACTATTTCAGATCACAGCAAATGTGTAGACTTAGTCTACAACATACGATGCTGTTACATCAAAGACAGCTGAAGAATGAGGAAGTTAAGCTGGCCTGGCAGGTATTGGTGGGTGGTCAAATCAAAACCACCAAAAAACATTAGAGACACAGAAAAATTGGAAGTGCTAGAGTGCAACCCAAACCCCTGTCAAGAGTGGAGTGGGAGCTTCAGACAAATTTAGGTGAAGTTTATTAGAGAAGCCCTGCTGCTGAGCCACAAAGTGCAGAAAGGGCCTCCTTGCTTTCTAAACTCCTTTTCAGGGAGGAGTCTGGTTGTGGCTGGATCCCAGACATTGTCAGTGGTTTAAGTAACTTTGTCTCACAGGATTAATAATGGCAAATCAGATATATTTGTTTATAAAAATGAATTGTTTACTAGGACAAATGATTAGATAAAAATAATAATCAGAATTATTTACTACATAGAATACAATCTAAAACTACTAGTAGTGTACAGTATAGGATAGTACACTATATCAAAGCAATTATATGCAGGAAATCAGCACTTCTGTACAATGAATCATTATGATTACGCAGAAGCTTTAAAATTCTCTAAAATATGCATCACCTCTTTGGGTATCATGTGGGAACTCACACATCTTCCAACTTTTACTTAATGCTTTTCTTGTATATTTTACTTATTTATATATCCTACCCACTTTTAGATACTTGTGAGTAACCTATACAGTTCACTTATACATAACACACTACTTATGCATGTTACTTTACTCTATTTTTACCTAACACAATACATACACATTTTACTTATGCTTTCTTAACACAGTACTTCTACTTAACACAGTACTTATACATTTTACCAACTTATCCATAATACAGCACTAACATGTTTTGCAACTGCAGTGCATGAGATTACACATTACTTCATTAGTCCCCCTACTTTGTCCAAGAGCTCTGCATGCACTTTCAGGAAATAGGATTGATTTTAGATCTGTGCAGCACAGTCCTTTTTATTTACTCCTTGCTGTCTTGACACTTAGTTTTTCAGCTTCTTCTTTCCCAATTCAGCACAGCTAACCTTTCAGTCCTTGATGCTCCAGATCCAGGCAAGCAGAGTCAAGATGATTTCTACCGCACATGCTGCTATGCTTGGATGGAATGATTTCCATTATGCATCCCAGCCNTGTAGGTAGAAACCTGTTAAAATATGACTCGAATATATCTTAATAACTTAAAACACAGAAAGCACATAGAAGTAATGATGGTATAAACATCAATGCCTCATAAGTCCAAATTAAATCTCTGCATTTATTTATACATATTTTGTTCATGTATGAGCATATATGCATGCAAATATATGTCTTTTAAAAAATATGTGTTTGGTTTTACAATATTTGAGTTGAAACAATCTTCCTACATTCAAGGAATGCTTTTCTATCTACTGTAAGTGTACTTGAAATAATTTCATATAAAAGGCTAAATAGAAATTCAATAAATAAAAATCTTACTTTGATTTATGGTAGGTATGTGAGTATGAGAGCTAAGTCATGTGGAAGGCAGAGCAGAAAAAGTAATTATGTTCTAATGCTCCACTGTATATCATTACTTTTTTAGCAAAGCCTAAATTAAGAAAGTCAGAACTTAAGAAACCTCATAAGCTTTTTAAAACCTGGATCAAATTTTCAACTGTTTACAGCTGATGGTCACTATATTTATCGAAATATACATTAAATATATTTAAATATACCGAAATATATTTAAATGTATATTATTATAATTGCAATAATTAGTGAGAAAAGCATGCTTTTTAAAAAATAAACATAAAGATGTAGAGAAAAAATAGAGCAAAGCAATGCAGAAAGAAAGATATTAATTAACATATATAATTCTAGCAGTACAAAATTGTTAAAATGTAAATGGTGAAAGGACTGTTCCTCTTCTCATGAAAGCTACTGAAAAAAAAGTGGCTTATATGAGAGGAATTTTGTGCATCCCCAAGGAATTCAGCATGAACTTTGAGTACAGGCAGGGAATGCTCACAAATGTTAGGGTGTGGAAGCTCCGAGCTCCCAGCTGGAAGGGGGAGCTCAGACACAGGTAGGTGATCCTTCCCAAGAGCTGAGGCAACCAGAGATAAACAATGAGTTTGGCTGTTTTAGAGATTCATGGTCTGCTCTCTTTGCTTTCAGGTCTGACACAGACTCTCCTGTAAGTTTATCTGAAATACATATATTTTATTGTCCCTTTTAGTACTACAAAACACTCACTGAATCCCAAAACCACACAACTTGTTTGTCCTTAAGTCTTAGCATTTTTAATCGTTATCTGATTTTTTCTTTAAGTTATATTTCAATGACAACAATTATGTTCAGTTGGTGTTCTCCACCCTGTTTATTATCACTCAACTTTCCATTATTTAGTTAGACGGTTTTTTTCTGATTCATCAAATTCCACAGAAAAAAAATTGCCATTTTTTCTTTCTTTTTTTCCATTTTTTTTTTCCAGATCTGTTGAAATACAAAATGTTTGACTGAGCCAAGTAGGTTTGCATTATTCATGACCAGAGAAACTTTCTGGATAATTTATATTACCTTTTGCCTCAAAAGTAATCAGTGGCACATACCATTAATAGTTTCACTGTATCAATCCATTCATCATTTAAAACTTGTCAGTTCTTCATTCTCTTTCCTCCTCTAGGGACAGTGACAAAAATTCTTCTCATAAGTCCCCATTCATGTTTTGTATTATTTTGCCAAATGTGTATTTTTATTCGGGTGGCCAAGGCAAATTTATGCTTGGGCAACTAATACGATTTTTTTCTTATTATCAAGCCACTTTGATTCCTGGGACACATCCAAAATTTGGTGTGTGACTGTCCCTTTTCATATCCTTAATATTTGCATTTAAAATGACCATATGCTGAGAGTGTGTAATCCAGCAGAAGTAATCAAGAACAGTATGAAAAGTAGGTTTTGAACAGCAGAAAAACAATAGTGATGTTTTCAGTTATCTAATTTTAATTTTTCCATACACCTGCAGTTTATTTTGGCGCTTCTGAAAGTGCATAAGTTGTACTCCATGGTTAGTAGCTTTATTGTACAATCCTTTCATCTGGACAGCTGTTTTGAATGGAGTACAAGTAGTTGAAATGGACTCTCCTTCCCTAGAGAATGGTTCCTAATTTCATCTGTGAAGACATTGATTTCTCTACCTAGTTTGAAACTGATCTTTATACGTTGAAAGAAGCTGTAGTATTTATCTACTTATTTGGTTGTTTATTTATTTATTTAAAAGAGAAAGATCACTTTAGTGAAATGCCAAGGTTCATGATCACCTGTGGCAAAGCCTGGGAGTTAGTGGGGCTATATTCACTTACACTCAGCTGAACTTGGCATAGTGCCTGGAATTAAAGTAAACCTGTGGAACAGAGAAGAGAAGTTTAATGTAAGGAAATTACATCAAAACTACAAACTGTGTGGCATATGAAGTTCTACAGATAATTAATATCAGAATTTCAAAGGTGTGGTGGGGATTTAGGTGATCCTCATTTCATAACCTGGGGAGATTTTTATAGCCTTGTCATAGGCAAATCCATAATAAAATATTAATTCTTGATCAGATTTATAGAATACACGCTATTAGATAAAGAAGTTACAGAGACAGATGAATAGATTTCATGTAGATTTCAGTGACAATCAAATAAGGCTCTTACCATCTCTGTCAAGTGGGCTGGTGATTAATGACATCATAATTCTGTAGCCTAGGTAGGCATAAATTTCTTCTACTGCAGGTGGTTTTGTTCCCTCCCTGCATTTCACTGATAACATCTCCTTTGTGCTGACATGGGTATTCATTCAGCCATGTACTACCCTGGGAACAGATTTAGGTTAAAACTCTTTTGAAGAGGTTATTTCTCAATGTGTGTTATTATGCTATTCCAGCTCATCGTGCAGCTTTGCAAACACCAGGCAGTGGCACTCAGAGGAAGAGATTCACAGTGGTAGGAGAAAGCAGCTCAGAGTAGGGGCAGCAAAGGGTAAGACCTCTCCTGGTGTTACAAATTCTAGCTTATTCTTGCTCTAGGAGCTTGTTAAAACATTGTTAGCCATAAAAGTTTTATTTTTTGCTGTGTTATTCCATGATCCAGCCAGACTTGAAGGTATTTTTTTATTGTATCACAATAAATCCTTTCTTTCAATTAGAAGTAGCTCTCATACCACAATTCATTATCTCAGAATATTGCCTGAACAGAAATTTGAAAGCATTGGCTTTCTCTTTCTCATTCTCCTTTGATATCTAAGGATGCTTTCTCCTTTACTTGTCTGTTAAATAATTGCTTTCATGTCTTGACAGATGGATATAGCATATATTTTTCTTAATATTTTCCTTAATAATACCCAATGAAGAAATAAAAGTTCATTATACAAAGATGTATTTTATATTTTTTTATATATATATACACACAGTTCTGTGTCCACATGTAGCTTATTTAATTGTTTTTTTAATTAATTAGTATTCTTTTTCAAAAGTAATTCATGGATATTTTAACCACTAGTTTAACCATTGCACAGTGAATGACACTGGTTATTGTGCCTTTGAATATTATGCAATTCTTTTATCTGCTAAAGAAATAAATTTTGGAGATTTTTGACAATGCTTCACTTTCTAAAGTAACTAAGCAGAGTGTTTGACAAAATTAATGGGGAATTCTGATGGGGAAAAAAAGGTAGAGAGAACATCAGAAATTTAAAATTACTATTCTTTATAAAAACTTTTTCAAAAAATTACATATACTCCCTTGAATATAATTTGAAACTTCTAAGTTCTAAAATCTGCCTGTTTAATTTCATAAACAAGAGCATGTAATTTAATGCATTAAAATATGACAAGATACCTAGGCCACAATTATACATAACTGAGGAGATGATAAGATCCTCACAAGGATATTCTAGGTCATGTGATCAGCTACACATATGAGATGTCAGTGAGGAATCCCAGTTCTTTCCTCTGTGTATTTTATATTCTGTGTACTTTAAAAATTAGTGCTGTGGCACCAGCTTAAGATCTGGTTTCCTTTAATGGCTTGTTTTCAGTGTTACCCTGCATCTGATCAAGTAGTTTAAGTACAAGCAACTGACAACCTCATATAAATAAAAATGCAATAGACTCCAAGGCAAAAGAGAAAGCTTCTGGAGCTGCAGGTGGTTTACTGCAAGAACTTGAAGGTAATAGTCTTAACAGATCTCTTTTGCACCTAACTAGCACTCTGCATATGCATGCCCATTTAGTTCTCAGCAGTTTCTCTTTGTCTCCTGGTACTGTGGCTCTACCACTGCACCACTTCATGGCAAAAATGCTTTGTTTTCTGTTTCCATGCTGCTTGTTACCCTGATTTTTTTCATCACTGAAAACTAGACTGCTGCCTTTGTCTTGCTGGATCTGCTTCTGGATATCCTCTAGTTCTGTCAAGCCACATTTCTTCAAATCTCTGAGTATTTCTCCCTCTTACATTCTAAGCTTTACAATAGTCTTTACATTGCTTTCCAATAGCTGGATAATAATTTTTTGGGTAATGTTTTTGATAGCTTATATCCAGGGGTTTTCTCCTCAACTAAATTTAAGTTAGAAAACTTAAAGTGAAAAAATTAAGTTATAAAATTAAAGTTAAGAAATCTGGTTCATCTAGGCATGCAAACCACTTTTATCCTGATCAAGAGCAAGCAAAAAAGAATCACAATCCTCAATAAAAAAAAATATTTAGAGTTATCTAATTTTATCTTATTAGTTTTTGTGTGTCTGAATTGATCTAATGACATAAATGACAACAGTAAAAATAAATCCTTTCAAATAAACTTTTTTTTAGTCCTGCGTTTCATCCTCACCCCTCTCCCTCCCCCAGAAAGATTAACTGGACAGATTGCTTGGACTCCCTATGGCTTATAATTAAGACAAGCGGTCGTGGTGAGTGTTCTGCCTGTGGACAGAAAGTTTTCTCCATTCTACTATAGGTTGCCTGCACAAAACCTGCCATCCTTTGAGGAGTATTATTTAGAAGTTGTTGAAGGTGAAAGAGTAAGGTGATAGGATTTGCTGATAAGTGAAATGTAACTTTGCATCAACATTGTTTGGGTTGAACAAGACACTTTCAATTAACACTAAGGTTTACTTGAGTTAGCAGTGCTTTTGAAGTAAAGCTAGTGGTGTTCAATAAATTCTCCTTGCACAGAGGAAAACTTGTTTTACTATGAAGGTAAAATTCAGTCATTCACAAGAACAATGTGGTCAAACATTTCATTTTTTAGTAAAAACTTCCTAATCTTAGAAAATTAACTCCCCTTCCACGGTTTCCAAGGTGATACTATAAAAAAGGTATCTTATTAAATTAATAAAGTTGCTAAAAACAATGAGTAGGACATATGGAGCCACTGTAACAAAAGTTTTATTGTTTCCAAGAGTTTCTGGTCTAATTAGTAATCTTTTATTGTAAATAAACCAAATTCTGAAGGAGTATTTGCTTTCCTAGGCACTTGTGTACATTCTACAATTCCTTAGAGAGAGAAAAGAAAGAAATTGATGCCTTTTTGATCCTGTGATTGCTAGGATGGGAAAATATGAAAGGATTTCAGGAAGAAAATAAAGGAAGAACCATGGATTTGAAAACAGGGAAGTAACTGAAAAATCACACTGAAAGAAATAGTTTGCAACCTTCCCAAACACGTAACACATTTCATATTGCTTTTGTGCTTAAGCTCAGTGAAAGGATTTCACTGTTTGAGGAATGCCCTTTCCAGTTCTTTCATGGGGTGGTATTATATTCATGATGTGCTTGAGCAAGGCTCTGACCAGATGCTATCTAGAAAATGGAACCATGACACTGTTATGCTTCTTTGAAAGGGAAGTATGGAATATATGCCAAAAGAGCACATCTTACAGAGGTGCCATGCTGGGGTAGAAGTGCTTTCAGTGCATCACATGGAACAAGAGGGAGGCAGAGTGGGCCAGCATGGGAAAGATGGGACTGGATGGGATGGCCAGCCAGCCAATCTTCCACTTCCATCTGAAACACAGAATGGAGGTTAGGGCTTCACTCGTCACTTCTACTTTCTTCAGAGTACATATATTTCAGCCTGAATTTATCAAAGTTGAAGACTTGTCTGTATTTTTGATCTTAACTAAATTTATACAATGGACTTGTAGTAGAGCAACCTAAAGTATTCTTATTTCAGAAACAAAACAACTAATGAAATATGCTATAGAGACATCTGAGAAAGAAACCCCAGTTAGGTTTATCAACAGAAAAGAGCACCATTTGTTTTCAATACTGATGTCTAAATGAAGCACAGCTAGACCATGTTATCATGTCAAGTAGCTTAATCAGCAGGCAGAGTTTAGCAGTGTTCCTGGGCTAACAGGGCTGTGTCACTCAGGATCTCAGTTAGCAGAAGTTTAGCCAGCTTGACAGACTCTGTAGTGTGCTCTGTTACACCCTGGCTCTGGGAATACATGTGAAGTCAGCTTTCATCTGTCTGTGTTGGATACTTCTATAGTCCTGCAAGGAGGAGTGGCAGAAAAGGTGGGAGAAACATGCAGTGTTGACTGTTAGTGAGCCTCTCTGCACTGAATTATCTGCAACAAATAATTTCTCCCTGAGTTCATACCTGACCTATTCCAAATTTAATTTAATGTGTCTTAAGGTGTCAAGGTTTTAAGCTATGTTTTCCAAACAAAGTTATTATTGTTCCAATTCTCTTTCAAGATTGTGTCACTTTACAGTTTTGTAAGTGAATGATCTAGCTTATGTTCTTCTTGGGTGAAATATTTGGGGTAATAGATACTAAATAATCACAAGGAGGGAAAGGAAACTGTAAATCACTATCTCCCCCATGTAACTTCTCTGCACATGTTTTCTATCTGTAGCTGTATTTCATGCAGAAGTACTCATCACTGTAATACTTTTGCCACTGAAATGTTGATGGACTTTCCTAGTTCCTTTTCTTGTCTTTGTTTCATGTTTTTTAAGGATTGTATTCTTAGCTCACAGTGTTTATCTGTGCTGTAGGTTCAGCCTCTGAAATAAGGGGCACATCCCCCTGCTCCTTGCAGTCCCTTCCCTGGGCTCTGTTCCTGTTGTGTCTAGAGCAGGGATAAGAGGTGTATGGTCTTCAGCATATTTGTGCTTTGGGGTATAAAACAGAGCCTTTTCCTCAGTTTATCCAGGGTTTCTCTGAGCAGAGACCTGGATGAGGGAGGATGAAGCATGTAGCACAACCACTTTCTTGTGGAAGAAGGGCAGAGATGGAGCGCAGGCTGGAGACAAGGCACTGGAGAGTCTGCCCATACCAAAATTTCAGCTTGTGACATCAGATATAAAAAGCACATGGTCACATGTTAAAAATGTCCTTAATCACAACAATAATTATATAAACACTTAGGCTTCTTAACAGTATTTTGACTCTAGAGTATTTAGATGAGGGCTCAACCTTAGGGAAGTGATTAGAAGATAGGAGAAAAGAAGTCTAAAATGTGAAACCCTAGGTACCTGGAGAGTTCTATATTTTCAATTTCAGTTAGCATTTTAAGTTATCTAATGTGATATATGTCTACATGCATTTCTATTGTTCTGAATAGTCAGAATTCCATATTTCAGAACAAATACTCAGCAAAACCATAACACATGGTGATTTATTGTCTCACTTTCAAAAGATAGTGTGAATAGAATTTTTTCTACCTATAGACAATAGCAATTCATATGCACACATATCTGTGCTGTACAAATGTGATCTAATGATTAGGCCCTGTAGATCCTTGGGAAACTCCTGTACCTCAAATATGTAGTGTCAAATATGTAGAGCAGATAAGATACCTTGAGCTAGGATTTGTCTATGCCGTTGTGTTGTGGTGGCTGGCCCGCAATCCCTTTTGGTTTCCAGTGCTCAAGTTTGCTCTCTGTGCTGAGCAGCCCTAGCTTTACTCTGCCTAGATGCAAGATGTTATCTCCAAACCAGGTGAGATGATACAGTCCAGAAAATCTTTAAATGAAGCAGCTATTTTGATAGACAAAAAGACAGAGTTCCTTGAAACCCAACCTGCTAAAGCGACACTGTTGTTTGACAAGACAGACGAAATCTACAAATACATGTATAACTTCTACATTCTCTCTATATAGTTCATGCAATAAATTTACAACTTATGTATTCTGTTAAGAGTAGTGGTAATTTCAGTAGAGTGCTGTATTGCTCTGCTAAACCAAAATCCCTTCTGTCATCAGGTGTCTACAAATGAGTAAACTTGGCATTAAGAATGAAATCTTCTTCATGTAGAATATCTTAGAAGAACTGGTCAGAGAGTATGAACTCTGACAGGGAATACTTTCCCTAAATCCACATTGTGTCAATTCAGGGATGCTAAGAGGATGTACTAATGCCTTTCTGTACAATAACAAAAAGATTTTTTTCGTGAATTCTCTGGACTTTCTGACAAAAGAAATTTAAATTTATTCTGAAGAGGCCATGTCATACCTGTACGTGCTATTACTGTCAGTGTGCTCCCTGTTAACCTAATTTGCCTGCCACTAGAAGTGTATGTCAAAAAGTCCGTCAGGAAGCAGTTAGTCAAATTAATTAGGTAATCCCTTTCCACATAGCACTGAATATCTTCTGGTGTTCATAGCAAGTATTCATATATGTTTTAGGAGGGAATATATGTTTTATCTACTAATATGGACCTTAATTTCAGCATATGTTTCATTTTCCATCTCTTTCTTATTCTCTTCTGTGCAAATGCAACAGCATTAAAACGATACCATTCTGCTGTTGTGGTGCAGAAGAGACAGACAACGTCCTGTTGATACCCAGTAAGAATGTGTTCTGTTCCAATGTCTGGCTATGGAAGTTGCCTTCAGACCTTAATTAGCTTCTGGAGAGTTTTTTTTTTTTTTCCAGACATGTAAGAAAATGGAAAATATCTTGTGGGGTCTTGATTAATCAAATGAATACAACATTGGTCTATATTTTGGGGTAGAGGGGGTAATTAAGAAAAAAGTGTAAAATAAATGTGTCAAGACATCAGTCATGCTGAATTGGCATACGTATTCTTTTTTTTTATTGATGGTCTATGACTGTCTTGTTGATTTATTTGTGTTTCCATTAATTCATCTTTCATTTGATCTTTATTAGAATAACAACTAGAAGATACAAGTATTGTAAAATTGAATTTATCACAAAGACAAATTAACCCTGGGTATGTGTCAATTAACCCTCTGTATATGTCAGACAGAAGCAGGTAGCTGTGCATTTTCTAGTCATATATTATGAGTCATTTAGGGACTATGATCCAGCCATACTTAAGTTTTGATGCTGAGTCCACAGTAATAAAATCAGAGTGGAATGGTTTATTAGCCTGGACACATATTCCTTTTCTAACATTATGTAATAAGGATTGAAGTTATATTTTCAGAGTCAAGAAATGAGAAATTTTCTCATCTCATTGTTGTTTAAAATGTTTCACTTGCCTGCAACCCTGAGATGACTCCTTCAGTAACATTCATTCATCACAAAACCAAAATCAGTGGCTATATAGTAAGGCTTTCCTCTCCCTACCCCTCTTTCCCCTATCCTTTTTTTGACCTTTTCACTTCTGAGTGTGAGTCTCAGTGACAGTTTCAATAGAGCAAAACACACATGCAAGTTGGTAACTGCTCTTGGTTAGGAAGTTAGTACCTGCTGTAGGCATACGCTCTTGCTAATATCACAGATTACAGAGAAAAATCTTCTGACCTAGCAGCATAAAAAAGAGGCAGATGGTATGGTGTCTGATGGGTTTGTTATGGCAGCCAGTACTCCATCCTTAGGAAGTGCAAGTGTAGCTCAAACTGTGTACCTGATGGAAAGACATGCTTCTGAAATAAATATGTCAGTGAAAGTACCACCCTGAACATTTGCACTTTACTATGTTCAGGACAGTTAATCACAATCTTAATAGTGTGGAAGGACTGCTTTTCCACAAGCAAATTCTCTTATAAATGAGAGAATTATCAAAAATATTGAGACATAGTAATTAATTTTAAAGGTGAAATTCATTATGGTATTAAGAATATCTGGAAAAAACCCTCAAGTTTCCAAACCATATGGCTGATGTCTGATTGGACCCTTCCTGCAGAATCTTTTCACCCCTTCACAGAAAATTTCCTCATGTTATCTTTTGAGGAAAGCCAACTATTGAAACTTACCCTGAGGTTCAAGGATATGAAATGTAAAATAAAGTTTTCAATTGCCAAATTCAATTGCCTCCAGGAGAGAGAACAGAAATGCAACAGTTAGCCTGTTACCATGCCCACTTGCAACAGCAAGTTCAGGATGTCCTAGAACTTGGAAAGAAAAATTAAAAAATATAAACAAAAATTTGTCTGCATTTAGAACAGGCAAAAGCCATTTGGGATTAACATAATTTAGCTGATGGAACTGGACAAGAAAACCTTTAAAGACTGAATGTAACACTGGAAAGTAGCAGAATTTTTTATAATTTATTTTGACTTTTAGTTTGTCATATCAAATATATTGTTCAGAATGGGAAGAACCTTGACTGAGTTTAAGGCAGTATTTTAAGGCTATTCATTGTATTGTTTGAACTGATGCCTTGAGATGCCACTTAAAACCAGAGACTAGACAGGAGTAAGGGAATCAAGGTAGGTATTTATTTGAAAGGCCTTCAAAGGTACCCCCTGGGGAGCCTGAGGTGATTCTCAAGATGGACCCCAAGATAAACAGCAGCTCATGAGTTCTTCACACTTTTATAGATTTGGTTCATTTGCATATCAGGGTTAATTCTCCAATTAAAACTTCAGTTTAATGATGTAATTTCCCCTTAGATTTCTCCCTCTCAGAGGCTTTTGGTTTATACTTTTGGGCCAAGGACAATCTGAGTGTCCTTGATGAGCAGGCCTGGAGAGGCTTTGTTATGTCTACCTAGAAGAGAAAGCAGAAATTAACAGGCTACAGGAAACTTCAGAGTTAAACACCAGGCAGTACAGGTTTATAAAATATAAAAGTGAAAACCTGAGGCATCAGAGTAATACACTCTGCAGCAGGATATTGAGTGTATCTTACAAAAGCAGTGAGATATTAGTGAGGTATTGCTGGTACTGTATTTTCTAGTCCTTCTTTTCAGAGAATTTATTCATGCAGAGTCAGTTTGTGTCTCTTGCTAACAATTCAAATCTCAGTCTCATACATTGATGTCATATCACCTTATGTTATTATCTTTATATCATATCATTATAGCTTATAACAATCAGATCTTTAGGTCAAGATATGGCCACAAAATTTGCTCAGGGACAAAAAATGGAAGCTGTTAAAAAAAAAATCATAATTGGAATGCTCTTAAAAAAATCCCAACCAATCAAACAATAGACACAAACAAACAGCATCTCCCTTCCTCCTTATCATATAGGTTTCTTAAGCATGAGGTCCTTAGAAGAAATTTGAGTGTACTGGTCAGAGTAGAAATTCGTTATTTTTCTTCATATTTTTTCTAATTTTATACTAATACCTGTGGTCACTGTAAAGAGAAGCATGTTAGAAAACAAATGCATATGAAGACCAATGTGCTGTGTAGAAATAGATGCAGAAACAAGCCCACAGTGTAAGAGTAAAGAAAGTACACAGGTTTTATTAGTGTGCATTCTTAGTGCTAAAAATACGCAGTTCCAGTCCTTCCTGAGCCTGAGGTATTTTCTTGTGTTTAAGATGGATTATTCTTCCACGCATTTATCAAATCTTCCACTTACTTTTCTAAATGAATGTTCCATGGATGTTCATCCTATGGACAGGCAGAGGATGTGATATTGATTTTTTTTTTTTAAGCTCTTTGTACTCCTGGTTCTTGGAGGTAGTAATTTATTCTTCACACTATACATATGCCCAACAAAGTCCAGTCTTCCTCATCTTATATTTTGTATTCTGCTTTTAAGCTTTCCCCCATCCTTCTGTCTTTAAGGTCTGTACCTAGGGGCATTCTGGCCCTTGGCTAACTAAACAGTTAAAATCAATTTAAAAAATATTAATGAACTGCATTAACCTGCCTCCTTTTTACCTATTGTGGCAAGCTTAGGAAGTAATTCTTGAATGTCTGATTGAGAAACTTCATCCCTAAATTAATAATTGCAGTGACAGATACACAAACAAATGTCGTAATTCATCAAAGGTGCCGAAGACCATCTTCTAGGTTCTGTAACTGAAATATGATGTACTTTCCTTGATAGTTTCATGACTTGTAAGCTTATAATTTAACAGAAATGGAATAATAAACTGGAATACTTAATTCTGAAGAGGATATTTTCACCTTTCTTTTAAATTGTCTAGTGGTAGGTTCCTATATCTATTCCATGAGAGCAATTTTTTATAACACCAAAAAGCTTAAAGCGATTAAAAGGGTTTACCTGGAATTCATAAGAATGGTAAAATGCCTTGTGGTGGCACTGACTATTTAGGGTAAGACTGAGAAAACTACATAATTTTTCTGTTTCACATCTACCTAAAAGAAAGATGATACTATTTTACTTAGATACTTATCCACTCATTTTTGACTAGTTGGATCAGGTAATTATGGAAGAATAGATGGAAGAAAAACAAACAAAAAGCATAAACACTTGTTTCAATTGTGAAAAAAATATGTGGAAAACAGCATGTTACAAGTTGTGTCAAACTGTCTGTAGTGTGGAATCTTGTTTTTCAGCAGCTACTGGAACTAATTCTTCCCTCATACCAATTCTACATTGTCCAGTGGTGTGGCAGCCTCTGATAAGAGAGTGTTCCACATTTAGAAAATAAGGATAGCAGCTGAGCTAAGGATGTTGCTGGAGACTTATCTTATATAGTTTGACTTTTAAGGGCTTAAGTCAGACCCCCCAACTTTATTTAAATGTATTTTATATTGAATTATAGTCATCATCCTACTTACCTCCTATCTGCTAAGCTGCTTAGAGAATAAACAGTATGTACTGCCTAAGCATATGTGCTGAAAATAAACTGTCAAAGAACCATTACGGGATTATTCTTTTGTTGTAGCTGTCATTGGGAGAGCTCTTCCTCATATGCTTGCTAAATTATATGACTTTTTTTTTAATATACTCCTTGCTTTATATGCCACAGCGCCCCTGCTCACTTGTTTTATTGCTGGAATGAAGCAGAGAAGCCTTATTCTGCAACATTCTTTCCTGCCCGCCAGATGGTTAAGTGACTTCTGCTTCAGAAGTCTCAAAATTTTCATGCCCTGACAACTGGATTTATAAATTGTGTGATTTGGGTATCTTGAAATGAGAGGCAAGCAGCTATTGAAAAAGATCTGCTACCTGCCTGTTCTTGTTGGCTTTATACCTCTGATATGATCCTTCAATGCTTCACTCATTACTAATTTGATCAAAACCTCCTATATGTTATCTCAATCCTATAGAAATTTCTCCTGGTTTTACTAACTGAATGTGATCTCTGTATAAGAGTAGATGTTTCATTTTATTTTATACCTCCTTATCCTTCACAGCCAAATTTTATTTCCTTCACCATTCTTCTGAGGATGTTTCACAAGAAATTATCCACAAGAACTTATATAAATCAATAATTTATATGTAACACGAGTTATTTCACAAGTACATGTATACATTATTTATATTGGACTGTTTTCCTTAAAACCTGGGATATTTTTGTAATGAACAAATTAATACTGCAAAATGTTTCACAAGAGAGACACATGGACTGTCTGAAATTAATGGAGAAGGAGGAATCACTATAGAAAGAGACATTTAAGCCCATTAGCTAAAATGTTCTGTATGCACTGTGAAAAGTCACACATTTGGAGTATAAGATTACAAACAATATCAAATGTGGCCAATGAAAAAGATTATAGGTAGCAAGAATTATGAAATATTATAGGATTTATTTGTCTTTTTGAACAGTAGGCAGGGTTGTTACTTTTGTGGCTTCAGTAATACAAAATAAAACAGCATTAGTTTCACATCAGGTAAAGTTCTGTGGCTGGAGTCGTGAGATATAGAATATGGGGAGTTGTTTTGTTTATGTTTGTCAGTGGTTTTCTTTGCCTTTCATTGACCTGATATGATGTTGTATTATTTGGATTAGAGCATTTTGCAGAAAAATATTTTCTCATCAATTTTGGTCATAGTAATGCCTTAGGACCTCTCATCTATCAGAATTTACTGCACATTCTGTAAGAGGCACTGTGTTGCTAGGTCATTGTATGGGAGAACCCCAAGTTAGTCTGAACAGTCTTATTAAAACATGTTATCTCTGTGAAGAAAACAAATGAACAAACCATAGTCATCAAACCAAAAATATCAGAATATCATTCCAAGAGTATTTTAATCCTTGTCATGTAATGATGCTGTTGCAGGAATGGGTGTTTTCACATAGAGTGAACTACTACCAGACTTAATAAATTTGCAGGAGTTGATGCCAGTGATCTACTAGATGGCTGAAAAAGAACACTTCAGTCTCTCTTGACAGTAGGCTTACATGATAACAGTCCTCAGCACTTCCTCAGCTGGTACTTTCTGCTATGTCAATATCTATTTTTCCTCCTGCATGCCTGTAACTGGATAGCTCTTTGCTATTATCAGATATCACTGGCTGGACAAATTCCCTTTAAATCTCCTAGCTCTTTAAGTGGGTGAAGGCAAGCATCTTGAATTAACTTGCAGTTTATTTTACTGAGTTTGTCTGTTTATTTCAGGCTCAGCTAGCATAATGATTTAGATTTATATTACAGTATAAATCATATTCCTAGGCATATTCCTATATTTTAGCTTTCAGAAAAGAAGTGACATGAGAATAGGAGCCAGCCCCTTTCTGGGTTTTCTAAATGTTTCTCAGAGAAGAATCCTTTAGGATATGCTCAAATATTCCTTTACAGCTGCAGAAAATTCAGGCAAACATTTAAATGAGAATACTGCAGCTCTTTCTAAAAATGGGAGTATCAGGAAAATACATTATTTTGTCTTTCTATAATTTAAAAATGGGCTGGTTATTGTTGAAGATCTGCATAACTTCCTTGCTTTAAGGAAGGGCCTGAAATCCTTAAAAGAAATATCTTTGTCAGGGCTGTGTTTTTCCAGATCTCGTTAAACTCTCAGTTTGAACATGCTACATAGAGGGTTTATTTGACTGCAGACCTTGGGTAACATTGCTCATCATTCCCTGCTGCAGGAATGAATCCTGGTGGCAAGGCTGGAGTACTTGCCCTGTGACTCCTGAGTGCTGCAGGCCAGATTTAAATCACATAAGAAATCTCGTGTCTTCAATGAACTCTGCTGGTACCTGTATGTTGTGATGATGAGAAGGCTCTGGTTGAGATTTTGGGAGGAAAAACAACTGGAGGTTGGCAAAAGAGGTAACTTGAGGAACAGTGTTGAGGATGGAGACCAAAAGATCAAGTTTTGGGATGGGGAAACTGAAAGCTGGCTGTGCTAGAGACTAAGACAAGTTAGGGAAGGGAACTGAAAACCACTGTGGAGGTGGGAGGAGATGGAAGCTGACTGAGAGATGTCAGGCAGGTTATTTCAGGCAGGTAGTATGGACTAGAAGAGAGCATGAGAGAGATGGACAAGGTCAATAGAAGATGAGAGATCACACAGGTAAAGGCTGGAACTGGAAGCATTGTAAGAATTTGGGAATTATAAAGAAAGATCGAGAGGAGAAGAAAATAAAAAGAGTGGAAAGGCTGCCAAAATAAATAGATTTGGGAAAATAATGTTGAGCATGGGAATATCTTTCCAATATCTACTGTTTAATCATAATATATTCTGAATTTTTAATGATCCATTTGTAAGCAATTATTTATTAACAGAAAAAGCTGTCATGGTTTGTCTCTGGAAACAGAGATTTATCCTACTGACCTGCACTGAGTCAGGCTATGTCTGCCTTGTGGTATAATTTGAAGTTGTGATACTAATAGGGAGTTTTGGAAACCAAGAGTGTGGTTTCTAGTTTTGAATCTATTCCTTTTCTTACTTCTTATCACTAGTGATCTCATTCTTTTAAAATCTTGTTCCCTCTCTATCCTTCAGAGTATGCTTTCCTTATAATTGCTGTTATAGTTTGCCTAGAGGTATGTAACTGTGCCCAACCTCCTGCAGCTGAAATTCTTGCTGTGAAGATGTTTTATTTTTCCCTTGAAAAGTGTCTATTTTCATGAGTTTTGCAACGTTGCTTAAAAGTAAAATTGGACAGTAATCCTTCAGAGTGCTTAGATAAGCCCCTCAGGGAATGATAATGATATTGGCCATTTTCTAAATAGCTGAAACAGAGCTTCTGTTTGGAGGAACCATTAAAGAGATGAGTAATCGCTGGTGGCAGATCTTCACAATGGTATTTCAACAACTAATTAGGATTGTTGTCACAGTTAGTGGCATTTCTTCTTGGCAAAGCAGCATGCAAAGTAGCCCTTATATTAGCAAGTACTGCAGCTGACAGCCCAGGAGCAGGTGATGGGTGTGAGGTCAGTGTGCAGCTGCCCAGAATAGTGAAGAAATGATTAAATGTCTGCAACCTCAGAGAAAGAGATGTTCTCAAACTAATTCTTGTGAGACTCTGACATGTCATCTGGTGCCAATATGAAGCATCCTTCTAGATGTAAATCCTTAGCTAGGAAAAGGAAATGGTTCACTAACAAAAAAGTTATTAAAGCAAAACCTTTGCATTGTCCAGAATCTATGCTCTATATATGTAATCTTGGGTGGTGAAATAAATTATCATATTTTCCAGACTAGCAGTCTGTTTGGAAATGACTGAATAAAAACTATAGAGAGCAGGAATCGGAAAAATCAAGATTTTACCTGACTCCAAATATATTCCCTATTTTAGTGACAGTCCTAAGTTCTGTTTTCATTAATTCAGCAGTTAATTAAGAGACCAGCCTTCTGATATTCCTATTTTCTCTATTGATTATAATATGTTATATTTAGAAAAGACTGAGACAGTAAAACCATAATAAGACTTATGAATATTAGTTGTATTAATCATGGTATTTGGAGAGAACTCATTTATTTGTGAACATGTTTTCACTTTTTTCAGGCATCAGAAAGAAGAAAATGTATTAATATAATCCCTTGAGATGAGAAAACAGGAAGCTTCTACTATCACCTTTACAGAATCACAGATTATTCTGAGTCAGTCACTGATTATCTTGAATAAACCAGGCCAAAGCCAGCTTATTTTCTATGGCAGAAGTTCTTCATTAACATTTGTTTTACATCACTGTGGAGATGAAACAAATATTTTACTAGTTTTGAAATGGGAAAAACTAAAGAGAGTCCCTACGCATGTCTGTAGTGCTCTGAAAATTTCTTGAAGTTAATTTAGAACACTGAGAATCTGCCCTTACAGAGTTGTCTGTAAGGAAAAATTTCTAGGATACAGTTTTTAATTTGTATTCCTAATAATTTATACAAAGAAGAAAAAATAAAATCCTCTCAAAATAATGTATAAAGCTATGTACTTTTTATTCTTCAGCATTATATTTGATCAAGGTAGACATTTCTGTCTCTAGAAAATAGAGATGCCATGATTATTTTTAAAATTTGAAAAGAGACTAAAGGCCAAAGCTTTATGTATTTTTGAAGGCATTTTAAAGCATGTTGGACTTTTTCTTTTAGCTTCAATTTTTATTGAGTTTGACTTCAAATATGTTTCAGAATTGCTTCTTTTTATTTGTTTATTATTTCTTCATGAGAAGAAATTAGGCAAAGTTGGTGCTTTCACAAAATCAAAATACTTTAATTGAATAAAATCTTCTAATCAGCTGATCTGTAAAACTGTATGAATTATGTACTTTAACACAACCTTCTTTCAAAGACAATTTAAAAAAAAATATCACACGTAACTGGAATGGTAAAATATCCAGAAAATTTCCTTAGAAGTTCTTGCCCATCTCTCCTGTAGTATTTATTTTTTCGTTTATATTGTATGTACTGAAGTCATAAATAAGGTTGAAGTAAGAATTTTATTCTTATTGGCATCGCCATTTTATCTGGGACACTCATTCCCTGTTCCTTTTCTGTAATTACATATCAGTCATCAAAGTATATTGAAATTTAACATTACAAGTTTGGGGGTTTTTTTGACAGAGACTGCTTAAAATATTTCAGACCCTGTTCTGCTTGTGAATTGCATTTTGTATTTCCTCCCATGCAGTTGTACAGTGACTACTGTTTGTGAAACCATGTAATAATCTCAATTACTAGAGAGATTGAAAAATAGAAATTAATCTAAAATAATGTGTCCTTATTATTTTCTACATAAATCACTTCAGTGACCTAGTCCACAAAATTAACTATACACAGAAATGTGTTGGTACAACTGGTAAACAAGGCATGAAGCCAAAGCATGGGGAAAAGGCACAATTTTTTTCAGCCAGTTTTTCCACTTTGGAAAATATAACATGTAGATGCATCCAAAATTGAATGCTCAAAGCTGGTAACAGGGATACATCTGAAAGAATACATTTCAGTTTCTTTCTGCCACATCTGACCCTGCCCTGCTCTATCATGAATTTCTGCACCAGCATTAGAACTTGTTCATTCCCCTGCAGTATGAGGAAGTAAAAAATTTGTTAAAAAAAAAAAAAAAAAGGAGATAGTGGGTTCTGTAGGGCAAATTTATAACTGAATCATGATGGAGAGTAATGTTACAAAAAAGCCCAATTTCTTCCACTTCAAAGTTACTGAAGTCATATGAAGAAATCAATAATTGGTCATAAATGTGTAAGGTTAAACAAGTTACATTTGCATAAGGCTTTCTAGATTATTTATCTAATTAATAGAGAAAATTCAAATTCCTGTCTGTGTTCATTAACTTGGTGACATTTTATTAAACTAAATGGAATTCTTACTGATTTTTACTGTATAGTGTTGATTTTATTTTGAAGGAAAGAGTAAAGAAAAATATATTCTTATTAAAACTGCTTGAATATTTGATAAAACAAAATTTAGTTGAAAATGCCAGGTATTGAGTAAAACCATTTTTCTGGAAAGGGATTAGTTGTTCAGATTTCTGAACTAGACAAAGATTTTTAGATTTCTAGAGAATTCTGGAGATTCTAGAGCTTTAAGACTTCTTGGCTTTGGTAATTATCTCTGAGATTAGAAGCCTGTGAAAACTTTTAACTGCAGCCTCAGACAGAATATTTAGACCCCACCTCACCTGGTATTTGGATGCCTGGAAGGCTGTGGTAGGTTGCAGTCCTATATTTTTTATCTATTTTCTTACAATTAACTTCAATTTAAAAAATATTGTCATCTCTTGTTTTCTATCTTTCTCTCAACTATATTTTCTACTTGATCCCTACTTTGTGGTGCTCTATTCTAGCTAATTCAGTCTTTTCAGTTAATACATATATTAATTTGTTTTCTATGATTGGAAAATGTCCACATTTTAGGAATATGGGTACTTCAAATAAAATGCACATTTTTCATTTCCCTTTATAATTACTGAACTTACAAAATTATTATCTCTTATAGAAATTATATCACTATGTTCCTGAAATACATAACATGGAACAGAGACCATACAGCTTTTCCTGGACAGCACTGAGTATGTTGAGATTAATAAAAGAAAATAATTCTGCACGTGGTTTCTCATAATCTTTGATAATTAGTATTCCACTCCAGATTTCAGCAGTGATATATAAACTATTGAAAAGCTTTTTATAGCCTGAAGAAAACCTCTCAGAAAACAATCTCTCTGTGTGTCCTGCAGTTATTATTTCATGGGAAATAATGTCTTAAGGATGTCTTGTTTCACCCACTCCGGAATTTTGAATTTGAAACATGATTGTATCTAGTGACATACAGTTAAGTCTCTAGTGCTTAGAAATTTAAGGCAACATGTATAAAAGTTGGGTAGTTTAATGAAAGTCTTAGTGGTCTTTGCACACAGAAACAAAACTTTTATTTTAGTTCCTTTGTCACCTTAGTCTTGGCAGTATCTAGGCTTCATGATCTGTCAGGATAGTGGGAAAAAGAAGCTAGAGCTGAAAAATGCCAAAAAATGTGAGAAAACCCCCTATTTTTCAGACAGATAATGACTGTAAAATGAGAGGAGGCAGCTCAGCACTGGTTCCACTGGGCACCGGGGCGAGTGACGGAAAAGATACGCAGGAAAGTTCAAAAGGTCTGCTTAGGAGAGAGGACATGACCTGGAAGATGGACAGAAAGGAAAAAATTGGGAAAGCTGTTTTGATACGGGAACTAAAAGAAATTAACTTCTTGGAACACCTTTAGTGGAAGAGAATCACCCAAATTAGATCAATAGCTAAGAGGGGATAAATAATAAATTGTTCAGAAAATGAGGTAAGAATATTAGAAAACAGCAGAACAGGAATAGACATTAAATAATGTAGTTATACATTAAATTATGAAACTCACTCTAATCATAAAAAGAAAAAAAACCTCAGCAAAATCTGCAGGTGTAAGATTTTTACTTGAAGATGAATATGTGCCCTTTAATGTATTAGCATGTGTTTTAAGAAGCCTGTATAAACCATTATGCATGGAGAACTCTTTTTATGATTGTTTGGAGAGCTCTAGTCGGATCTAATGAAATAACCCTAATTACATATCCATATGCTCAATCTCATTTATAAACAGTGGAGAGAAAATAAAAGATATTTTGCTGCTGATACTGCTATTGTTGTTATAGCCTGCTGCTGTGGGTATCACTGAAGCAGTTATCTCCCTTCTCTCCTTCTGTACCACAGAATGTTAATTCCTGGAATGCACTCTGTTCTGATGCATATTTGGTAAACCAAATAGCCTTCTTGTATCACTTGCTTATGAAAACATGTTTCTAAAGATGTATGACTGCAATAAAAGCACGCCTCTCTTCTAACAGTTGCACACACTTTCTAGCAGACATTTTTCTTGAAAATAGTCCCTTAAAAAACCAAGTCAGACATACACGAATAAACAAAAGCCATAGGTGCCTGTATGGAAATGGGTTGTATCTCCGTGGAAAAATAAATAGGGTTAAAATAGAAACAACCTCAAATAGAGAAAGATTTAAAAAAAGCTTACGCAAAAAAAAAAAAAAAAAAAAGCCCCAAACCACTTCCCCTCTCAAGAAACACAAACCCAACAACCTCAAATAAAAAACAAATATGCATTTACCTGATTATTCAGCTGAAATTGGAATTTTAAATTTAATAGGAATGCAGTCATGTTTTTATTTGTTTGGAAAATACCTCACCCTTACAGACTTTGATCTTAAACCTAGACTTTCTTTGAACCAAAAGTACTGGCACATAAAAATAATGCTTCTGAAGGGTTTTTGGCTGGGCTTTTTTTAGGAGGGGGGAAGGTTTGTTGTGTTTTTCTTTTTTTTTTTATACTTTCTAAATGGTGTGGCCTAGGGAACACTGAGTCTGTTCTTGCATGCTTTTTTATTTTGCAGGTTTCAAAGTGTATTGTCTGCATTGCAATCTTTGATCTGATTCCTGATAGGAATGAATGACACAGTATCATAGAATAATTTTGTTTGGAAGCGTTGTTTGGAGGTCAGCTAGTCCAATCTCCATCTCAGACAGATTTAAGCAGATCAGGTTACTCAGTCCTGTTTGATCAAGTCCTGAACACCTCCAAAGATAGGGATTCCACAGCCTCTCCTGGCAATATTTTACAGTGTTTGAACATACATATGCTTCAAGAAAATCCTTTCGCTATACCACCTTGATTCCTGGCCTGTCGCTGTAGAAGAGTCTGCTGCTCTGGGAAGGGTCTGTCTCCACTCTGTTCCTGGTCAAGTATTTGTACTCAGCAATAAGGTCTTTTATTCTCCTTGCTGAACTGATCAGTTCCCTCATTGCCTTCCAATGCACACACTGTACAGTCCTCGACCATCTTGGTGTCAATCGTTTTGATTCTTTCCTGCATATCAATATCCTTCTTTTACTGGAGAGCTCACAATTGGACACAGCGCTACAGATGCATTATCACAAGTGCTGGAGAGAGAGGAAAGATCACTTTTCCTGCACTGGTTGGCTACACTCTTGTAATACAGCCCAACTTATGGTTGGATTTCTCTGCTGCAGGATCACACTACTGAATCATGTTCAGCTCGTTGTCAAGCCAGATCCCTAGATACTTGTCTGTAGATCTGCTTCCTGCACAGTCAGTCCAGAGGTTGTACTTTTGGAAGGGGTTATTTCATCCTCATTCTGCATTTCCTTTCATTGAACTTCATGAGGTGTATGTCTATTTCTCCACCCTGTCAAAGTTCCTCTGAAAAACAGCCCTGAGGTACAGAATATTGACAGCCTTGCTCAACTTGATATTGTCTGCAAACTTCCACCAGTTTGATGTTAAACTGTGAGCATGTATGCTGTACCACAGAATAGAGAGCAATAGAGTTGCTCAGAATGAAATTGTCCTTGGTAAACCTGTCTTGGCGGTGCTCATTCACCCTCTTGATGAATCTAAAAATGTCGTCTGTGACTGTTTTCCTGTCCTTGGTCACTAACAGAGCTAACATATGCAAGATGAGTAAAAGAAATAATGAGAAGGCGCAGTCCATGTTTCATTGTATGTATCTATAGGAAAGTGAGCAATATGGAAAGGAAAATCCTCACTGCTTCACAGGAAAAGAATGGGAGGAGAGACAAAGAGGGACTTTATCCAAAAAATGTACATCTTTCTTTCTCAGACATTAGTGAACATCAAGTCCCTGTTTTGTCCTAAACTGTTAAAGGAGAGTTTGATGCCCTATCTTGATAAAAAGTGTTGAAATTACCTTCTAGGATAGAGTGAGGCAAAACAGTGAGCCCCTTTTCTTAACAGGGGTTTCTAAACAATGAGCCTGTTGGGTTTTAATCAGTATTTCCTGTTTATATAGTGACTTCACGAACATATGAATGAGCATTTTGTTTCCAACTGAGGAAAGCACAGATCCACACTTATCACAGAATTGCATAAAGCAGTGCGTAAATGTCACTGTCAGAGAATATAATTGTTTCTAAGAGGAGGAAGGCAGTGTCATTTTCCTTCTTAATCTTTGTAGGCTGAGCCACTTCAGCACTATAAAAATAGACTGTCCATTAAAAAGAGGTTTAAAATTACCTTGAACTAGTTTAAAAATATTAATGCAGAGAGGGAGAGAAACAAATACCATTTATATTAATTTTTATCTTGCTTATACCCACAGAAGAAACAGCATCCCATTTGACAGAAATCACACAAACAAAGACAATAATGTTAGGAACACTGATTTACATAAAGAAAGTTTTCTTTTGTTCAATCCTTCCTTTAGTTCCAGAGAACTAAAGAGAAATTTACTATAAATTCAATGAGAATTAAATATATCTCACGGAACAGAGATAGAATTCTTGGTCAAAGACTTAAATACAACTTAGGTAGTTCAGAAGGCTTGTATGGAGCCCTGTCACAGGTCGATATCTTACCTATTGAAAGGTCAAGCCATTCTGTTGCTTCAGCACAAGTACTAAATAAGACTCTGTCATTTGGTGGTGTGGCAGAAGTGCAACAGGCTTAATCTAATAATCATTTGAAATTCCTGGCCATGGTTAACCTTTAAATATTTCTCTGAGCCAGTAATGGATTTCAGTTTCTAATGTCAAAATATTCTACCTGCAACAAAGTTTTAACTTTGAAAATGTAATTTGAACTTCTTGTAATTATAAGTTTTCAAGAGTAGAAAAAATAAGAAAGAAATGTCCCAAATATCTGAGGGAATTAACACATGAAGCACTCACTTTGCACTTGGTCTTTGCAAAATTACATGCTGAAACTGTTTTAGATATTGAAGTGGTCTAAAATCCTTAATACACAGTATCAATCTTGTTCAAAGTTAAATTCCTAGACTTCTCTGAACAAGTTTAAAAAAGAAAGAGGAACTGTGAACTGAAGGTAAACAAAATAAGTCCTGTCATTTCCTCACCCTCATACAACAACACCTTCATAAATTTTTTTTTAAAAAATCCTAGTTTCATGGAATCACAGACTCATGGAATATACAAACCAACCAAAAACCAAAATTGCAAAGAGTTTCTATGAAATTGTAATCAACTTGGATCAAAAGTCTGAGCAGTGAGCTAGATGAAGTCAGTGTATTGAAAGAGCAGGAAGGCCTGTAAACAAGAGCAAGTTATTCCAGCTCCCTTTTTCCTCAATAGAAATAATAAAGATAGATTATTCTAAAACTCATGGGTGGGTGAATTGTAAATTTATGGCTATATTTATCTCCATTAACTTTAGGCAAAAATATCTTCTATTAACATTACTATTTCATTGGTATGCTTTGTAATGATCTAGTAAAAACAGTGTGGGGAGAATTGTATCTTGATAATTAAATGCTAATTTTTAATTTTTTTTCTATCTAACAATCATCAGATTTGCTTGCAAATTAATCTTACACAATAGACTACCAAAACTGGTATGTGTGCTCTTAAATCAAGTGAACTCAGACTTAAGCTTTGTATGTGAGTAAAAAGTGCTTTTCTGAGCTATTTTTATGCACTTGTTTTCATCCTTCAGATCAGGTGACAACTAAAGAGATATCTAACATGATTATTCACCCTTATTACCCTTATCCACAGTGTAAATAGCACTGTATTCTAATGAAGCACATTTTTTTTGGTCAGGTTCTTAACACAGTAGTAAGAATTTGCAATTTTTCAGGAACTCAAACCCTTCACTAACAGTGTCAGCTATTTAAAGGCCAGTCATGACAATAATTTAAAATAAACATGTGAACAAAACATTTTAGAAAATTTTTTGTTCTGATGATTTAATAGTTGTACATTAACTGCTCTCTTTTAGGAATAGGAAAATTGCATGTGTTAAATGCTTTGGAGATCCAGGAAAATAAAACCTTATGCTATAGATTTTACCACAGAACAGATAGGAAAGGCTATATTTTAGGGATATAATGAAAATAGTAAATGTTAAACATCAGTGAAAAATCTGAGCAGAAGATGATGGCCTGATGACAGGTCTGAGAGATTATTGCTTTACACAGTAATCAGAGCGTGAGGGACCAGAGAGGGATTTGGAGGTGAAAACATTGGGCTTTTTTTTTTTTTTTTTTTTTTAACTTATTAAACTTAAATTCATAACTAGTCAGCCATGAAATCAAAAGCTCAGAGATAAGCCAATATCTTCCTGAAGGCTTAAAAGAGCAAAGGTAATTTACTGAGATTGTAAAAAATATTCCTTTCTTGAGGGAGAGTCAGGAAGAACTTAGAACTATTCCAATATACACATTTTTACAAAATTGTATGCTGCTAAAAGTGTTCAGTTATTATATGAATAAAAGTTACACACTCCAAAATTGTCCCCCATACCAGGATTATACAACAGGAAGTTGGGATAAAAGGGAGAAATCTTTTAGTAGTGTGCAAATTTTTCATTTCTTCTTTCACATATCAAAGTGTTTTTCCCTTCCTGTGAACATTATTATAGTTATTAGAGCAACTCTTGAATCTTTTTGGGATCTAATAGGAGTGTCACAAAGAAGATACGTATTTTTATTCTTTCATATCAATTTTTATGTATTTGTCAGTCAGTAATCCAAGGCCATGGTGCAAAGTACAGTGCTGGCAAAAGTGCTTTCCCTCTGAGAAGTGAAGTCAGCAATGAGCCACACGACAACATTCTAAAAATGGATGAATGTGCATGAAACCTTGTAGCTGTTCTTCATTGTGACCAAAACTTTGTCCTTTGCATTACCACCTAGGTAATTCCAACCTCTAAGTCCATAAGGCATGGAAATCATCAGAAAGCCAGAAGCCTCCATAGTAACTTGTAAGAACACTAAGTAATGGTACTACAAACACTAACTTGCAACTTAAGACATCTTCCATATCTCTTGGTCATTGCCAGACTCATATAATGTGTCAGGAAACCACTATAAAGTGAACAAAACAAACAAAGTTTGAAAAAATAAACAAGAACCACAAATAAAACAACACCAAAGAAAACCTAAACAACCCCAGAAGGAAACATGAGACCTTTGTTTACAATATATTTTTCTCTTGGAAAATGAAACTTTAAAAGCAAATGCCGTCAGGTTCTTCAGGAAGATGAAAAACATGTTACAAGCTTGATTTTGATCATGTACAAGGCCACTCAAGAATGTCTTAAACTGACATGAAAATAAATGCTTCTGTTTTTTCCTTGTTTTTCCACCAGATGAAAAGAATGCTTTATTGTATTGGATGTTAGTCTTGGTGAGGAACTGAGGTCTAGTTATACCAGATGAGCAAGCAACAGCCGGTGTGCAGTTTCAATCCTGCTTTATAAATGTTATATCAGTTTACTTGAAAATCTAGATAATATTTTAGTGTCCAGATTTTTTAAAATGCCAAAGTCTTTTCAGATTCATCAGTGTTTAGATATCCAGTGTGGATAAGTAAATTTAGTGAAAGCATGTTCCCAAAAGGCTGTGTTGAAATTTCATGCTGAGTAAGGGATCTGAATGCATATCTTGGTATACATCACAGGCAGCAACAGGGTGAGGACACTTGGAAGAAAAATATGATCCTCATTTCTGCAGCAAATAAAATCCTAAATACATCTTTATCTCTACAGCAAGGGAATCTTATCTGCTCAAACACTTCTCATTTCCTACTATGACTTTAAATGAAAGCAACAGCCTTTGTAGATTCTTATTTGAGTCAGTCAGTATTGTGGGCTGCTGGGGAATATCCATGACAAGGCACAGCTGAGACACCTAGAAAAACACATTTTCATTCTACAGGTGCTACTGTCTTGGTTTTCATGTTCTGAGAGGACATTAAATGCTTGGCCAATAACTGAGTGCTTTATGAGACACTTTTTGAGCTAGAAACATTTTAGAACCAGTTACTTGTTTCACGTACCTGTTTTTAGATCTATTCTTACAACTAAGATGATATTACAGAAATAAATTACATTAATTATAAGTTAATTAAATAGAAGAATTCATTTCTTCTGAAGTAACAAAATAAAACCATAACATAGATAAATAGAAAAATATTCAGATGCCAAACTGAAGGAAAAAACAGAACAAAATGGGAGATCTGTTGGCAGCAGGCACATAAGTGGCTGCATTTCAGAAATTGCTTTGAGAAAAAGAAAATACTTTGAGCCTGAGGAGATACAGAACTTCAATAGAGAAGTATAATCTCTGGGCAAATTTAATTGATTACGACTAGATGATGAACTGTTAAATGTCCCAGTTCAGCAAATCTTTTAAATTTTGCTGGGAATTTTTGTTTATTTTTTCTGTTTGAAGCAGTAAACATCAATTAGACATTAAAAGTACACCAATATGCCACTGATCCTCTGGTCCTTGATAAGGTGCCAGCCACTCAGTATCACCATTTGCATAAACAGCTGGAGTTTTTCTGGATGTATTCCTATCATGTAGCTGGATGACTTCCTGATGGTTTGCACTTCATCGTATCTCCAGTGAGTTAAGCTTGTTTGTGATAGATCTGAAAACTTCACAGAGACAAAAGGATATTTCTTTAGTCACATTTAATTTAAGCAGACTTCAATATAAATTTAATAGGGAGCATAGTCTGGAACGTGCACAATAAGCTGTTCTCTGCACTTTTATCCATTTACTAGCAGACATGGGGAAATCTCTAAGTTACTGTAATCTCTTCTTTTCCTTAACAGATTGATTGTATGCATAAGTGGTGTAAGCTGTTCTCCCTAGTGAAAAAAAACTCATAAAATAGTGTATTTCTTAATTCAGTAAAATTTCGTGGTACTAAAATCACGAAGTTGTAAAATGAATGGTATAAAAAGGCTTTGCATACAACAAGACATTGTTTTCCTTAGAAGAAATTACAAAAGTATAGAAGTAATTTTTTTTTTTTTAAATTTTATGTTGCACTAGCTATTCAACAGGGAATGTTTCTGGTTTTTTTTGTTTTTTTTTTTTAATTTATTTATATCCGATAAACTTGAATCTAAAGTGGATCATACTGTTCAGGGTGTTCTATAAAGAACACCCTATGAAGGGTGTTCTTTGATAGTCTATGATGATCCAGTAAAATCAATGCTACATAATCTTAAATTGAAAGAAACAAAAAGATATTTTAAAATTGTTTTCCCAGCTTTATTCAGGCTGTCACATTGTAAAAGGTTAATAAATGAAAACCCTCTCTCTTTTATTCAGATTACAAGAAAAACATATAGAATGAAAAGAAATATAAGTAAACCATTTTACAATAGTGGACTTCATTTCTGAAAAATAAAAGAAGGACCTGAGGGTGCTGGTGAGTGAGAGGCTGGACATGACCCAGCCATGGGCACTCACAGCCCAGAGAGCCAAACGTGTCCTGGGCTGCATCCGGAGCACCGTGGGCAGCAGGGCCAGGGAGGGGATTCTGCCCCTCTGCTCTGCTCTGGTGAGACCCCACCTGGAACCCTGCATCCAGCTCTGGGGTCCCAGCACAGGGAGGGCAGGGACCTGCTGGAGCGAGTCCAGAGGAGGCCACAGAGTTGATTAGAGGGATGGAACAGCTCTCCTATGAGGAAAAGCTGAGAGAACTGAGTTTGTTCAGCCTGGAAAAGAGAAGACTTTGAGATGAACTAATTGAATCCTTCCAATACCTGAAGGGAGCCCACAGAAAAAATGCAGAATAACTTTTTACCAGGGCATGTAATAAAGGGGGGCAGGAAAAGGGAAAATGTCTTCAAACTGAATAGAGTAGGTTTAGATTAGATATTAGAAAGAAATTTTTTATTGTGAGAGAGGTGAGGCACTGGAAGAAGTTGCCCAGAGAAGCTGTGGATGACCCATCCCTGGAAGGGTTCAAGGCCAGGTTGCATGGAGCTTTGAGCAACCTACTCTAGTGCAAAGTCTCCCTGTCCATAGCAGGCAACTGGAGCTAGATGATCTTTAAGGTCTCTTTCAACCCAGGCCATTCTACAATTCTACAATTTTATGAATTCTCTTTTTTTGGGGGGAAAAACCAAACAAAGGGTATTTTGGGAATATTTCAGAAGTTAGAAAACTGTATTTTAAATAAATTAATTAAAAATTGGAGCAAGAATTAAACCTCAGAATGGAAGAGCAAACAGGGAACACCTAATAAATCTATGATGGATGATATTTAAGGCCACTGATATTCAAGATAATATGCTTTAAAAAATAAGATGATGAAACATTTGAAACAAACTAGACAAACACAATTATCAATTGCTTGTCTAGAAAACAGAAGATTTATTATGGCTAAGAGTAGTATCAGTTTACCCTGATTTATTTGGTTTTTTATATCATTCAATATGGAAGTCATATGATGGGGAAAGAGTAGAGAAATCATGCTGAAAAAATAGATTATAGAGTTTTTGGTAGAAAAAGTCACTCTCAGCCAAACTTCCCTGATTGGAGACTAGCATATGTTTAGAGCTGTGCGTGATCCTGGACAAAACAGAAAATTTAGTTGCTAGTTTTGGAATTTTGTTATATACTTATATTGTCTAACAGACAGTAAAATTCTAACAGACAATCCAATTTTTAAAATGCTGAGATGGAAAACTGGCTTCTGTATTTCAAAAAAAAGTCCCTATCTCGTTCTTAACTATACAATGAATTAATTAGCTGTTCTGTATTCAATTACACATTAAGAAAAAGAAAATAAGTAGAACCACAAGCAGAAAGAGCTAATCCTTTGAAGATTATTTTCACTGTTAACTAATTTTCTTTTATAATGTAAAACCAAAACATCTGAGAAGCGAAATTTAAAGACCTAGTTCCAAAATCCATAGACATGTATCTAATTAAAATCACACAAAATCACTGAAGTTTGTCCTTAATGAAATGAAATGGAAGCTGAGAAAAACAAATCCAGTAAGAAGTGATTGCTGACATAGCACAAATGGCTGTAAGTTTTATAAGGGGGTTAGCTATTTTAACAAGCAATCTCTTCTGAAGGACTATAAAGTGTTTAAGAATAGAGCTGCTGGTTTTAATTTGATTCTCATCACTGTAGTTTTAGTTAGTTATCTTAGACATCCATAAGAAGAAGAAGCATATTGACAAAAATATTGACTTGACTACAAGATCAAAGAATGAAGATTAAAGCAGGATATGGCAGAATGTGGTAGAAAAAATAATTAGATTCTTATTTTGCAAATATTAATTTATAATACTTCAAAAAGACTCCATCCTGAAGTTTAGTCAAAGTTTTCCCCTATTTAATTTGTGTTCATCAGCAAGTTGCATGTTTATATGATATTTAATAATGCCTTATAGTAGTTTTTTATCAAACTGTCTCTTCTGACACTTCTTTCCTATCTTTGTTACTTCTTCAAGCAACTCCAATGTCATGGTCACAACAATTAGAAGCTTTTGGTTTATCGCGTTCCTGTTTCTTTTTTCTTTGAATATTAAGAAACCTCCTGAAGGAAATGTTTATCTGCTAATATTTTGGACAACATAAGAACCCCTGTCTTTTTTTGCTCAAGCCAAGCAAAGACCAGAGATCCTGCATGTTGTGCAACATCTCTAGCATGTTAATAACAATGGCAAAAAATGTTAGTTACTGTGCTATAGTGAGAAATCCATAGAAAATTGCCTGCTTCTTTTTGCACTCTCAACCTTTTTTAGGGTAACCTCTGTAGCTTTTATTGGATTTCAGTACCTCAACAGAACTCATGTAGTTAAATCATTCCTGTCTTGTTTTATTCCCTCTCTGTTCATTAGTCCTGAATTCCTGTACTCTCTGAGTTTGGTCAGGTTAGACATAAGTTATCCATCCCAAGGCATCTAAACTCATTCTATTTAATCATTAATCCCAAATTCCATATGATGATCAAGTTGTATGCATTATTTTTGCCATCTTCCATGATGCTTAATACATTGATTATTTGTGGTTTTGATTTTTTTTTTCTAATCCATAATGGATTGAAGAAGCAGCTGCATGTATTTAGTTTGGTGGTAAGACAGCTGTTTATTTTGGCAATCTGGCTATTTCATACAGTGAAGAAAAAACAGATATCTTGAGCACATAAAATGAAATGAGGCTTTGAAGTAGTGTTAGTCTCAAAAGAATTTTCTGTTTTTCAGAGCACTCGTGGAGTCATCTCTATTTACTGGTCCTTGTAGAGAACTACCTGATTTGATAAATATTACTCAGCAGTTGCCTTTCAGTGTGTAGTGTTATTTTTAATTTAGGTGGTATTTTAAGCTTTTAACTGCTTCTCTCAAGTTTTATTAAGAATGCTTAATCTAAATAAAATTACACTAGAAAGACTCTGTCATGTTGAAATCAGCTTTTATTTAGATTCTTCTCAGAGTATCAGCATATGACATTTGGGGCAGTCTATTCCTTTGTTTCTTACTCTGAATTATCTTTCCTGCACTAATTCTGGTGGATGTTCTCTGTGTTATTTCCTCCTTTCCATCATGTACTGTTCTGTAGTTTCCCAAGGCAGTCAGTTATTCTAGTGATGGTGTGTAATTTGCTTTGTGAAACAGACATTTTGCCATCAATATATGTGAAATTTCTTTCAACTCTCATTCATTATAGTCACTTCCCTTTGTACTTTTCTGTGTTTACTTGATAACTTCTATCTGTGACAGACTTTACTGGTTGGCTGAACTTCAGGTGACACTACATTAACATACAGAGTTTTATTATGTGACTCAAGCTTACTGAATTCACCTGGGCTGTTACAGTCACATTTTCACAGAAAACAAAATACCTCAGAAAAATTATATTTTTTTCTCAGTCTCTTTCCAAGTTACTAAAATAAGATGGTAAGTTAATATTGATGGAGTCCATTTAAAGCTTATAATTGGTAGCAAAGATTTAGTTATTAACATCAACAACAGTATGCTGTGGCAGCCAAAATGACCAGCAGTATCCCAGGGTGCACCAAGATCAGCAGCATCAGTTTGGTCCTTCCAATTGTGTTTGTCTTTGTCTATCTTAAAATAATTGTATATTTTTGTAGACAATATCTTCTCCTTCTTCTAACAATTTCCACACAGACTGGAATGATCATATATTTAACACCACAGTTATAATTGATGCAGGGGAAGATACATAGAAAAGTCTCAAGATTGTAATTGCTGAGAGGGTTTCCTAACAACTATTTCCTTCTCTCTCTTTAGGCTTTCATATGTAAAAGCCTTTAAGAAATGGATTTGAAATTAATAAACAAGCAGATATTTTGAAACTTCAAAATTCAACAAACAAAATAGATTGAAGTAGATATCTTTGTGGTACTGTTGAGAAGTGACAGTACAGGCTATAAATGTCTCAATTATTTCTATCATATTTGTCTTACAAGATTAGAAATTAGTTTCTTCACAGCTGAGGAAGGAACTAGGCCTGCCTTAGCTTGGTTTTAAGGAGGTGCATTGCCACAGTAATCCATTGTGCTTCTCTCCAGAAAAGTTAGTTCTGCAGTGCATTAGACACACATTATGATTTATCTTATCCTCTTACCTCTTCTAGCAATGCAATAGCTGCAGTTGAGGGAAAGGTTGGTTGTAGGGTATCTAGTATGCTTTTCCATAAGTGACCATAAATGTATAAAACATTCCAGGAACTGGGGAATTACAGGGGAGAATAAATCAGATTTCATGTTCATTCTTTCCACTGGCAAGAACATATATTAATGAAAATTATTTCAGAAATAAAGAAAGGTGCATGGAAAAAATAAGACATAAAATTGGCACAGTCCTTAGAGAGCAAGAATGAGATGTTAGGGATTCTGCCCACTTTCAATTGATCTGAAAATCCTCTGTGTGAGCAGCATGGCATAGTGGCTGAGCAGTATGAAATATAGTAGGGGAGCACACAAATAGCCAACAATGCACTCAGAACAGCACTTGGACAATTTGTGTGTGAACTTCCATATAAGACTCTTTGGGCAATTTGGGGCTTTACAGAAATGTCCAATGCTCTTAATAAACCATGAAGAAAAACACAGTAGTTGGTGTGGCTAAAGCATTCCTCAGGCTTGGGCTGGAATCTCTGCTGCCATACCAGGTTATTTCAGGCGAGCAGGAGTATCCACTCCTTTCCAGTCTTACATTCAACTGCAATGGTTTATGTAACTTTTATGTTTTATGCAATTATCATTTTCTTTCCCAATAAATAGTATTTTAGAGTAAGTTTAGAGCAGCAATTTATGTTACCTTGTGACTCAGAGTTATTTTTCTTTTTGGTTGTTTGGTTGTTTATTTTTCCTTTTTCAGTCTTTAACAACTTTAGTTGTGGTTTTATTTATCTTGATTTACAAGTCATCAATCACTGCTTCTTCACAAATATGTTATCTCATTTAGCAGAATACTCAGAATTGTGATTATATTTACTGATTTTAACCATCTAAAAATTAAGCATACACTTAAATATTTAGATTTATATTGTCATTCACAGAGAGAGAAAATAAATAAAAATTATGGTGTTTTAGAGGCATTCTTATGTATTCAGAAGAATTAGCCTTATAAGGGGTTTTGTCTCAGTTGATGAGGTCCAACCTAAGCATCATATTCCAAAAGTTTAATTTTTAGATGCCTGTAATGATGAGATAGTCTCCCCCACCACCTAATTTACAGTACACAGTATTCTGAATCCTGATTTCTCCTTCGTGGCAATTTAATTCACTCCTTGGGATATTTATTTCACTCCAAAGCCTAGAACTCCCCAAAATTCAAATGTTCTTTCTAGGAATTTTTATCTAAAAGAAATTGATTTTCTTTATTCTTCCTTTTTTATTTATTGTGAATGAATTTGGCATAGTTGTTCCAAAGGCAAGGAGTATTTTTTGAGATTGTGATAAAATATAACATGAGCCATTCTGTTCTTACTGTGCTTTCACAGAACCCTGGCAACCATAGAGGGTAGACCAAAGTGTGAAAATATATTTTTTAATAACAAAAATTGCACATAATCTAAAAGTGATTTCTCAAAATTTCCTTTTAGTCCTGCCTGCAATTTTCTTCTCCAAACAGTGCTAGATTATGTCACTTGAAAAGAGGCCTGATAACATTTACTTAACATTGCTTAAAATTATTATTCTGCTAAAATTAGTAACTACTGCTGCTTTTTGTTTTAATGAATCGTGTCCATTCCTTCTATGCAGCCAGGTAGCACACTCTGTGACTTTGCCACTTTAGCTTAATGAGGACAGTGAACCCCAGTGTGCATTTCCATAAAGGACCAACTGAAATGCTGGAGTTGTCTAATCTCTATAGGTACCTGTCATTTCATTTTACACTCTCTGGATGATGGACATTTGCAGAAGAGTGAATTCCCTTTAAAGTTTCAAATCAAATCAGGACATTTGCTCAGCCTCCTCTGTATCCCTCTTGCTCCCTGCATACTCTCTGAGGATTAAAGAACTGTTACTTGTCACCTTTATCAGTTAAATCAAGAAGGAAGTACATATACTGTTCCAATTGATCATTAAAATATTTGAATCTCAGCTGCCTTTGGAAGACTCCCAGTCTTTATAAAGGATGAATCTTCTTCTGCTGGAATCTGCAAAGACAACAGAATATATCTTTTTGTATTCTTCCCTTTGAAATTTATTGCTGTGTTTTAGAAATATTTTAAAATTCAGACATTTTTCCCTGAAAATGACACTATCTAACATATATATTTCCTGACTGGATGAATAGAAAGTAGATTTAAACAACAAGCACGTCTTTTTACCTTACAGCTCTGTTAGTAAATTAAAATTTATTTTTTTCATTAGTTAAAATTAAATTTTCTCTAATAATCATTCATTCATTAATTCATTAATTCATATTCACTTCCCAGAATTCAAGTAGCAGGAAACATGTAGTATTTTTCTTTCTCATTTTGTTTAAGAATTCTACTTGGAACAGTATAATAGTTCTGGTTTAAAACTATTTTAAGAAGACTTACTTTAATTTTTGACTAAGAAAACTGAAGTGACTATGATGGTTAGATATTGACATTAATAACATTAAATATAAAACACGATTTACATTTTGTTTGGGTAATAGCGTATTTCTGATATGTTGGTGTCTTTGTAATTGAAATGGATTTTCTATTTAAAAGAAATGCCAGCCTCATTTTAAACTGGTAACTAAGGCTGTCCCTAGTTACTTGGTATATATCCAGGATTTGCTATCCAAAAGTGAGTCAAAAATTATCTTTGTAATCTGACTTACCCTTATGAGATATGAATTTACCATTGTAAAGGAACAAAAAAGGTTATGTAAGAAAGTTTAGTAAAAATTCTACCTGCAGAAGTTATTAAGAATTTTGCCTTTTTTAAAAATCATTTCATTTTTGAGCTGCAAAATACTAAGAAACCTTTCATCTTCTGAAAGAATCACTTTTGTGAGAGATTCTATCCTTACATTTTTAAGTACATTGCAAGGAAACTTCCTGCAAGCAGGTAAAACAGAAGTAATGTCCTGTCTTTCACAAGATCCCATTGTGCATCAGAGATAACTTATCTACAGGAATGCTTTGCTGACACACACCCAGATTCTGGAGGCAAAGTCAGAAATTTGTGTAGAAAGTCTTAGCATGTGTGGACTGACCATACTGGAGTTTCTGTGCTGCCCTTCCTGTGTGCACGTTGTGTTTACCTGTGTTTATGTAATAACTGATGACATTCACACGCAAATTCGTATATCTGTTCAATCTGTGGGATTCTTTAAATATCCACACTCAGTTAAATCAGAGTAACCACCTGTGTACTTTTTAAAAAGAATAAAAATGTTGCCATCTTTTGCTAATTCAAGACACAAACCTGAGCAGTAGATAAACAACTTGATATTGAGTAATATAATTTAAATTGACATCTATATATACTAAGAGGCAGGGAAAGCTGTGATAAAAGCTTGTGCAGAGCTTTTACTTGCTCTTGATGTTCTATAAGTAGGGGCTTACGATGAGGGCTTTTAAATTTAAAAAAGACAAGATATAGTGCTTATTTGGGTGTTTGGGTAGAATCTGATAAAGGTTACATGAGAAATAAGTTAATGGACTGAAGTTTATAGCTGTATGTATAACTGTCAAATCTCAGTGTAAATTACCTTTCTCTTCTGCTGGCCAGAATGCAAAAATCCAATAAACTGTTAATAAAAATGGAAAGGTCATATGTAAATACCACAGATCTTGAAAATGCACAAGAAAAATACGATAGTTTGCACACAAATATACTTTCATATTCTGTTTCATGGTGTCTAAAGTGGCATGGGATGTGTGTTTTTATCCAAGTATGGTGAGAAAAGAGTCTATGAAAAAGAGATTTGCTTTAAATCTGAAAACAAGTGTTTGATGTCTAATTGGGTCTTTGCTTCCCTGGTTTAGAATGAATTTTTCTACTTTACTAAGATTATCCAGAAATAAAGACTGATTTAATTATTTTAGTAATTTACCAAGAGTGTTTACAATGGCACATATATTCTGTCTTTTCAGTCCACTTGAGCACACACTTGTTTATGTATTTTTATTGACACTGAAATATATTGGTAGTATGTTTTATAAAATAAAAGATAAAGGATTTTGCAAGAAGACTAATTTAATGCTCAGAAGACTGGATTTTACATGTGCCAGCTTCAATGAAGACAGTACTGCCTGTATGTTCACAGAATCATAGAATGGTTTGGGATGGAAGGGGCATCAAAGAACATTTAGTTCCAACTGCTAAGCTGTGAGCAGAAATGCTTTCCAATAAACCAGGTTCTCAAAGCCCTGTCCAACTCAGCCTTGTGCACCTCCAAGAGTGGGACATCCACAGTTTTTATGGGCAACCTCTTCCAGTGCCTCACCATCCTTGCAGTGCAGAATTTTTTTCTAATATCTAATGTAAACCAGTCCTCTTTCAGTTTGAAGCCATTCCCCCTTGTCCTATCACTGCATTCCCTTGGGAAAAGCCTCTCTCCAGCTTTCTTTTAAGTCCTCTTTAGGTACTGGAAGGCTGCTAAAAGGTCACCCCTTAAGGTTCTGCTCTCCATGCTGAAAACCCCGACTCTCTCAGCCTGTCCTCATAAGAAAGGCTCTCCAGCACTTTGATCATCTTCATGGTCCTCTTCTGAACTCACTCCAACAGGCCCAAGTCATTAAATTTATCCTTATTTTGTTCCTGAACAAAATATACATTAAAACATGAGATTCTCCAGCTACTGGGGTGATATGTTTTTATTTAATTTGAATTAAATGTAATATAGAAAAAAATAAAAGTGTATTGTAAACATAGTGGTCTATAATTCTGTTGTGGTTGAGGGAGGTTGATTTCAGTCTCGAGTTCTTCTTGCTTAGGTCTTTTTTTTCCATCAAATATGTAGTGTAGCTGTACTGGATACTATAATTGTACTGTTTGCCTGTTTAAGAATTTAGTGTTTTTCTTCTGGACTGTTTAACAGTGCTACTAAGGAGTGTCAGCTTTAGTACTGCTAACTAGAAGAGATTTTTGTTAAGGATGCAATTTTCTCTTAGAATGATCTTCAGGTAGTGAATTGGCAATGAAATGACCTGTAAGATGTGTGCTTTGTAATCAACACATGAATAAAAAGCCCCACTGCTTACTGCAAAACAATGTCTTGATATCAAAGATGCTCTAAAATTAGAGTGATTACACACTTATTTTTCTAAACAGAGAGATAATGGCTTTAATCAAGAATAACCTTCAAAAATAAATCAGGAAGGACACAGGAGATTTAGCCACAGGGTTACATAGCCACATAACAAATAACTTCTACATAGCATGCTATAAAAAGATTTTTTTTCCATTTTTTTTAAATGAATCATAATTTTATGTGCAAAGGTCATCAGAGCCTTTGGACTCCTAGGGTACTCTCTTCTTATATCAAAATAATATTTTAAAAATTGATTATTTTCCAGTAAAGTTTTGTTTTTTCCTCAAAAATTGTAACTTCTGAGTTACAGAAAATTTATAACGAGAAAAAGATATGCCCCTAGACCAGAAGCCTAGATCAGACTCATGCAGTGTGATTTCTTTGGGAAATATACTAGCATATCCCATTGCATATCTGAAGGGAAAATGGAATAGAATAGAATAAAATTTCACTATTTACTTATACTCATTCTTTTAGAAGACCAGATGAAATCTTAGCCTTTTATCAAAAGCTTCTGAATGAAAACAACCCCTGAATTTTGTGAGGCTGGACATGCCTCCCATTACAGACCTCATGTATAGATTTATGCCTCATCCTATGCATTCTGCTGGCAGTCCAAAAATATTCTAACTATATACAAAAAGCCAAATATCCGCTGTAGAAAAGCCTTTGCAAGCTGCCAGGTGCTGAGGTGTGTCCACATAGTACTGCACTGTATGATGCAGAAATAAAAGGTAGGATTCATTTGGAATTTATTAATATCCCAATGCAATTTTTATAATTCTATTATGATAATGAAGAGTCCTGGGTTTTGCTGCATGCAAGGAAAGTGTTATCATCCCCCCATTTGCTATCTTAGGAAAACCTGATGATATTGAATCCATATAAAGAACTGTGAATGACTTAGAAATCATAAAAAGGATAAAGGAAAGTATTCAATATATCAGTTTCACTCCTCTAGACATAGTAAACTAATTTATTGGTTGCGTAAAAATACAAAACTAGAAGAAAAATATACTGTCCCATTAGCATAACACAAAATTAAGTCCATATGTACAAAAAATTGTATTTCTTTTGCAAAATTGATGAATTTCTTCTTTGTATGTTTAAAGACAGAGTTCCAAATTTATATATATAAAAATCACTGGAAAGTAGCCTAACATAGCTGCATTTTAACAATAAAAAATATGTTACAAAAAGATTTGCCTAAAAATTTTGTACTTCTATACATAGTTGTGTTTTATTCATTAAATAGATCTGTATACTGGAAACCTGAAGAGAATTAAATTAGCATGAATTCAGATTTTCTTGAAATAAAAAAGTACATGGTAAAAATTTTTAAGAATATGTGTCACACACTCTCATAAGGATTTTTGTCTTACTGAGTAATGTGTGACTCTCTCAGCAGCTCCATAAGTAAAAAAGTTATTCCAGCTCTTTTCTTGAGCTTAGTGACTTTTAAAAGCACAGGAAGGGAATTGATCATGTAATCTTCAGAACAACTATGCTGTCATTTTTTTCCTCTCTGTGCAATTCTTTTCTCTGTGTGCTGAATCTCATGGAATACAAAGAGGTACATTCTGTAATCTCAGTAGAAATAATTGGGTTAAACACTTCTTTTTTTTAAGTAACTCTCAGCATTTTTTAAAGTTTATGCTTTGAAGAACCGTGTTCTATTAAGTGTAAATTTGCAAGTGTTTTCAATTAACGTCTCTGCTGCAGTCTTTCAAACACTGTACAAAAAATTTTAAAAAAAATCTATTCAAATAAATGTTCATGGTGGATTATTAATAATTGCATGGAAGCTAGGGAACCCTATACCTTAGAACACTCAGGCTGGGAGTAATTATGACATATGTAAATACCTGCCAGAGTCAGAAGGAATGGCATTTTATTTGTTTATTTTAAAGATTTTGATGATGCTGTCAATAATTTGCATAGATATGCAGTTTATATTTTTCTATTGTAAATTGATTATATTCAGAAATCATACCAAACCTCTCCGCATTCACCAGTGACTCCTAATCTCTTTAGCTGGAAAAATAAAATATCTGTATTGCATAGGTTACAGATTTTTATTCACCTATCAGTGTTATGTCAAGTCCTGAATGTTATAGATCAATCACTCTTTTACCATGAAGAAATTATTTTTGTCAGAAAGTACTGATAAAAATAAATTAAGGAAAAGATACCTTGGGAATGTATGAGGATATTTTTTAATAATGAAAGTACCTCATAGGTATTAATTAATTTAGATTTAAATCTTTCTAGATCTAACAAAATATTTGACATTATCCACATTCTTTTCCTTTGACATTTTTCATGTTTTCCATTTCTTTGAGCTTTCTCTCTAGGCAAGCTTCTTGAAGAATTCTGAAAAGTAAAATAAAATAATATAAAATAAAATAGAATTTTAAAAAGAGGGAAAAAAGACAAAAAAAGAAGAAGAAGAATGTTGAGAGTCAGGCTTTTGTTTTGATTTTGTTCTTTTTTTTTTCTTACTCAGTCATATATCAGTTTTAAATTACATTGAAACCTCTGGCTCCATAGTTTACTAATAATTTGAAAGGCAGTGAATTAGTGAGCACTGAACAAATATAAAGCTCTCCATATTCCTCAGTCACACCTTGTGTATCATACTATCCATAAACTAAAGGGGCTCAGTGGACACTCTTTACCAGAAGATTTGCTCTCAATATCGGGCACCTCATTGAAAGAGCTTCCAGTATTTGCTGAGAATATTCTGCAAGAGACATACATTGCCCAGAAAGATGACAGAACTGATGCATACCATCTGGACAATATTCCACCACTTTGCCATGAACCTTTATTTCTTTGTAAAAACTTGAAGTTTGTGGGCTGGTTTTCTTTTACCTTTGAGCATTTCTTTCAACTTAGGAGACTTTTTTTTTTTTTAAGTCATGGGATTTTTTCTGCAGAACTACAAGGGTGATGTAAATAGCAATGTTTTCTCAGGTGTGGTGTTGAAGCTGCTGAGACTGATGGTATACAAAATAGGATTTTGATGGGATTTTGATAGTAATACAAAATGTTAAGGACAGAGTTGTTAAGATGAATAGAAAAAATCACATAACCATCGCTTTCTCTTGTAAATCTTGTAAGCCAAAGAAGTTGGGTTGCAGTGTTCATGTTTTACTTCAATGTCCTTATTTATTTTCCCACAAATAAAATAATATTTCCAGAGACTTCAAGTCCTACAGCAAATTTCACTGGACTGTTTGGACTCTGCTCTTCACTGAGGTCTTGGAAGTACAGAAGTCTACTCACGAGTTCTGGAAGCTGATGTTGATGATAGTTGACCTTAAGTCACAAAACTCATGGGTGGCATCAGTGTTAAAATGTAAATTAGATTTCTTTGTTAAAATGAGAATAGAAATCTGATATCAAAGGTAATAAGCTAAGACCTTGCAGATAATAATTTCTCTTACTAAACAGAGAAATTGTTTACATTTTTGAAGGAGATTGATAAATTTCTATTGCTTCATTTGAGAGGTTCATGTATTCTACAAAAAAAAAAAATTGAGGATGTCAGGCTCTTGGCACCGATTATTTTGCTCTCCTCTGTTCCCTCTGTACTATGTGCTAGTGTAATTGTATCATTAAGTAGGCAAGGATTTTTCAGTTTTGGAAAAAAAAGCCACTGAATGGATCGAGCAAAAAATTTACAGAATTTGTAACATAGAGGAGGATTTAAAGAATTGACTTGAAAGCCTTAGCATCAGATGAAAACTATTGACTCCACTGCTGTTATTTAAATCAGTTAAAAAGCAAAAATTACCTTAATGCTTTTCTTAACACCTTTTTCATGAAGAGAAATATGTCTTATGCATAAAAAAACAGAAGGGAAAAACATTAATTGAGAGAGGATTTTATCACGACCATGATTTATTATTTTCATTTTCCTTTTGTATGATTTGTGTTGGTTTATGCTGCTGAGTTTCATATTCACCCTGGCTACAAAGAATTGTCTATCTGTAAGGTGTAAACCCATTTACTCCAGCAAAGTCAGTCATCTGGCCAAAACTGTGTCTGTTGGATTGTGTTTCATTAGAAATTCCCTAAACTCTTCTTCAAATCATGTATGACCCACATTCCTCACTGCCTCCTCTTGCTAGAATTGAGATTATAGAAACTACTGAAGCAACAGGACAGCACTACAGCACTACCAGAGGGTTGGAAGGATTCAACTCATTTACAGTGCATGTGGAATACCACTGGGATTTTTTATTTCCTATTTCTTTTGTTCCTTTTAGCATATTCCTTTAAAAGCATGCTTACTCAAACTAATAACTGTGATTTGAGTCCTCATTGTAGTCTAAAACCTTTCTATTTGTAAAAGCTTTTCATCTGGCAAGATTTCATAAAAGTTCAGTGCAGCACTTTTGCTCTGCAACAAATCTGCACATAAGGAAAGGGAATTTCACTATTCACCTCAAGCAAACTTCTTATTGTGTTGCTTGGAGATGCTTATAGTGGCAGTGACTGCTGTGTGGCAGGTGTTCCATGATGCTGGATAGTAAAATTCCTACGTGAGACTGCATTTCTCTTAATGTCGATACTTTCCTGCCAGCTTCAGCTTTTGAATGATAAATGATGCAATTAAAGATTTTGAGATGTGCATAAAATAACTTGCCTGATTCCTGTTAACCCTAAATAATTCTTGGGACATTATGGAATAAATATGACTTTTTATCTCAGTAAGAATCTTTCTTTTTTTCAAGCCTGACATTCTTCATCACTTCGAAACACCAAAGGAAAGAAACCAGTTAAAAGTTCAGGAAAGCTACAATTTTCAAGGATGTCTCAAGTATTGGCCAAAAGTAGTAAGATCATGAAATTCCGATGTAAATTAACCCAAAATATTTTGTGGACACAGTTTCCATTGTCAATAGTGGCACAATTTTTACTGGCAAATTTGTGGGTTCCATAAGGTCACATTAATTCTCCCAGAGAAAGCTACTTTTAAAAATTTGTAGCTTTAGAAAAATTCTGAATATTTCACAAAAAAACATTTCTGTTCTCAAATTTAAAATAATTTTATTTTGTGTCTCTGTGTATTTGTACATGCATGTATGCTCACGAGTATACTTCTACATACACTTTCTAGAAATTTACTCATAGTGAGATTTCTGCTGTTTCTTGTTACGTTTTTGAACATAATAAAGGAAAACAAGAACACCCTATTCTTTCTTAGATCAAATCTCAGAAATAACTTTAAAGCATCATGCAGAGATAGAGGCAAAGCTGGGTGCCTTTGCTGTACTCTTTCTTCAGATTTTGGGATTTGGGATTTTTTTTTTTTCCTTTTATAATTAGCTGATAAAATCCAGGTACATAGTTAACTCTCTTCCTAAAACCTGGAAACTAGTCTTTTTTATCCCAGAAAAGCTAGAAGGTAGAAATAGAAACATAGTATCAAATAATTTTTACTTATCAAGGATCTGGTGAATATTTCATAAACAGAAAATCAGTCACACAAGTTAGGCAAGAAATTGATTTGAAAATACACTTAAGTAGTATCAAGGTTTATTATTGTATAGCATAGTTGTCTGTAATGTTCTACCAGTAGGAGAATACACATTATAATGTCATCATTCATCACTTGTTATATCTTAGAATGAATCACACAATTGTAGAATGGTTTGGTTTAGAAGGAACCTTGCAGATCTTGTTCCAACCCCCTGCCTTTGTGAGAAACATTATCTCGCCTTATATGGAAAAATTCTGATAAGAGAAGAATAAAGAGTAAAAATTTAAGCATAGCTTAATGCTAGTTCATCCTTTTGAGGATAGACAGTATTATATGTGTAATTTTCAAATTTAATTGTAGTTGCAAATTATTTTGTTATCACTGCTGTATGTTTAAATTCCTGTTTCTTATAAAGCATGTTATGATGTTATTCAGTTGAGATGTTGCTTATAGAAGGCTTTCTCATGATACAGAAGATGAAGGGTGTTTATTAAAAAGGCAATAAATCTTTTCTTAATAACTCTGGCCCTGACTTTCTGGTGGTACAGAGGTCATCCCTTTCATTACATTTGATTGTGTTGTATTTGATTAATCTGGAGATCAAAACCACAATAACATCTGAAAAAACAATATAAGAAACACTAAGAAGTAAATGGGAGTGTCTCTTCCTTTCTTAATTACCAAAGAATTAAAATAATAACCTCATGTAAAAGGACTTCCATTGAGGGCATATTTTTGTAATCCAAGTGTGAACATAAGCACAAGAACCCCTGCTCAGTCAAGATATTTACCACAGTGTTCCACTTACCCACTGCTCTTTAAAATGTCACCCACCTTTGAATTACTTCAGTTTTTCATAGGTGAAATATGGATAGTACATACTAATTTGCTATGAGGTCTGCCAGGAGACAGTTACAAATTCTTGTGATACTTTTTGATCTCTTTCATGGGAAGGTGCAATATCACAACCTCTACTGTCTCTTCTATTCATAATAAAAACCATAATTTATAAGGTGCTGTCAAGCAAGTCTAAGTGTGAATGTTCCATTTTTAATTCTCATTTTGTGACAGATATAATTATGTTAACTTAGAAGTGGGGTTTTTCCAAAGAAGAAGACAAAAACCCCAACTATGCAGAATACCTTTTATTCAAAGAGACAGGTCTGTAGGTGGAGACATTAGACCAGATTTCAATTTAAAGCATTTGNCCAAAAGTCTTTTTTAAACATATTTCATACTTTTTCCACTAGCTTTTTGTTCAGATGTTGAAGTGCCAAATAGAAGATTGTTGTCACTTTGACAAGGGCTTTACATTCTCAGATACACATTAATTCCTACAGCAGAGGTGAACAGGCAAGCAGTTATTCTGTGACAACAGTACTGATAAGAGGAGGTGAACAAAATGTCTCTGTCTGTATTTTGCCTGTGTACCATATATATGCTACTGATTTGTAGCAGGGTATGCAAAGAGACTGTTAGGCTGCCCTTACTGCCCTAAGTACCTATTTATTTTCTTTTTACCTATTGATTGTTTTTTCTTTTTTCTGCAAATAGAAACAGGAGTCCTACCCTAATTCATACATCAAATAGCCAATATTTATGTTGATTTTGTATAAATGCTTTCTGTTATTATACTACCAGTTAATTTTCCAACAAGAAATTAGGATTTCTCTTTCTACAGGTAAATCATTATTTCCTTTCATACTATGCAGCTGAACAAAATGATATAAATTATTTAAGTAACCTTAAAGTCAGTGGAAATAACTGACACTTTGGAAAATGGCCTTGGGTTTTTCCTTTAGAGCAATTATAGAAACACTGAGGTTAAGATCTTATCCCTCACTCCTAACACTGTATTTTCACTTCACTGTTACTCCATTGAGCAACTGGATAAAGGTGAAGCTTGAGGAGTGACAAGGAAGGTGACTCTTACAGGAGAAATTGATGTTAAGGTAGAACTCTCTTCAGTCAGATTAATGACTTGAATCAATAGATCTGAGATGTCCTTCTGTACCCAGAAATTCCTGCAGTTTCTGGTGTCCTTTTATCTTCATCTTTTGCTGCAAAATTAAAACATATATTGAGATAACTTTTTGGGGTTTGCAAACCAAATAAAGGATAAAGATGCCAAACTAGACGTAGCTTCAGCAAAATGGTTGAAAAAAAATCAATTCCCAATGTGCAATATTTTAAGATAAATAAAACTAGATGTTATCATTGCAGTTGTGACTTTAATGATTTATTGTGCGAGCAGAGTTCAGCAAGGCTTTTTCACCATATCCTCTCCATTTTGACAACATTTGGTAAGAGAGAAGAAGTCAAATTACTTGCTTTAAAATACATACTGGTCATAATTCAGTGGTATGAAAACAATGCGACATAGATCGTGAAACATTTTTCCAAAATATTCAATGATATGGCAATACAAGATTATTCACAGACTATGACAAAGGGGTAGTAAATTCTAATGTCTAAACATAAGATTTCTTCATAATCTAACTGCGGAAAGCAGAAATTGCCTTTAAAAGTTTTCCACAGCTTTTAGAGTTAAAAAAAATATGAAACTGAAATATTCTTAAGAGAGAAAGATGTTCACTGGCAGAAAAATAAAATAATAGTTTGAAAGAACTGCAGTATGTATCAGGATCAATCGTGTGATGCTTGAAAATATTGATGCATTAATTGGAACATCTAATTAAAAAATATCATTTAAAAAGACTAAATCATGTGAGAGAGTTTGATTCATGACAATTCTTTACAAAAAATAAACCCACAAATTAAAGTTTCAGAAATACAAATTATATAGTCAGAGTCAGTCCTTTAATTTACACTTCCAGATTAATAAGAGAATTCATATGTTGGTAGGTGACTCATTCTCCTTGTTAATTTTGGAGTTTAACACAAAATGTAACAAATTTAATTCCTGGTTCTGACGTTTGAAAAGAGACTTACTGCAAAGACATTTTCATTGTATTTCAAGTGAAGTACCAATTTCTTTAAAGATATTAGAACTGAAAGAAATAAGAAATGAAAATAAACAATGTGATCAAACAGAGTAGATCTCAAACAAGCACTTTCAAATATGTGTGTCCTGGTGGAACTTATACCCTTGATACATGATACAGGAAGACAAGCAAATCTTTTAAGAATGGGATTCACCAAAGCAATTCCCTCCTTACCAAAAGCTGCCCGAATCTTTAAGCAGCAAAATCCCCCCTCTATCTGCGGGAAGCGTTCCTCCTTATGCAGCCCAGAACACCATTCACCTTCTTTACTTACATGTACACATTGCTGGCTCATGTCAAATTTTAAGTCTACCAGGATCCCCCAGTTCTATTTTGCCAAGCTAGTTTCCATCTCCGTGGTCCCCAGTGTGCACTGTGCATGATGCACATTTTGCACACAAGTGAAGGAATTTGCACTTGCCTTTGTTGAACTTCAAAATGTTTCTGTCAGTCCATTTCTCCAGCCTGGCAAGGCAGCACAACCCTCCAGTGTATCACCCACTAATCCCAGTTTAGTGTCATCACCAAATTTGCTGATAGTATGCTCTTCCCCATCATCCAGATCATTAATGGAGGTGTGGAACAGGACTTGACCCAGCACTGACCTCCAGGATACATTGCTAGGTACTCATCTCCAAGCAGAATTCATGTGTCTAATTAATATGATGATTATGATCCCAGATTATGATCTGGGTTATGGACTCAGAGACTTTGTCTTAAAACTCTCATGTTGAAGCAAATCTACTCTTCTCTAATGCAGAGGTAAAATTTTGATTTACTTTTCTATTTTCCAGCCATTTTTCAACCTGTTTAAATTTTCATAAGGATACTTAGTTAGGCCTTAGATACCCATGCTCCAGCCACCCTAAGGCCTGTAATTAATCAAGATTACAAGCACTGATTAAACACTGATTTAATTGGGAGGGAAAAGTGGAAATATATATAATAAGGCAGATAACTGAGGAAAAGCACCAGGAGGTCTTCGACACAAACTTGCCAAAATTCTTAGACATAAACAGCCGAAATAAAGGTAACTGGAAGTGAACATAGATGAAAATGTGACTTCTTAACTTAGTAAAAAAAGATTGCAAAATGGTGTGTTCTATAAAGACAGCTTTTATTCTGAACTCACTTTCTGGAAGAAAGGAATAGTACATAAATATATATAAAATGAGAAATCAAAGGAAAAATACATATTGATAAACCATGCCAAAAATTATAGATTTTGACAGATTGTAGTTATTGTGAGAATGACTGACTGGAGTAATAATTACTGAACATATAAATAAGTTTCTGAGTGCGTGTCAGTCTCAGATTTTCTGCTTTTTTTATTTTATTCCACTGTGCAGAATGTCTTGAATGACCAAAATGATCTGAAGCAATTTAAAGACTTATTTAGGAAGCAGTTTACAAGGTGAAGTAAAATCTATGTTGAGCAAACTTGAAAGGCTTTGGAGGTTTGATTTAGATAAGCATGCAAAGTGTGAATACTTATTTGAATCTCTAATTTCTTGTGGCTTGTTTTTGTTCTGGATCCAAATGACTCTTTCAAAGCTATATTGGATGAATATTTGTAATAAGGAAGAATATATTAACAGCTTCTAAAGTGTTTGAACTTGATCTGGAAGGAAATGTTTTCCTTTTTGCCAGTGAAGTATTACTCTGTATCTGTAAAACAGTGATATGTCACAGAAGCACAGAATCAGAATAAACTTAGTTAGAAAGGATCCACAAGGATCGTCAAGTCCAATTCCTGCACAGCACCAGCCTCAAGAGACACACCATGTGCCTGAGGGGGTTGCCCAAATGCTTTCTGTACTGTCTCAGGCTTCGTGCTGTGGCCACTTCCCTGGGGTGCCTGTTCCAGTGCTCAACCACACTCTGGGTAAAGAACCTTTCCCTAATATCCAACTTAAACCTCCCCTGACACAACTCCAGGCTACACCCTCAGGTCCTGTCATTGGTCACCACAGGGAAGACATCAGTGTCTGCTGAACACACCAATTGACCTCAGCTGCTCCTCATAAGGCTTCCCCTCAAGGCCCTTCACCATCTTTGCTGCCCTCCTTTGGACACAGCTTGGGGAATTTACACTGCGGTGCCCAAAACCTCACACAATATTCAAGTGGGGCTGTACCAGAGCAGAGCGGGACAATCCCCTCCCTTGCCCAGCTGGCGATGCTGTGCCTGATGCCCCCCAGGACACATTTGGCCCTCCTGGCTGCCAGGGCACTGCTGACTCATGTTCAACTTTTCACCAACCAATACCCCCAGGTCCCTTTCCATGGCACTGCTTTCCAGAATCTCATTCCCCAGTGTCTGTACATCCAGGTGCATCCACCTTTCCAGGCGCAGAATCCAGCACTTTCCCTTGTTGAACTTCATACAGTTGGTGATTACCCAGCCTTCTAACTTGTCGAGGTCCCTCTGCAGGGCTTCCCTGCCTTCAAGGAAGTCAACAGTTCTTCCTAGTGTTGTATCATCTGCAAACTTGCTCAGTACCCCATCCAGTCCTGTGTTCAAGTCCTTTTTGATGATATTGAAGAGCCCAGGGCCTGTGGAACCCCACCAGTGACAGGTCATCTGTTTGATATTGCCCCATTCACTATAACCCTTTGTGCCTGACCTGTGAGACAGTTGCTCACAGGTCACAGTTGCTCACTCATCACATGATGTGTTTATCCAAGAGATAATATAGAAAGCTTTATTGAAATCCAGAAAGATTGCATCATCTGGCTTCCCATAACCAGCTAGGTGAGTTACCTTGTCTTAAAAGGAAATCAGGTTTGATATACAGGACTTTCCTCTTGCGAAACTTTGCTGGGTGTGACCAGTGACTGTGTTGTCTTTCAGGTTTTTTTCAGTACTGTTCAGAATAATCTTCTCCATAACTTTACCAGGCACTGAAGTGAGACTGACAGGCCCTTAGCTTCCAAGTTGTCTATCTTGCCTTTCTTGAAAATCAGGACAACATTCGCCAGCTTCCAGTCAGCCGGCAACTCTCTGGATTCCCAAGACTGCTGAAAAATCAAAAGAGGTTTTTCAATGACACGAGCTCACTTTTGAGGATTCCTGGTGTTATAAATGAAACTGCCAATTAAATCAAATTAATAAATTGCGTGAGCCAAATTATTAATATAAAAACAAACAGAATTTATTTTATGATCAAATTGACAATTTTGAATAGCCACTATAAAACGGCAGGGCCAAGCCTTGGTTCTTGACTCTGGGTGCCACATACACAGCCCTGAACACCAGCAGCTCGGGTAGGTAGTGCACACCTTCGAGGTTTCTGAGTCTGGTTTTTATACTGTTTTTCTTGCCTCTGGCTAGAGAATCCTTTGTCTTTTTCATATTCATCTTGTCTTCTATGGTCCTCTGGTCCAGAGATCAGGGGTCCGTTCAGATGTTGATGTATTCAGGAACTCTCTTTGTGTTTTGGTTGATATTTTCAGTAACTCTTCCTAGTGTTTCTGGTAAGGGATCTGTTCAGATGATGATGTTTCCAAGAAGTCCCTTGTGTGATTAAAATGAAGAGTCTTGGGTAAGAGGTCCGCTCATCAGCAGTGTCCAAGGAGGACCAGATCATATCTGTTAGTCCTTTCAGATGGAAAAGGATCCTCCAAAAAGGCAGAGTGGATTTGGAGTAGATTGATGTGCCAGATGGATATCTGGCTGCCTGATGGTGGATGCATGATTGCTTCTCCTTTTAGGTTTGCCTTTACTTCAAATGCTAATTTTACCCTTGGGAGAAGTATTTTGTAACTCTGAGCAAGATGCCAGGAAACATGCCAAAGCACATTCCAAGCACAACATATTTGGATATAGGTACAATCTAATACATTCTATGTACAATCTAATATATCTTACATTCACAGCCAATCTCGATATCCTTTAATTTCTTATGAATTTTGACTTATCTATAACACTGGATAAATGCCTTCAGGCCCCATAGGTTTCTAGGGATCCAGCTGCAGCAGGAGATGCCACAGGGTTTCACAATTAACTGGGTGTTGATCATTCTCACAGCCATGGTCCTCCAGCTCCTGGTACTGAGACCCCTTTGGTCCATCATCTGTGTGGGAAACGGGTAAAGAATGCATGAAACATCTCTGCCTTGTCCATGTCCTTGTTTGTGAGGTGAACATTGTCATCCTGTAATGGGATGATGTTATTTTTACACTGCCTGTTGCCATTAATTTACTTGAAAAAACTCTATTTTATTGTCCCCCACAGTTCTGGCCAGCTTCAACTCCAGTTGAGCTTTGGATGCATGAATTTTCTCCATACAGTGGCAAGCAGCATCTCTGTATTCTTCCCATGTCAGCTGATCTTGCTTCCATTGGGCATACACCTTCCTTTTTTGCCTTATTTCCAAGAGAGGATCTCTGTTCAGCCAAGCCAGCCTCCTGCCTCACCTTCTTTCCTGACTTCCAACATTTGAGAATTGCCTGCTTCTGTGCCTCTAGGAGGTGACATTTAAAAATGACCAGCACTGATAGACCCCAGCACCTGCAAAAACATTTTCTCCGGGGACTTTACTAACCCCTGAACAGTCTGAAATCTGCTCCCCCCATGTCCAGAGCTGAGGTTTTACTAGCACTTTTCCCCCTGTCAACACAGATTAGAAACATAATTGCTTTAAAATTACTGTTGCCAAGACAATTGCCAATCATAAAATCTTCTCTGTTGACAAGCAGCAGGTCAAGAAGGGCATCTTTCCAAATTGGGTCCCTTAAGACTTATTCCATAAAGTTGTCATGCAGGTTCTTTAGGAATCTTCTGGCATGGGTTGTACCAACTGTGTGATGCTTCCAGTTGATTTCTGGCAAGTTTAAGTCCCTCATAAGGAAAGGGGCAGTTGGCTTGGAAGCTTCCCTTAGTTCCTCAAAGAATAATTCATTGGTGTCATTGTCCTGGCTAGGAGGTCTACAGTAGACTCCTACAATGTCATTCACAATAGTTGTTTACCCTTGATTCTTATCCAGAGGTTCTCAACTATGCCATTGCCAGCTGTGTCATGAAGTTAAGAAAAAAAAAATTAAAAAAAGAATGGAGAGAAAGAGCATGCTATCAAGTATTGAAAAGAGGAGGCAAGTTACCCAGGGTATAAATAGTGTGGTCTGAAAGTCCCGGTCTTATTTTTTATGGGCTATGAATGTTGCTAATTGACCATGGAATGAATCCTTATAAAAGGCTATATCTCTCACAACTAACTTTTGAACAAAAATACACATGAAAGGTAATATTGAAAATGTTTTAAGAGGAATTCTTGCAGGTATTCACTGATAGGAATGTGTCTGAAGGATTCAAGAAACACCAGTGTATAGAATTAACTGAAGATAAGACTTATGTGAGCACTAGGCTGTTTCCGTGTGCTGTCGAACATCAGTTGTGGAAAAAGGCTTAGAAACTATTTTAAGAGATCAAGTGAGAACATACTTTGAAGGACTCAGGTTGATTAGGAGCAGAAAATATGGGTTTAAGAAAAAAAGAAATTTATGCAGCAGTGATTTTTTTTCCCTTCTAAAGAAAACCACTACAGCTTCTGAGTTGAAGAGAGAAAACTGAAACTTTATTGTTTGAAACATTTTGGCAAGATTTGCATTGCAGGTGTGGAAGTTTTATATTAATAAATAACTGAAACAATAGAATGATTCATTGGCTAAAGGATAATAAGCAAAGACATTTCTTACTGAAAATTTCAGGAGTCACAAGAAAGCAGGAGTTCTTGTCTGGATAGAGTAATAGAGTTTCTTTTGGGCCAGTGTGAGAGCTTCCCCAAAATCTTTTGCCCCTATAGTCATTTTAGTGTATTACAAGACTCTGAGTCTAGCTCAGCCTCAGCCAGACCAAAGAATGGCACAAGGAGTAGATACGAGCAGTTGAGGTTAGGGAATGAGACCTCATGTCTCATTTTGTAATTTCTAGAATGACTAGACAGAGATCTACTTGAATGTGTTACCAGAAAATTGTATTGACTCTTTTAAACTTGCTTATTTTTGAGAATTTTCAGTAGTTATTAGCATGTGTTTGATATTCAGCAGTCACTCTTCAAGCTCAGTGATTGAAGAGATGTCAGGTAGTATTATTTCTGTTTCTTGAGTAGATGAGCAAGTGAGCAAAGTTTTTGGGGTGCTGCCCAGTCCTGCTGCTACAGTTGTTGGACCAAATGAACATCAATTGACTTTGTGCCAAACAGACTTTTGTTTTCTCGCTTCCTTGCAAAGAGTAAAGGACAGAGTTATCACATTAAACCTTGGAGTGTTTAGATATATTAGACCAAGTTGTGGAGGTCTACAAATTACTAAAGTTGAATTTCAGTCGCCAAATTAACAAAATTTGAGAACAGGGTTCATGCTTTATTTTCCTCATTTTTCTAATTATGTCTGATGCTTACAAACTCATGTCAAAGGCTCTACCTTCTTTCATGAATTATGATAGGAAACAAGGGGAAAAACAGAATAGAGCAGCAAAGCACCGAAGCTAACACAAAACTGTAACCCCATAGAAACAGACATTATACATAAGTTCTGCTATGTAAAGAAATAATAGTCCACACCAGTGGAGAAATTAAACATACGGGCTAAAACCTTCAAAGACTGTTTTAATCTTCCTTAATGTTGGAATAACAGAATTGTTAGTGAATGCAGCTGTATTCCTTGTTCATTTGTCATCTTATTAAGTGCAATGCATTATCTAATCCATGTCTCATCTCGTTTTGTTCATGAAATGGAACTTAAAAGCAGTTATTGCCTCTGTAGATAGTGTTCACACCAGTTAACACATTTATAATTCTGTCTTTTAACTTAAAATGTCCATCCTGCAGCAAAACATAATTGGAAGAATACACGTTAGGATGGAATTATTTCTTTTCCAAACAGAGAAAAACCCCAATCACTGATGATACAAAATGGTGAAGGGATTGAGATAGGAAACCAACAGCCTTGTTTTTCATCTGAATTATGAACATCAGAGACATAAGTCAGCATAGGTTTTATCTAGAGAGAGTTCTAACTGTAGGGCTACTCCCTATCCAAGCCTCTATTTACTTCTAACACTACATAGTTTACAAATACCACTGGATTGTGTCATTTTCATCTTTTTCCTTGCTAATGAATAACATTTTCAGCTTTCAGAAGCTAGAAATTTTTTTATGAAAAGAAATGGTTGCCTTACTTGTTCTAAGCATGCTAACAACGTATCATTACAGTAATTATTAGTGTAAGAAAAAAGAGCTCCAGGAGGGACAAGGGGGTCAAGTTTAATACATTATTAAAACAAATTCAGAGTTTAATACTGTATCAGTATTAGTTTGCAAAAAACTGACAGCAAAGCTTGCCTTTCTCCCACAATTCACAAGAATGGTCCCAGGAGAGAGAGAGTCTGCAGCCAACATGCTTTAATCTATGTGAAAGTAAAAATGGCTTTTGTGTCTAACACAGAAACATTACAGAGTCGGCTTTTTTCCTTCTGAAGGATGTACATTAAGGGTTCAGAATAATACATCAATGTTCAAAATATCCCAGAACTACAATGCATTTTTCAAATATCAGGCTTAGGAATGAATTCGTGTAATAGTAGTGTAATAATATGCTCTCTTCAAGCTTCCAGGGTCATCTTTTCTGTTTGCCAGGTCATTTGTAGAACTCATAGGCATGAGTGGTTAATGTAAATCAGGATATGCTTTGATAATGAAAGAAAAATTCAAGAAAATAAAGCGTTTTAGATAAAGACATAGTTTTTTGTCAAGTTGCATGATAATACATTTTTGATTGGGAGGGTTTTTTTATAATTAGCAGCAGACATATATTATTTCTGTTATAAAAGAATTGGCTACAAATCCTACTTTTGTAATTTTTCCCTCTTAATAAATACATTTTGTTAATTTTAGTAAAATATATACTCCCTTGTTTTAAATTCATGTTCCTTTCAAAATTGAATGGAATTAAGCAACAAAGTTTTCAGTAACAGAAAAAAAAACAGCTGAGTGTCACTCCTTTTTTACTGGTATGAGAAACATTTGCATCTGTAGATCTCTTGTAATCAACTTACAGGTCAAATAACAGAAATGATTGAGAGCTACACAGATACTCTACAGATGGATGTTTAAATTCAACATTTTTGCATTTTATTTTGGTTATCTTTTTTGCTTCTGGTTTCTGTTACTTTTGTTTGTGGTTTTGTTTGTTAGTTTTGTTTGTTTTTGTTTGTTTTGGTTTTTTAAAATTTTGTTTTGTTTTGGTTTTTTTTTTGATTATTAGAATCCAGAGCAGTGTTGTTAAAGACACTGATCTATTTTCATTTATTCTAAATGCCATATAATATTGAAAAAGAGACAGAGAGATGGGCAGCACCTGTTGGCAAGGTAAGGTTTGTGGCCATGTTATAGTGTATTTTATTCCAAAATCAAACAAGTAGTATAGGGAAAGCAGGATGGGAAAAGTTAGACAAGCAGTGTATACCTAAATGCTATAAGAAATTAATCTTTCCTGATACATTAGTTTCCTACTGGTGATTGCAGGATGTAAAGATTTCATAGTGTGTTGGCTTTTGTGGTTTAATTTAAGAAGATAAACAATTTTTAGTATTGTTATTTAAGAAAATTATTTAAATTTCCATTAGATATTCATAACATTGCATTTAAACATTTTGTATGAATGAACACTAAGACAAGCATTTTGCTGTTAATACTTCAATAATGGTTACAATACAAGTATTTTTTTACTTATCAGAGCTTTATCTTGTAGAGAAGTAACTAAAAGGTCCCCTAAATGCTAATTTCAAAAGTGTTTTTTGTTTGGAAAGTATAAATATGAACCAGGAGGAATGATTGTCCAAAAATTATAATCATCATAAACTCTAATTCTCAGTTTAAATATATTGAATATAATAAATACATTCAGTTGTATATAGTCACAAAGCTATCTTACTTTTACCATCATGTAAAAGTTGCCACATTGAACATTGTCCTTAAAAAAATCACAGTACTGTCACACTGATTTATTCGTATCATCAAGAAACAAGTAAAAGCAAAAGATACATTTCTAAATGCAGAAGACAATAATTTTCCAAGATTATATCACTATCTTGCACCAGTTCACTGTTGTGTTGGGCTTATGTGGCCAGATTTTGATTACAGGGGTGGCTTCTGTGAGAAGCTGCCAGAAGCTTCCCCCTTGTCCAGCAGAGCCAATGCCAAATGGCTCCAAGATGGACCTGCTACAGCCAATCAGAAATAGTCATAGCACCTCTGTGATAATGTATTTAAAAAGGAGAGAAAATTATTGCACAGGTGTCATGGCAGCCAGAGGAGAGTGGGGTGAGGATATATGAGAGGAACAATTCTGCAGGCACCAAGATCAGGGCAGAAGGAGGGGAGGAGTTGATCCAGCCGCTGGAGCTGAGATTCTGCTGCAGCCCACAGAGGGGACCCATGCCAAAGCAGGTGGATGCCTGAGAGGAGGCTGTGAACCCCTGGGAAGCCCATGCTGGAGCAGGGTTCTAGCAGGGACCTGTAGACCCATGGAGAGAGGACCCCATGCTGGAACCGGCTTGCTGGCAGGACTTGTGACTCTGTGGGGGACCACCATCTCTTTATTTCACAAAAAAAGGTGAAAAATACTTTTTTTTTTTTTTAATAAACTCTCTGGGGAGGAATTTGCATTTTCAAAAGCTAAGACCATTCTAATGATTAGACCATATTCCCTGAGTGATATTTAACCTCCATTTCATTGAAATGAATAGATTTTGTGGAGCTGTGTACAAAGACATAATGTGTTTGGTTCTGTTTCTACCTTTCCATCAGTGTTCATATTTAGAGGACCAGAGGCTAGAGCCACCAAAGAGGGGCTTGCTCCCAGCACTCAGGAGTAATCTCACATATTAGTTGTTGTAGGCTGACTGCAGATGGGCAGGTCACAATCTAATATTACCTTTAAGCTGGTTTTTGAAGCTGAGGATTGAGTGGAAAACCTGGTTCTATTCCATTGTACTTACACCAGACAAGGGGAACGCAGAGTTTTGAAAACCCCAGAAAACCCAGCCATCTACTTCACTGAATGTTTTCCCATTACAGAAACTGTTGACAAAAGATGCAGGCAGGTTCACATGATGGGTGTCAGGTATATGGCAGGAACAGAAAATGTCAGAATTGATGCTGAGGATGAGAGGGTTTTCTGAAAGATGAAATAGTACAAAGTGCTGTTGAATTTTCATTTATATCATCAGCTACACACCAAGAGTGACTATGTGTAGTATGCTCCCATCCATAATATTTCATTATCAGAAAGTCTCAGAGATAACTGAAAGCCATCAGTGTTAGAATTCTGTGATGTATCACAAAAATCTCCTGCTTTTTTATTTTATTATTTGGAAAATGAAGAAAGAGGTTTTGTGGATTTTATGCCTGTGGAAGCAGGGGAGGCATAAGTTCCTCTATCCTCCTTTTACCCTTCCTTATGATTTTTAACAGCATCTAACGAAAATGATACAGTAAATCCTCATGTCACAACTGGCATGAATGCTTTTGTTCCTAAACATCATTTCTGCACTCCTGTGCAATTGAGAAGTTCAGTATACTGATATTTGCAAGCGTAAAGAGTGTGGAATCTCCTGGGAGAGATGAAAGTTGTGTTATATTAGATCTTGACAATGAATCATTACCAAGTAGGGAAAAAAAAATTATTCACTCCATTAAATTTTCACACACACTATGTTTTTAATTTAATAAACAACTATGTAAGGACATATAAAAATGTGTTTACTGTTTTGGAAAAGAATGAAAACTACTCTTTCAGAAAACAGTTTTACTAGTTTTATAACATTAATCATATTTCACCAGTTTTTTAGAATTTTAGGTGCCATACCTTAAATTACTGACAATGAGCCCTGCAAAGGATACTTGTGTTTATGGTCTTGTGTAATCTCTGTGGTAAGTGAAACACTGACATAAAAACAGCCACATTTCCATTTTTCATCAATTGTGTTTTTGATGTTTAGAAGTAGGTGGGCACCCTTCACATTTAACAAATGATCAGTTGGGTAATTTTAATGACAAACACATCTCTGTGTGGTCTGCCATTTTGCAGGCAGAGCATTTATCCCTGCCAGCACTGCTGTGAATTTCAGTACATCAGCTAGACAAAAGTGAACTCAATCTTTTACCTGCCTTGGGCAATATGCAACACATTTCTGATTTTCTTCTAAAATGCAGCTGACTAGAATGCAGTGCATCTTAAATTAACAAGGATTCATCAAAGAATAATTGTTATCACTCTGACCCCATGACTCTTTACCCATGACTGTACACCTAGTCATGCATGCTTGCCTGCACAATTCCTTTAAAGCATGCCATGTCACAAAGAATGTGTGTGTGTGCATGAGAGACAGGACAATCCTGCTGTTCCGACAGCTGTGGAAGGACACAGGCATCAGAACTCTATTGACATAAAGCTGTTCAGAAGAATCTCTTGCAATGCTTTAGTTTTACATAATAAATGCACATTTTTTGTTGTTTAGTATACTTCTGTACAAAATTTGTTGATATATCCTGTATTAAAATTCTGCTTTGCGCAACAAATAAAAGATAACCGGTGAGTTATGCCTTGAAATATGTTCTCACAGGTATCCAAACCTGCTTTTAATAACTTGCGCTCCCATTCACATAAATGTATATTCCATGTGTCTTCTGTAGCAGGCCATGGTATAAACCTGGCATATATTGATGTCAGGCTGCAGAAGTCTTGTCTTTTCCATTGGGTTTCTTGTGAACACCTGAATGCTGTGAGTGGTCTGAACCACTGTCAGCATTAGGAGTTCCATGCAGGGAAGGACAAGAAATGTAGAGAAAGGTCATACAATAAAATCTCTGATGAAATAGAGTTGTTAGCTACAAGAATTGACCCTTGCATTGTAACAGGATGTTATGGAACACTGCTCTTATGGGCAGAAGAAAAAGTCTTAGTTTGTAGGGCCTCTTTGTCCCTGATTAGCAGAGATCTGAGGTTAGGAGCTAGGAAAACCCCTAAATTCATTCAAGTTTTAATTGAACTTGAGTTCAGTTTGTTCAGAATTAAGAGCAAATTCTGCCCATGGAGATGGACACTGGAAAGGCAGAAAAAGGGTAGAAGGATGTCTGTATCATTACTTTGATGGTTGAACTTCCACCTGTTAGTTTTGCTTCTGAATAATATAACAAGGTTTCTTTTTGTCCTTCATCACAAATTCTAATATTTTTTTTTCCTGACCTATGGGATGCAAACAAACAACAGAAAAAAATAGTGAATCGCTTGGATCCTGCAGTGTTACAGAGCAGTATCAATTCTTGATTTATCACCTTTCATTAGATTAGAATTAAAAAAAATACAAAAAGCTATGAGAAAATGGGATAAGAAAAATGAAGGTAGTGTGGGCAGAAGTAGTTTTTCTCTACATTCTTGGCTGCAGATATTTAGTATTCTGCCCATAGTTCCTGCCATCCTCCTGTTTCTTGTTTTTCTGGCATTCAGCCTTACTTTGGCTGAGCTGATAAGAGGCAGCTGGCACAAAGACTTATTTGCATCTTTCTCCAGCACTGCAGTGACTCAATGTGGTTGATAACAGCTATGGAGGTGGAAAAACTTGGGATAAGCTAAGATTCTAGAGTAAAGTCAAGAAAAAGTAATTAGATGGAAAGCAAAGTCAGCAAGAGCTTCAGAGGTCAATGCTTCTGAAAATACACGGTGGGGACAACAACACTCTGCAGACCTTCAGAGAAGGGAGACTGATTCTCTGCAAAAATGCTCCAAAGAATGGTACACTAGATGTGGTGAAGGATAAGGGATTTATCTGGGAAAGGATTCTTAGGATGGGGGTTTTCTTCAGATTTTTGTAATCTTAATTAATTGTCATAAAAGAGACAACACCATGATGGTCTTATTTTTCAGGTTACCTTCATATTTAGCATAAAAAGTAACATATATTCAATAAATTCAGTAAGCGTATCTATGATAAGTGGAGGAAAAATAAATTCTTTAGCATGCAAAACAACTTGCACTGTTTTCTAATCTGCAGTCTAGAATATTTGTTGTTTTCATTTCTGGTTTTGTTGGCTTTTAAATGAAGAAAGATATTTTAATGTGCCAACATTAATAATTTCTCTACAGTTCTATTTATGGTTTACCCCTTACTCTATTAGGAAATGCATCCATAAATGTTCTTTAAATTCTTAAAAATGTGGAATGTCCTAAACAGCAGGAATTTAAAAAGTGAATGTTTCAATAATGAAAGAAATGCAGCCATATTTCTCAAATTTTTCACATGATTTCTTCCTGAATTATTTATAGGAAGACTTGAATACCAAGAGCTTGGCAAGTTTGTTTCTATTCATGATTTTACATATCAAATCATTGCATAAGTTAGAAACCTATTTGATTCCCAGCTGATTGCTAGTGTCCTTAATTTTGATTGGGGATACTTGTTTTGCAGATAAAAGAGAAATATTTAAGCAGTGGCGCTGAAATTGATCCCTTTAGCATGACTAAGAATAAGCTTTATCTTAGCATGTTGAAATAGTATGAGAATGTAAAATAAAGCTTTTCTGGATCAGATCAAATACTTCACTAAGTTCAGTGACAATAAGACAGTTCTTGGGGAAGGCACACAAATCTGACCAATAGCTGATATTATTTTTTTTTTCATGTTTCTCCACAGTTATTGGATTAATGAACCTGACTACTCTCTTCATCATCTAGTTTACAAGCCTATTTCTGATTTTTTTTCCAATCTTTTTTTTGAAGCAGCTGATTCCATCTGCTTCCACAATCACCCCTAGAAAGAGATTCCAGAAAATTTCTACCCACTGTGAAGAGAAATATATTCTTTTACCAATTTTAAGTGGATCTCCTAGTTGTCTCAATGGATATTCTCTAATTCTAAGGTCAGAGAATTAGGTGGCTAACTGTTCTATGTTCACCTTATGCATTTCATTAATGAATTTGAAACCATGCTCTCACCTCATTCTTCTCTACAAACTGAGGGGTTCACAGTTGTTTTCATTTCTCTGTTTGAGGAGGTGAGAAGCCCTCAATCATGTCAGCTGCCCTCTTTGTGCTTATTCTGTCTCCAGGAAAGCTTTTTTGAGATACAGAGAGCAGCAGTACAGGTGCCACTACAAAACCTGCACAATTTAAAGCTTTCCAGAGAAAGGTACTAATGTTTCTCCCTCTCTCAGGAGAGGAAAAGGACTATAGAACAAATGATATCTAATAGTCATTGTACTTAAAGCAAAAATTTGACAGCACTGAATGGGATTTGAGGAAGACACCATAATAGAGCAGAAATAATTTTCAATTGTCATAAAATCTGTACAAAGTGTGATTATGTAGTTATATCGATTGCACATAAGAATAGTTTTCCACGGATAGGCAATATATGATTAGTTGTATGAGAAGTAAAGCTGCAGATATTGTGGTTGATCAGAATACTCTCTCCTTCTCTGTTTGTGATAACTGCCAGTTATTTTGTCACAGAAAATTTTAGGATCAGACAGTATCACAGTGACAGAAAGTGTATCTTATACTCTACTACAGAGTAATAAGTGTTCAGCAAGAGTGTAAATTGTCAGGATATCAAGAAAGGATTTTAGAGTTCAGAAAGACTGTTCTCTTCAGAGACAGAGATGAGAGTTTCTGAGGCTACAATAGCTTCAACTGATAAGACTCAGGAAAGGCTCATATACATCTCTCACAGTAATAGATGCTATTATGGATCTGTCATTAGAAAATCATTGACATTCTAGCCTTTCCCTAAGTGTGTCTGATAATTTTAATGAGATCCTAAATAAATTCTAGCATGAATAAAAATAAGAGGGGTTCATATCATCACATATCATATTTGTGCAGTCAGTGTCTAAAAAAGCAAATTACACACATAAGTATGCATTCTATTATTTTTTCAAATAAAAGAAAAGAATCCAAACACTACCCCTCCCCCCAAAAACCCCAAGTCCCCAATCAGACTAGAAAATACACAAGCAAACCACCTTTTCCAAAGTATTTGACTTCCTGTGAGCCAAGACTGGAAGAAGGAAGCAAAAATGAGGTTTCTGAGGAATTTCAGGGGGCTTTGCTGTTATTGTTTCCTTGTACAAGTATGACATTTAAAAGTATTTGTATTTGTATTCTTCTTATATGTAACATCTTCTCCAGACTTTCTTATTTATCAGAAAACCTTATGGATTGGACTAATCTTTCTTCATGACTGAAATTTTCAGCAAGATTCTGCATTGTTGCAACTCTCTCATGATACACCACTTTGTTCATTGCAACATAACTTTTAACAAGTGCTGAGACTCTTGTTATGTGAAGATGATGTTTGGTCTTGTTATGTGTCAGGAATAATTTTTTTCAGGTTGCTGAGTGCATTTTAGCTATTTTACTTCACAGGCATGAATCTTTCGTCTTTAGTAATCTACTGCCTTTTGTGCTTAGACAGGTTTTCATGGATTTTTACATAAACTTAATATGGTTACTTACTGACAGTTTTTGCTCATCCTGAAACAGAATCTTGTCACTTACTATTTTAATGTTCTTTTCATCTTCATCTGTATTAATAGGATAAGTTGTGATTTTCTCCTGTACTGAAGAAAATACAACATAGGACCCTTCCTGTTTTTTTCTTTAGTTCTTGCAAAGGAGCCAATTCTAAATCACACAGGAGGCTGATAGACAAGGAATGAATTGTTCCAGCTCACACGAGTCTGAGGTAAACCACTTTCAAAGATATGCAAATATTTGTGCTATTCCACTCTTGAAGTTGTGAGTTAGGTTTATGTGCTTTGTAGAAAGGAATTCTCTTGCAAAGTGAAGTGGACAGGGGAAATAAAGAGCTACTCTTGAGATATGATATCCTTCATGTAAAGATGCTCAAAGCAATAATGGAATATTTCTTTCTCTTGGTGATTTGTAACACAGTAAAAAGTGGGTACACCAGAGATGGAATGCATCCAATTGTTCAGTCAGTAGATTCTTGGTACAAAATATCTCTGGGTATAAGTACTACTAAAAGACATATAGGGCTCACACTCATATTTCATGTGCACTGACAAACTAGTGGCACGATTGCTACTACTACAAATTATTACAGATCTGGGGAAAAATCATATCTTTGCAGAAGAGGTAAAGGAAAAAAAGATCTGAATGTCTCTGTGTTCCTGCTGCCTTTTATTTTTTTCTTTTATTTTCCTTAAATATACATTTTCCACAATTTTAACTTCTATTTAGTGACCTATAACCTCATCTGTTTTCAAGGGCACTTCAATTTAAGAGCAGCAGTAACAGCAACAGGAATAGCAGAAGCAGCAGCAGCAGGGATTCTGCCTGTGTAGCTATGAGAAGTATTTCAGTAATGAAAGGGATAATTGGGGCTCCCTGCCTCTGCTGTAATTGAAAGTCTAGTATAGTGCCTTTTCATTTAACTTTATTGCTTGAGTTCAAATTGTTGTATAGAAGGGAAAGCAACACTAGAATAATGTCTCTACTAGTGCTTTCCTGTCTATTCACCAGTTTGAAACCTAGCATTAAAGTTAAAAAGGAAGAGCAATTAGACATATTCTATTATTAAAGAAGAAAAACTATAATTATAAATTTCAGTAATGAAAAAGGATTACCTACCAAATATTTACTTACAAGTTCTTACTATCAGGTTATCTCCAGTGAGCTGGGAAACAAGTAACATGGTAACACAATTGTCCAGGTAATTTATTATGAATTACAATGGAAAACCTTTTCACTATGAATTGCAATGACTTGTAAACTAAATGGCTAAAGCTATTCCATCCACTGACAAGACATAACTTTAAATCTGCAAAATGTTGAAGTATTTTCACTTTCTACTGTCTCAGCTGCCAATGAAGATATGTAGTACATTGCACAGTAGTCTGATAACAACTATTCATAGAAAATATGTTTTTCAAACTTTCTTAACTTTTTTCTGCTGCTCTGATGTCTGAGTCTCTACAACAGCACACATGAAGAGAAATACAGTGGGATTAACCATTCTAAATATATTTGAAATAATATATTATTTCAAATAATATATTGAATATATATATTCATAATTTTCAGTTATTTGTATCACTGTAGGGAAAAAAAAACGATTTTGGAAATAAGTACTAATTATGGATTTGAGCACTATCTTTTCTGTCTTATAAGAAACTGTAGACCCATAATGCTCAGTCTTCCTCCCATCCTGACATGGCATCAGTTGGCTTCTGTTTTCAGACTAAAACCCATGTAGGTACTCTGCAGTGATGAATCTATAAAGTCTAGCTTTGTCCCTATTAGTACATAAGTTATTGTATTTCAAATAAAATAATGGAGCTACTATGGAAATACCTCCTTTAAAATTAAAGCAAAAATCTTCTTTATATTTAATTCATGGGCTTGGAGAGAGATACTTGATATTTTACAGCAAAATTCAAAATAAGAAATGCAAGGAAAGAATCTTCAAGGACATGGAATAAAAAGAATTTATCAACAATCATCCTCTTCTGCCTTCATGAAAAATGGCAATGCCCTGTCTGGTTTTTCTGTTTGTAAATTTTATTAGCTGCTCAACACTGTAAACTATTTTTAATAGGTGAATATTCCTAATATGTGTGAAGGATGGAGACTCTTTTAGACTTTCCGTTCCATCAGTTAAAGGTTTTTTGAGTCAATATATGTCTAATTCATCTCCTGTGAAGGATCAGTCATCCTATGCTAGTGTTAAAGAGAAGCCATGGAAACACAGAAGTGAAGACAAAAGAGGAGAGCAAACTGAGACATCACTGTGATGTGATGTGATGTGATGTGATATGATATGATGGAGATCTCTGACCAAGATGAGATAGTGGGAATTTCATTGTTATGTAATCATTAGCTTAATCAAAGCTAGAAATTAATTTGGTTTGGGTACAAACAGAACAGGGGAGTGGGCATTATTAATTAATAACTGTGAGAGTTCAAACTGATCTGTGTAATGTGAGTCCTTGGACAAAAGGTCTATTTATATTCAACGTTTTGGTTGTCTACTACTTACTTGTCTCTGTACATAACTCTGTGAATAGTTCCAGTTAAATAATCCAGTTCTACTTGGGTTATACTTTGATGTACATCAGCTGCTGAAAGCATTCCTATGTCACTTTCTAACATCAAAGACAGTGGCCCCTGTCTCAGAGCAACTACTTCCTAACCTGACTCAGCAGAGCACACAGAATTTCAAATTATTGGACAAATACAAACAGTTGACCCCAAATCAACTCTCCTTCCTAATGACGCTAAAAGATTCAGTGTTAATGAAAAAAAAAATATTTACAGCTGCATTTTTTTATGTACTTACCCAACTCTGTTATGATAAAGAAGCTGGTAAAGAATGGCATCAAAACTAACCTTTATTAGAGAGAACTAGTGCTCTGTTGCTATGGATCATAAAAATGGGGTAAGACTTTTGACACATCTTGTCATTTCTACCCTAAATATCCTAGAAACATAGTTAATTGAAATTCATGAGGAATTTTACTGCCTATGGCACGGGGGTTGGAACTAGATTATCTTTAATGTCCCATCTAACCCAAACTATTCTATGATCTTGTGGTAATTATTTCAATTTCCTTCTGGGCAGAAATTTCCATTGCCATTAGAAGGTAACATCTTGCCTCAACTGTGCTGCACAGTAAAGAATATTTCCTACAGTGTCCTTAAAGACAGATATGAGATACGAAATCTGAAGTTTACTTGCTTTATTTGTTGTTTTGGCTCCAGCACAGTATATACATGTAAGAAAGGCTTGTTTCCTCCCCTCTGTATTTTTTTCAGGTAATATTTAGAGACTCTAAGTGTTTTGCCCAACTGAATGACTAATGGGAAAGTATAAAATGGAAAATAGTTTAAGATTTTTTTGAAAAAATATTTAATTTTCCTGGATATTCCCAGTTTCAATTAAATCGGAAAAAAACCCCCCAGAATATAACAACTGTATAATTTAAAATGGGGACCTGAAACATGGTTTCATTCCAGGAGAATGAAAATATTGTCAGTTCTGAAGAGCAAGCAGAAATTAATAAATAGTAGAATCCTTTCCTCAGTATTCAATAAAATTTGAACTATTGGGGAGCCTTAGCTTTCCTTCCACAGTGGAATGCTCAATCTCTGTTGATAAGGGTAACAATGTGAAAATTAAAATCAGTAATGGAATTACAGAATTCATACAATTATGCAAAAGAAATTTTGTTATAAAGAAAAGAAAGCTTTGAATGTGTACAGAACACAACATTTGCATATCAAACTTGCTGAGGAGTTTGATGTTAGGCTATCTGTAAGGTGCATGACATTTGCCCCACCACCACCCTTAACACACAAAACAGAAACTATTTTGTTGCTATCATAAGTGTCATAGCTATTTTTAACTGCAAAGAGTGCATATTTTGTGTTCTTGATAATACACTGTGAATGTTGTAGGAAAGGTCTATAAAAAGAAAGTGATGAAATTTTACTCAATGCAGACTGAAATTAGAAGAAAATATGCTTGATATAAAGGTGGAGAAAATTATTTTCTAGGAAAACTAGAGAGAGGGCATTTTTATTTGTGATTATGATTGTGTGCACACCATGCACTGGGACAAGGCAAGATTGCACATACTCACACACTATAAAAAGACTGGATTTATTCCAAGATGTGGGCTGCATTTCAGATTGGTTACTCTTTTAAATGAATGATCTTTTCTTTCCTATTCTATTACTTCAACTTCTGGACATGTAGTTTCAGTCTCGGTGAGAGCAGCACAGTTAAAATGCACATAATAATAGGTATACTTCCTTTATTCTGCAAGATATAGAGGGCAAAAATGTTGTTTATGCTGGATGGATGCTTACAAACTTATGCTTTTCCTAATGGAACAGTTTTGACAGCTGAGATTGGTTCAGCTTCATGACATTCAGAAATGCATCAGTACATGTCATATTCTTCACAGCAGGACACTTTATGATTGTGTACTGTAAATTGCTCTGCAAACACATAGGTATAAAATAATTTTAAAATCTTAGGAATGAGGAACCAGAAATCCAATTAAAGAATATTGTGACCATAAAACACAAAAATATTTTTTCTAGGGAAAAAGACTGTTAAAAAAAAACCCAAAAAAAACAAACAACAAAAAAACAGAAATGAGAATTATTCCTCTGTGAATGATTTTATTTCTTCAAATGAAAAAAAAAATCTTATAAATAAAAATTAACATTATTTCATCAGGAAACTCACATATACCACTAAATCTTGATTAAAACTAAAATTTTATTTTGAGAGAAGTACATTGTCAGGGACTTTCATTTCTCCTGAAACAACCAAGATGAACCTTAGGGATAATCTACTTTCTTTCAGCTTGTAAAGCTTATGTCTTCAGCTATGTGAGATATTCAGCATATGTTGGAATTTTTGTACACTGTTTGTTGGTAAGGAATAGTCACAGGGATGGGTAATTCTGCTAAGTATTCTCCAAGGTTTATTTGTTACTCCTTATTTCAGTAAGTGACTAATTTATGTTGTCAGAGATTTACTGCCTGCTGTTTAGCATGTGACAAAGTGATTCCAAACTGTACTGTCTGAGTTACTTGAACTGCAGCAAGGCTGGAGTAATTACAGTGTTATATAAGTGGAATTTCAATGGAAACAGTATAGATAGACCCAGGGAAGTGTAGAGTGCTCTTTTGTTGTCTTTATATAAGTTGTTGCTGCTGTACCTGAGTGTATCTGCAAAGAAATAATGAATTGAATATAGAGATTTAATTAACTTTCTTTTTTTTTTTTTTTTAATTCAATAGCTGCTTTGGATAAAAGAATCATACATTCTTGTCAACTTTTTAAAAGTACAGACTAGCAGGAAAAATTGTCTGTTAATTCAGTAAAATGTGTGAATAAAAAATGGAAGGAAAACCTATATCCAACAGTTGCTATTCATGTCCCTTGAAATGGAGGCTGAAACAGAATGTTAGTGTCAGATATAAAGAGACAAATTTCCTTGTCTCAGCCATGTGTTCAGCTTAAAAAACAATGAAAGAGCTCCTATACATGAAATACTAAACAATAGCTTCTGTTCTTTACTTATGTTTATAAAGTCTTATAGAGAATACCAAGTAGATAAATTTGATCATATACCCACTTTTGTGTTTTACAGTCTTGCCTTGTTCTGAATTTGTACTTGAGAAAATAGATAGTATGCAATCATTTTTTGTCTCAGTTTCCTTTTTCTCTCACATCTCAGTTTATTCAACTCACATTTCCAAGTGGGGTTTTTTTTGGTTTTTTTTTTTGTAGCAGTAAGGGACAGAATTTTTTATTTAATGAGTATAAAAATTTAAAACCATGCATTGGAGAATGCTCATTATCTAAAGGTTTTTTCATTCTCTCACCAAGAGCAGATAGCACTGTGAAGAGAACAAAACAGAATTTTGAATCTTGAGCTGGATATTGTAAAGTTTGGGACAGAATTAGATGACTCAGAAACAGTTTCTGTTTTTGTGAAAATCAGTGTTGTGGAAAAAAAAAATTCATCTGGAAATGTGGTATTTTCATTACTCATGTCAGATTAATAAGAAAGAGATGCATCCAAAAAAGTGAATTGGTGTTCAACATGTGCCTTTTAAAGTTATTGTGATGAACTAGTAATAGAGTCCCTCACAGACAATCTACTTTTGATCAACAGCAGTATAGGTTAGGGATTTTCTCCTTAAAAAAAGATTCCACCAAAAAACACCCATCCAGAACCTTCTGTGAACATATCCACTTTCTCCACACCAAAGCAAAACCAATAATTTTCACATGGTTTTGAAAGTAAACCTAAAGTATGCTACTAAAGTAATGTCTCTGATGATGAAATTTAGTTTTAGTGACTCAAGAGACTTCTTTATTAAACTTGATAATAAATCAAACTTGATAATAAAACTAACTTTAAATAAAGGTCAGATTAAGGATTTTCATAATGGGAAAAGGTTAAGCAAATGTTGTTATTACTTTTGTTGTTATTACTCAATGTTGTTAGTACTTTTAATTTACACCTTTAATGAGGTATAACATCACCAAAATTGCTGGTTTGGCTTCCTGCTATTTGACTACATTGGACTTGAGTTTCCTTTGAGGTACTTGCTGTCATCTCATGTACAAAAAAAAAAAAATTTGAGAAGCATATGAATTTAGGAGGGAAAGATGTGGAGGTGCCTTCCCCTGAAATCCTGGGGGGAGGGACACTGCAGGGTACGGGTCTGTCCCTGTCCCCATGTCACGTGTGCCCCATACCTGTTCCTGATTGGGTGGTTTGTGTGCCTGGGGCCTGGGAAGAGAAGAGGGTCCCATGACTGGAGTCTGCCTGGGAACTCAAGCCATGGGGCTGGAGGAATAAAATAATCCCTGAATATCTTCAAAAATATCATTTCATCTTTCCTTCCAAGTCCATTGTTATCTTATATATTGTTGGAAGGATTCCCCTCCCTACAACAAATGATGCAGAAATGCTGACAAACGATCCCTGGAGAAGATAATTCGTGAGTAACTCTCGATATCTCTTCTTGCTTTCATTTTGCTGTCCCATCTCTGAATGATGGAGGACTCATGGAAGGACTCATGGAAGGACTCATGGCTGTCTGAACCACAAAGAGACATTTATCTTAAGCTAATAAAGGTTCTTGAACAGCAATATGTAGATTTTAGCTTAATTCAAGCTCAGAAAGAATTAAGACAGTTTTTGGCATGGCTGTTTAAAACTTCTATGTTTTTTGGGATTTGATTCTTACCAAGGACTTTTGGAAGAACGTTTGGACACAGTTAATTTCTGAATCAAAAAACGTGCCAATGCCGGACTATTTCTGTGAATATTACCTGATTTCAGAGACTGTTGAGCAACATCAGCTCTGTCCCACTGCTGTATCAGCAGCGAACATGTGGTTGAGCAGTGCCCGCATTGCAGGGGTCTCCTCTGCCACCACGGAGACCGCCTGGCTCTGGCTGCGGGCACCGAGTGCATTGCGGGTCGCAGCAAGGCAGCTCCCATGTGTGGGAGAGCCAGTGAGGCCAGGCACAGCGGGAGCAGAGCCGGTGGGGAGAGCGGAGGCAGCGGGAGTGGAGCCAGGAGCAGCGCGGCAGCGCGAGCCCAGCAGTGTTCGCCCTGAGGCAGCGGCGAGGGTGGTGGCGGCCGAGGCACGACCCGGCGATGGTCGCCCAGCACTGCGTGGTGAGTGACGGTCCGAGCCCGAGCCCCAAGGAGAGAAAGGCAGCAGTGATTGTGGCAGTTGCTATGGCAACCATGGTGAGCCATGCCGAGCAGAGCCAGAGGGGTGTGGGGGCAAGAAGGGAACCGCGCTCGCCCACGGCCACACAGCCAACGACAGCAGCAGCGGCAGTGGCAGTGCCGGCGATACGAAGCCGCGCACACGCGAACGCCTCACAGGGCATGGCCGTGCAGCCGCGTGAACACCCGGAAAGTGTGGAGCAGTCACACAGAGCTCCAGAGGGGAAGCGAGCACAGTGCCAAATGGTGGTACAGAGATGGCTGAAGTCGGAGCAGCTGGCAGTGGCGAAGTGCAGCAGCACGGCCAGACCGGAGCCGTACGGCCCCACACGCGATCCTGAGGAGTCCAGACACCGTGACAGGAACACGCTGGCGGCACCAGCCCCGGCGGTCCCGGCTGTGGCAGCTCCGATGCGAGAGCAAGAAAAAACGAAAGCGAAAGCAAGAACAAAGGAACTCAGAAAAATGAAAAGGTTATCACAGCTAGGGTTTTTGGAACTGTAAAGTGGTAAACCATAAAGAAAAATTATGGTTTCTTGTTGAAAAACGATACTGGAGAAAGTATTTCTGTCCATAAATCTGCTATTGTAAAAAATAACCCCAAAAGTGATATTGCAAGCTTTGAAGAAGGAGAAAGAGTAGAATCTAAAACTGTGCAAGGAAGGAAGGGCCCACAGGCCTCATGTGTTACAGGCCCTGGAGGTGTCCCTGTCAAAGGCAGTAGATATGCTAGACAATATCCCCATAATCTCTATCCTTTCCCCTATCCCTCCTTCCCCTTTTATCCCATGCTCCTTTATCCCCCATATATGCCTAACCCAAATCTCCGTTTCTGGTTCCCCTCACAAAACCAGTCTTTTTCATACGCCATTAATCCCTTTGCAATGCCGATGGGGGGGGGGGGGTGAAAAGGAGGGAGGGAAGAAATTAACTGTCATTTTCTAAGATTTCAACAGGTACAAAAAGGAAAATTCCTTCCTCGGTTTCCATCTGGAGTGTGCTCAAGTTCTGTCTCTCTTCTGATGCTTCAAAGAGAATCTGTTTGGACGTTTGGGGACTCAAGATAGTGGCTTCCTTTCTTTTGAAAATATTTTGTTGTTTATCCAACTGTTTCCAATGTTCTTTATTTAATGCGAAAGGGTGAATTGTGGAGGTCCCTCTCCCCTGAAATCCTGGGGGGACCCTGCAGAGTACGGGTCTGTCCCTGTCCCTCTCCCATGTCACGGTGCCCCACACCTGTTCCTGATTGGGTGGTGCGTGTGCCCCGGGCCCGGGAAGAGAGCAGGGTCCCATTACTGGAGTCTGCTTGGGAACTCCAGTCATATGTCTGGAGGAATAAAATAATCCCTGAATATCTTCAAAAATATCACTTCATCTTTCCTTCCAAGTCCATTGATATCTTATATATTGTTGTAAGGGTTCCCCACACTACAACAGAAAAAAAGGTAAGATTTCTTGCTTACCACAGAACAATTTGCACACAGATAGGAGATTTCCATGGACCAGCCTAATGTAAGCATTTATCACTCATCAGAACACTGAAATTGATTTTAGTTACAATTTTGTAGATTTGATAACCTTCATGTAAACATACTAAAACCTCAGGCTAACAATCTGATGTTTCCTCCTTGCAACCAGAAAGTGTTGAAAGTGTTTTGCATCACTTCAAAACTAAAAAAATATGTGCCTCTGGCCTCTAACCTTTTTATTCAATTGTGTCTTCACAAGAATGTCTTTCTAAGAAAGTAATTATTGTAAACATAAAAGCTCACCTAATAATGACATTTAACATATATATGATTGTCATATTTCTGAATTATTATTGAAATTTTCTAAATAATTCTTTTTACCGTTTAGTCTTTTAATATTAATTTTCTATATGAACTGCTTGGAGGAAAAAATCATATATATAGGGAAAAAAATTTAAAACTTGCACAAGCTATATTGTTCATTTCTGGGAGGGGACAGGTGGTTTGACCTTAGAACAAATTGAAATTACTAAACTTTACCTTCAACATCCTCTGAGGACTCCGATGTTTCAGCACCACGGAATGAAGCTGCCAATAATTCAGATTTTTGAAACTTGCTGTAAGTTATAGAGTGAATAAGTTAATATTTTAATGTGCTATATTTATAAAATTGATCTCAATGTCATTGTTCATAAAACAAAGGCAAAAGCTAAAAAGGAGCAAAATTAGCTAGTTTGTTTGTTTATTTTAATATATCATTCAGTAAAAATATCTGCGTATTCAAAATAGATGAGTTTTGGTAGAACTGAAATTTGTTTTCCTTAATAGTAGCAGCATACAATACTCTAAAAGAGAAAAATAAATAAAGAAAAATTTACTCCAGTAGAGAGTTTTACTCCAGTTTGGTCGCTAACACTGAGATAAAAAGATAGAAGGGCATTTTAACTCATGATGACAGCTGACAAAGAGGAGGTGGCAAAGACACCTCTTGATAACCCTGCTGGCTTCCTCCATTCTGATCAGAGAATATTGCATCTGCTTGGGACCCCCTGGCTGTCCTGAGGTCTAGTGCCTGCCCTTCAGAAAGCAAGGTCCTTAGCAGGTGATTGCTTTAGAGGCAAAGCCACTAGCTCAAATTCTGCCAAGTTCTTGGAGAAACCTGACTTCAACTCAAAATCCAGCAGTGCAAGTGCTCTGGAAAGGTGCACTCTATAACAACCATACCACTAATTCTGCTGAGTGTAAGATGTCTTTCAATTTAGGGTGTATATTAAAAATTCATTCTAATGAATAGATTATAGTGTAGAATGATCCAGTATATCTTTAGCACTAACTGTGGTTATTAATTGTATTCTTAGCACTTCTTTTTGCTTAGCAATGTCATTTGCATTTGATTACAACCGCATATATGTACACATTCACAATGTTATAAATCTGTACCAAGTTCTGCTGTGCTACTCAATCACACTATGTTTCAGCAACAACTATTAAAAGTAAATAGGGGTAATAAAAATATGGCTGTCTGATAATGCCAAACAGGATTTCACTGCTAACTATTCATACATGACAAAATAAATCTGAAATTTCCCATCTTCCTAAAATAACACAGATATACAAGGCAAAGGAGCAGCAGAAGACATTTTCTCCACACAGTACCAAGGTTTGCAAAAGGAATACTGACAGAAATTGGCTCACTGAAATAATGTGAAACTGGACTTAGCAGGGAACTTTATGGATGATTTCTCAGAGCCTGATCCATGCTGGGGGCAGTGGGAAAGAGGGGAGTGGTAACAATTTGAATACTGGAAAAAATTTTACATTCCTGTAGAAAAGAAACAGGGACAAATTAGTTGGATTTCAGTGGACACTGACTTTCATACCATACAGTCCAGTGCAGCAAGTGTAATTGCCTGCTGACTTAGGGCATGAGTTAGAAATACTAAATAGTAGTGGAGTTTGAGAACTGATAGGCATCAGCACAAGTTTCAGTCCGTGAGCCTCAGATCTTGCTAAAGTCAGTCCCAGCAAGGGATTTTAAAACTGCCTATGGCATTTTCAAATCAATCTATCAATCTGTAGGTAGCAATGTAAAGAATGCACAGTTGAAAAAATACCTGTTCCAAGCAGTGACAACTCTTCAAGTGCATTCTGAGCAAGCCACAAGCAATTCAAAAGTCCTGCGAGGAAAGAATCACAATTAATGGGTCTCTGTTCCCAAGAGGTTGAAACATGATTACAAGGATCAGGAAAAAGCAGTGTCACTTGAATGAGGAATAATACATTATAAAATTAGGCACACAGAAGAAGTACTTTTGCATACAGATCACCTTAACTTATTACAGAACTCATCTTTCTGGTAACTTTTTTTTTTACTTGGAATCTAAAGCCTATTTTCTTCACTGTTGTGCTTTTTTTTTTTTTTTTTTTTTAATTATCCAGAGAAAAGCTGCAGCATTTCAGGCCAAACTTAAATTAATCCTATAAGGCCTGACCAATCAGTGAAATGTTCTCTTATTTGGAAAGCAATGAAACCTGATGCATGTAAACAGCAGCTAACTGTTATTGAGGTTACGATAATGTGTTCTGGAAAACCATGGTGAGACAGACTTTAGAGTTGGATTTCAGTGACAGTATTAAAGCAACAAGCTCACATTGGTAATGTTGTTTTCCCATGAAATAATATCTGTAGAGGAACTTTAAAATGGGCTTTCATTTCTGGAAGATGATGTTCAATTAATCGTGAAAACCTATAGGTAATGACAGCATAAGACTTGCACAAAGGATTCTCTGAATGCTAGTGGTTGAAAATAGCCATACTTCCCTGTATACCTGCATTTCCTGGAGCCTTTTGGCAGAGATCGATTTTTTTTTGTTCTATGAGCAGCCATTTGGTTGATTTCTTCCAGTATGTTTGGTATTTCTTATCTTCTAATCAAGTACACAAACAGCCAATCCAAAACAGCATATTTTCTCCCCTAGGTAAAATCCAAACAAAATGGAGAATTTTGGTTTCGAGAATTTTTTTTATGGAATGGTGTATAACTCAATAATTTTTGTTCTAGAAGGTCAGCTCCTACCTAGGTGTACAGTGATCAGCACAATGATAGAATTTTAAACTTTAAAATTTCCTCTAATATAGAAAATACTACAATAAATAAAGTGTATTTCCTTAAACAAGCTCTATATTAAAACAAGTATCACAACTAAAATAGCATTTTATGAGATCTTGCTAGTCATACTCATCAGACTTGTGGTTAGTAAGATCATTTAAATCTTCTTACTGCCCATTTTCCACAACTGTCTTGAATTTGAACTGGCAGTTATCAAGCTACAGAACATTTTTGTTTTATGTACTGCACTAGATCATTTGCTGGCAAATTATTATTAAGGCAAGTAATCTAACCAGACTAAAACTAAGAAGTATTTGGATGTAAGTGGGAAAATATCAGTTCATCTCTCCAACCTGACCATTCCTGAAGATGTTATTTGAAGAAATATCAGAAAATAACAGTGAATGGATTATCACTAAAACTGCTAAGGGAAAAAAATGTAGCTTTTAGAAAAAAAGACTGGAACTAAATTCCAACTACTATCTGGTGTAAAACCAACATAGTGTTAAGAAAAGAATGGAATAATACACCAGAAAATAGAAAAGAGTGTTTATTTTTCCCATTACGCACACACACATATATATATAATGTATATATGACACAATTTAAATTTTTCTTACTGTTTTTTTCATTTAAGCTTTTTTTTCTGCATGTATAAAGGGAGCCCTAAGACTTCTTCGATACCTGCTTGCATGCAAATCTGTTTGCATTTCACAGAAATCTTCTTCCTTGAATGACTTACAATGCTGTTTAGATTAATTCTTTTGCAGGTTATGTATGTCTGTGCCTCACATTCTTGGTAAATTTTGTTATGTTATTCTATCTTGCCTGTAAAATAAAACTTTTAGACAAACCCATTTCATCTGGGTTTTTAGGGGTTTTTTTTGGTAGTTGGTTTGGTTTTTTTGTATTTCACTGTTTCCTTTTCAGTTCCACACAGCTTGTTATCTTTTTTTCCATAATGATTTTAACTACTTAGATTTTTTTGCAGTCCAGAGTGCTAGGATTCCATAAAACTTTATCCTTAAAAATCATATTTTGTATGATTACGTGTTCAGTAAATGGCTTTAGATTCATTCCCATGAGATTACTGAAACATGAGGGGTACCCTAAATCAAAAGTAATAATGAGCAAGTACTTTCTTAGAAAATAGACTATAAATTTCTCCTGATTTTTGCAATCTGCCACATATTGTCACTATGTCCAGTTCCATTATTACCCTCCGTCCCAAATGCAAATTGTATCATACGCTGTTACATGAATATAGTTATTGCGACTACCCAGCATGCAGTTTTTATACCAGAGCAGCATATGAAAGGCAAAGAGAAGAAGGAAGTTACAGAAGGAAGAAGGGATATTTAATATGAATATAAAGCTTTTGTCAATTCTTTCTGTAACCTTTTCCTTAATTTCATGTTCTACAAACTGCATAATTTTGAGGAGCATAGTATTTATTTTTTATAAAATCTAAAGCAATAGAAAAAAAGAGAAAAATATTTACTTACTTAAATGCTGTCAATGTTCCCTCTAATAGTTCAGTAAAAAGTGACAGATGTGCTCTATTTTTTCACAGTGGTTAATTGCAATAATATTTTTCTACTGGTACATTTTATTTTTTGCTCTTTTATTAGGATAAATTGATTTTGAGTGCTAATAAAATTTTTTCATTTCACTAAAGTTTCCTCCAAATTTCTGCTTGTCTAGAAATTTGCATTAAAATAATTCTACTCAGGTGTGTAAAACATGCATATTTTTTAAAAAAATACATTTAGTTTAGTTGTAGGATTCAAGTTCAGGGAAACAGCAAGGGAAAGAGTTTAAGAGAGTAAAAGCATACCAGGAAAAAGAATAGGTGATAATAAGTGTTTCTAAATGATTTAGACTCAAAGGATGTAAATTAGGATTATGGCACAAATTATAGTCTCTTTCTCCCTCTGTGGGATGGAATAACAGAAACAAAACTGAAAAACTGGATGATGATGTCTAAATCAGGTCAGGTTAGCAACCGTAAGCAGATCAAAGAAATCAACAATGAACCTTCTCAGAGTGTTATCGTAGGTACATTTTTTTCTATAATTCTATTACAAAATGATGGGAGAAAAGCACTACGAAGTTTATAAATTATCAGTGTTTAACATGCAGAAGATGATGAAGATTTCTGGACTGTTATGGCATCATGTATGGACTAAACTAAATCCTCTTACTAAAATAAGCTGTCCAATATAAATACATCTGCAGTCATTTTCAAGTGGACTTCTGGGCATCACCTGCTGTTGCCTGCTGTGGTGACTTGGAAACATGGGAAGCAATGAAAAAGCATCACTTCATGGATGATCAAGCTCTGACTTCTCTGTGAAAAAGCATAGCATGAGACTTCAACAGTTCCAAGGTCTTGGGCACCTGGAGCCTCAGTACCACAGTGAATTATTCTTCTGAGCCATGCTCTTAAACACATAGACATTTCAGTGCTTTTAAAGCATTAGTGATGTTCATCATGTGTTTAATGTAGGTGTGGAACTATGCACATCCATACACAACCAAGTGTGTGTATGCAAATATATGCCATAGAGAAAAAGCCATTCTGGGTCTGGTCCTGACTCTGACTGTGCTAAATTCAATGATTTGCAAAAGGTACAGCACCAGAGTGAAAAACAGCAGTGTTCTCAAACAAACCATAGCTACATTGCCTCAGAGATCAGTTTAGGAACAGCTAGTGCAAAAAAAATACAGCATAATAGCAGTTAACACTTACCGGTGTGTTATCCTTTATCCTCTTCAAAGCACTTTACAAGCCTTGACTAATTAATTAATGTGTATAACTCATCATTAGACAACATTGCAAGAACTCGGTGTATGATTCTCTAATGGCTGTTACTAAGAAGTCCCTTAGGGAAGCACTCAAAAAGGTTAATGATTAGTGTTCCAGAAGCCATTAGCTCAGCCTTTCTAGACCAGTTGTTCTTGTATAATCTTAAGATATCCCAGATACTCATAATTTTATATGGATTTATGTCTTTGAGGCATGGGGTTTATATGCCTTTTGTTTTCTAGAAAAAATTCTAGAGGAAGATATATTTTTATGTAATTTTCCTTATTATTTTGTAACGAATAATTTACATTTAATATTGTCCGTCCTATAAGAAAACAAGTGAAGCAAAAAACAGTAATATAAAGGTGTTGTACAGTGTGCTGTGTGTGATGCTTTTCAGAATTATACAGTGTGAATCACAAACGAGAAAATATTTGCTTGCAATGTTTTTGCTTTTTGACAGCTTTCTGAAATGCTTTTTAGAAACTTGCTTCTTTCAATTAATGATAAAATCACAAGTTGCTTGGCTGTAGCTGTCCAAATCCAGGAAATATTGAGTTTCAACCCTTTGGTGAATTACAACAGGAAGTCTTTAAAATCTTTACTTTCAATATTTTATTATGGCAAAGAACCCCAAACCTCTTTTTTGGGCTCTGTCTGGGGATTAGGTTAATATAGCTCATTTGCCCTTTAACATGCCACTTAGCAACAGTGTGCAGAAAATGATGGCTGGGGCATGACAGCATCTTGTTTAACAATATTTTGCCAGTATTTCAGTAGGTTTATGAGAAAAACTGGCACATTTTGTCAGTAGTGTTTTTATTTAAGCTTCTCATCATATAAATAAAAGAGAAAAATGTGTGAAGTGCACACATGTAAATGACTACTGCTCCAATTTAAAGAATTTCCTTTTTGAGTTTTCACTGAACAAAAATAAACTCAAAAATATATCCCTTTAGTTATGTCTACTTCATTTTATATTAATCATGCCAAGGGACACATTTAACTAGAGAGTCTGGATATGTACCTCCCTTCATCTTAGCCACTATTTCCCATATTTTCCTTCCAGTGCTTCTGTTTCCTTGCCTCAGGAATTAATTGGTTTCTCCAGAACTGAACTAAAGTGAGAACTACAATTTAGGCAGTATAAATTAATAGGCACAGAAGGAGCCAAGCAGAGTTAACTTTTTAATCCTATGTTATATTCAACCGTACTAAATAGTCCTGGAGGAGAATTTTTCCTTGTGTACATTGGCCTTTCCTTGGAAAAAGATTGTTTACAACATTTAATCTCACTAGAAAGTTTTCCTCCAAAAAATAAAAATCATCACAGATAAAAAAATCCTGAGTGATCTACAAAACATTTAGAAACACTCCATTTTGTGTTTTGAGAAAAAAAAAAAGCATTTTTTACACATGATGCTAAAGATATAGAATCAAAACTTTTAATTAATTCATGAAGGTAAGCCTGTGAACAAGAATATCATGATCTTCTCAGGGATGCAGACCTCAGTTTCAAATGACTTTTCCGTGGCACAGGCATAGACAAAAGCTATTGTTAGACCCTCAGGTTCTTTTTCACTGGTATCAACTGTATTCACACATACAGAGTATCAGCTGTATTCACATACACAGACTAAAGATGCTGTTTTAACTTGGGACCTGTGCACAAAAGTCAGAGAACTAATGTTTGTCTTTATTAATGAGAATAAAAAAATAAATTCTATATGCTCACTTGGCATTTATAGCAGTTGTTTATTCTTAGATTGATTAATTTCATTTTTTTATTTGTTTATTTGTATTTGAACAAATCCTTAATAAAAGATGAAAGAAATATTAAGTTGAACTGTATTCTGACTGTATTTTGCAATGATAGAAAGGTAATTGTATTTAACTGTAGGTTACATTTGCACCAAGTTTTAAAAATGACATTTTAGGAATGTAAAACCAGATGTCTTTGCCAAACACTTCCCTCATTATTTTCCAAATACATAAGTTCCAGAATAGATTAGGTCCGTCTTGCAGGTGAAAGCCGTAAGTCTGGGAATATCTGAAAAGACCATTTATCATGTGTTCTTCAGAAATTATTTAGGATAGTAAGACTGCAGGATAAAAATTGATAGATACAGTAAATATCTGGAATTCTATCATTTCATCACTGTTTTCCTATAACTTTAATTCAGACTAGTTATAGTGTTTTATTTTATTCTAATTTAGATCAGAAAAAAAGTGAACATTTGGTATAAATTTGGTTTGGTTTTTTTTAATTTGTTTGGTTTTTTTCTCTCAAGGCAGTAAAATCCAGTCAGTTCCTTAAAAAAGTTCTTTTGAAATTCTTATGAAAAAGTAAGGTGTATTTTCTTTTTTCCATTTCTTTCTTTTCCCTTCCCTTTCTGTTTCCTTTTTTTTAATCCCTTTTTTTCCCTTTTCCTTTGACCTTTTCATTTTCTATAAGGGAGAAAGAGGTAATGGAGAGACCAAAATTTTCCTGTACTTAATTGGCTAAAAGTAATTAGATAAAATTAAATTAAAACAAATCGAGTGACTACATTTTCCTCCCAGAAAAGACTCATGCTTGGTACTGATCTTGCCATTCTTTTACCACACTTACTTGTGCAAACAGGATCTACTACTACAATGACATTATGATAAATAGTCTCTTCCCCCAAATTCTTTGTTTGGAGAGTACCTGGATGATGACTAACTCAGTCTACATTCTGCCAGTATCAGTGACAAATATCAAATTTTGGAAAGAGACACTATTCCACCATGATAGTCTCTGACACTGAAGGATTAACAGATTATTTAATCTGCAGAACCCATCATTTGGTTAGATATTGCAAAAAATAAAGATATCTTCATTAATTCATGGTATTTTTTGTAGTAACATTCATCATAATGAACCAATTACCTTTTAATGTACATGCCACATGTGTTATTATAAGATTTGCACTGTAACTCATCATTGATTAACTGGATGATTATTTTAAAGTGCTACAGGAATTATACAAAGTAGCTGTCATCTGCTTTCAGCTACGTTTAATTTATGCTCATTACAGTTGCCAAGGGCAAATTTTTTGCTGCCTATGCAAATGTCATGATGCTCTGTTATTTAATAAATCCGAATTAATACCTTGACAGTGAAAAATTAAAATAAAAAAGAATAAGACTCATTGACGTGGTTTAACACAGCTAAGCGTCAAGCACATGAAATCAGTTATTTTCATAAGGGGAAAATAAGAAAATATTGAGGAAAACTAGAGCTGGGAGGCAAAACAGGTTCAAATTGAAACGGTTGTGGTAAAAAGAAAGAGTTATATAACTAAAAGAATTAAAAGTAAAGAGAAATAACAATAAATTAAAGCAACCCCCCCCCCGCTTTTCAGCACTTTGTCTCTTTTTACCCAACTCGCACAAAGGATAACAGAACATGGGATTTTAGTCAGTGTTACAGTTCTTTCTTACGCTTAAAGAAAAAAGGGTTTTCTTCTGCTTCACTGGCATCGACAGCAGACCCGTCCCGAAAGAAACAATATGCTGTGGTGTAAAACATCTCTTCCAGGAAAAATCTCACAATTCCTTCACACTGCAAAACATAGGCTATCACATGGGATTATTAATCTTTTAAAGGATGAGTTATTTTGGCTTGAACACAAAGGCTTTCTTTGTCACAAGTCTCTAAATCCTCTCACTGTTTCTATATAGTCTGGCATAGGCACTCTTCACAATCTTCATGGGCCACACGTGAATTCTCCATCCCGCCATGTACTTCTAATGGATTAAAGAGACAGTTTGTGGTAGTACAGTTTCTTAGCATGGTATGCAAGAAGTATTTTTAAGCTACGCACGAGGAACGCGGCACTGCCCCTTTTCTCCCATCGCCCTTTTCGGGTCCATCTCACGTGGCTCACTCTCTCTCTAACTCTGAAGCTGCCATGTTGAAGATTGTTCTTGTTCAGGCTTTATGGCAGAAAAAGCCTCGCTCCCTTTGTACTGCTGGCTGTGTGGTGTCTTCTTCAGCTCAACACAAAGTGTGCTGGCTGCAGAAAGGAGGCTACTCTGGCTCTTGCTGGCTCCACTGGCTCCATGCGGAGAAGAGGGGGACCTGCCGGTCCCAAGAAGCCATGTCAGATGATTTTAGCTGTGTGGCAGTCAATGACTGGTTTTAGCAGCCTGTGGCTCTGGGACAGTTCACCGCCAGTGGCCCACGGTCTGTGCCACAGTGGGAAAAGGGGAAAGAGGGCAGGGGCCCCGGCCCGGCCCAGCCTGGCCTGGTGGGGCCTGGAGGCTCTGAGGCCCCCCCTCCTTCCAGCAGGGGAGCTGAAACAAAAGGAAATTCCCACCTTTCCGCATGGTTTAAACATGTAAATTGTGAGCAAATGTACCTGTGCTGAAATAAGCAAATATTGAAGTAGTTGTGATTTGAAGAGAAGCTTGAACAAAGAGAGATGAAAGTGATGAAGACCCTTGCTCCCACGGAAGAAGAAGACCTCTACTCCTAGAGATGAAGATATTCCCAGAGATAGGTGAAGAGAACCTTTGCTTCTGAACAACCCTGGTACCCCATCAGCTCAAGATTGAAACCCTCAAAAGCAGTTGTGGGGAAAGCTGTAAGTTAAGGGAAAGGACTTCCACATATGAGATGAGAACCAACCCGGGCAGCTGTCTTGCTGTCACACTGAAGCCACGAAAGAACTGTTTCTTGTGGACATGTCTCCATTGCATGAGCAAGAGAGACTCCTGTCCCTAAGTGAACGGAAAAAGAGATTATCATAGAGGTGGCAAACTGACTGAAAATCTCAAGGGTTATCTTTTAACGTTGTCCATATGAGAAGGAAGAAAGGTGGGAAGAGAAGTGTTCTGAAGGTTTAGTCTGACACTTTTTTTTCTTTCTTTTTGGTCTTTTAATAAAATTCTTTATATTCTTGTAAGTTTTGTGCCTGCTTTGTTTTCTCCTAATTCTTATCTCACAGAAGGAAGATAAGTAAGGAATGGATATTTCTAACCAAACCACTATACTCATGTACAAGTAATGTAATATGCTGCTAAAGAGAGGAAAATGTTCTTACCTTTCTGTTACTTTTCAACAGATAAAAAAACAAACAAACCTAGAAACAAACAAACAATTAAAAAACCCAAAACCAAAACCAAAATAAACTCCTCGCCCCCCCCCCAACTATTATTGAGTGCTTGGAGGTATTTAAAACTGCAATTAAAATACAACTTAAAACACACACAACATAACAATTTAAAAAATCCAAGCCATCAGTGCAAATATTCATGTGCAAAAACAGTTAGTCATGTTCCATTTACAGATAATGCCTTCATATCTCAAAAAAAGACTTTGTGACACTGATTCATCAAAAAAAAATTACTAAATTTACATGTCTCTGAGATGCCAACTGGACTGAAGTCATTCTGGTATGCACAACAAAATGTAACATAAAACATAGACTCCTACATTCAAAGGACTCTAATAATATTTTGTCAAATGATACTCAGACATTTCTACTCTTGGCTATGCTGCTACCAGGGCAGTATTTCTTTGAAAGTGTTTGAGGATGTTCTACAAGGGTGACTTGGATCAATGAAATAGGACACATTACATATCAGAGGGTGCACAGATAGAGGGATGACAAAAAAATTCCCCTGGAAATGTTACCATACAGGTTAATAGACTTTTAGTTTTCTTCAGAGCAGAAATATTGCCCAAACTTATTAAAAACAAACACTAATGAACTGTAAGAATTAATGTCTCTGATGCAGATTTGAATATTGTAAATATGTCCAAAAATAATATTTTTTTTGTTGTAAATATTGAGATGTGCCTGAATCTGTCTAAAACATATAAAGACAAAGAGACCTGGGTGAAAAATCAAGGTCTTAGGTTTCAAATTGATGACTTTTTTTGTCTCTTTTTTCTTTTCTAATATATGATCCATAACTGGGTCTTTGATATTCAAGGAAATTGAGAGTTCATGACTATGGGGTAATGGCATCCAGATACTAGGCAAAAGATGATCCAGGATATTAGCAAATGATGAATCTTGCAATTAATTCTATTATTCCTTTGCAGTGAATTAAACTAATTAATTTACTCTTCTCCACATGAAAGAGTCTGGTCCATCCACCAATTGTATTGCTTCCTCTCATTTTTGATGAACATATTTTCATAATGTATTGTAATTTGAATTCTGCTTATTTTCTCCCTTATACAATGGAATTCCACCCATTAAGAATTTTAGGTTTTGGGTGGTTTTTTTTTTTTTTTTTTTGGTTATGTGGAATCTGAGTTTTCCCAGAAATTCTTTTAGTTGCAAGAAAATAAATACATTACAAGTTTAGTTTCCTTATTTACTGCTTTGTTGCAGCTGTAGAAACATGTGTAATGTTACCATCATCAGAAATTAACATTTTTAATCTTTTGGAAATAGAAAAAATTATACTATTTTTTAATGATATGTTCTTCTGACAGATAATGCTTCATTCATTAGGTAGCATCACTACTGGAAGAGCTAGAGTGAATTTCATAATCTATTAGGAAATGAAACTTGTAGAATTCTCAGAAGATAAAAAGTTCTTTTAAATGGTTCATTTCATTATTTAGACAAGGAGAGACATTGCATTATGTATGACATTTTGTTCATTAAAGAAGAAAGAAATAGGCTCCAAAGTTTCTGAGGAAAAGCTTAACCTGTATCAAAGTGATTAAAAGGAATAGAAAAAAGTGACAGTGCAATGTGCATTTAAGCTAATCTTCTAGCAAAGAATGTTTTATGATTTGCTAATTCTACTTTTGGGGGTTGGATGCTGACTTAGCTGCATTAAATATGATTACCTTGCAATGCTCTTTAAGATATTTTAAATGGAAAAGAAAAAAATATGAATGGCTGTAAAAATGGTTTATTGCATTTGGACACAAACTGGTGTTGAATTATTTAAAAAGGAAATCTATGACAAATATAAAATGAGAAAAAATAATCCAATTTTATGTATATCAGAAAATGAGAGATTTTTTTTTATGAATTATTTTATGGAGAGAGTTTAAGAACTGACAATCTAAAAGTACCATATGCAAAGTAAGACTAAATTGAAATAATGCTTCTTTAAATATGTTAGCATTACCCTGATTTAAGATGACATGGACTTAATATAAAACCATTTTTTCAATTAATTTGTATATTGCAGATGCTTAACTGAATTTAGAAAGAAATACAAACTGTGGAATGGTTATGATTAGCAAAATAACAAGTCTAGAACTGTGGAAAGAAGGGTTATTGAACATCTGCAGTTATAATTACTCTGTGGATGTTAATATTGCCAAAAATTCACTGGAGTATCTGAAAGTATAAAATTGAAGAGATTATATTTTTAAAATTTTGTATAATAGAGTCCTGCAGAAAAAGTAAATGTTAGTCTAGGAGTTGCCTAGAGGGTAACTCCCTATGTAATACATGTACATGAGCTTTAAATAAAAAGATATCTTACTCTGGGCCCTGTAAACCATATAATATAATATTTAGGTCACCAAGAGCCATAAAACTCCAACTTCCATCTGATGCTTTAGGATCTAGCTTTTATATTTTCAGGCCCTGTACTGGTTATTGTGTAACTCTAAGATTTCACATACCTTGTTAGCTATTGTTAGACATTACAAACCCACTCTGGGCCTGGACTCAAGGAAACCTTGTTGTCCCAGGCCCCAAAATATGTAAACTAAGCCTCTGGGGAGGGGGAGCAAACTTAGGGTAATTACATCATTACTTGAAATTGTAATTGGAGAGTTAAACCTGTTATGCAAATGGACCAAACTTATAAAAGTGTGAAAAACACATGACCGGGGTCCATCTTGGGTGTAACCTCTTGACTGCCCAAAGTACTTTTTAGGGCCCTTCAATAAATACACACTTTTATTCTTTTAATCTGGTCTAGCCTCTGTTTCCAGGTAGCCGCTCCTAGGCATCATCTCTGGTGACCCAGATGAGACAAGGATGCTTCTGGAAAATCCTCTGGACTGAGGGAAAAACCCAGAAGCTACCAACCCCCACCACCCTGCTGGCACTTCAGGGAGGCAGTTGCTACAGTCCAGGTGTCAGCAGAGCCCAAGAACCCTCCAAATTCAACACAGAGACACAGGATTGAGTGAATAAAGTTGGTATTTTGCTGCTAGCACCTGGGTTTGGTCTGAAGAGATCTGTTATAATATTTTTGGTGAGTAGAACAACCCAAGAGAGTCCAAAAGGGCAGTTTAGTTCATTTGTTGGTTTGTTGTTTCCCACCCATTTGCTGTTTGCTTGTAAGAAGTAGGGAAGGATGCTTTCCAAAAAGGAGCTTTAGTACTGCAGCGGCAAGTTTTGGCCTGGGCCTGAGGATCGTGTGGTGGTTAAGCTGCTGCTTTGTTAGTCCAGACTTGTGGGTTTGAGCCCCCTGTGTTCCTTGTTCTTGTTCTCTCTCTGTCTGCTTATTAGCATCTGGTTAGGTTGCTTTGCTTTATTTCTGCAATTTCCTGTATATGAGCACAGACATGGGGTGTATCCTCTCACATGAAGATACGACTCAAATACCTTGAGACTCACTCATGGGTCTAATATTGAAAAATTGGCAAAAATTAACTGGTAAAAATACATTGCTTCCAAAACCTGAATTGACCAGACTGTCTGAAATAATTTGGCCCAATTATAAATTATGAAACAATGAAGCATGGCCCAAATTTGCTATCTCACATATTTCTCACATATATCAGGACTGGGATTTTGGAGAGTTTCACATCTTGTGTTTACTAAGGACAGAGGATTGAAAGAAAGTCCAAAGCCTGAAGAGTGTTGTGGCAATTTGTTATGCTGTTTGTGTTTCTCTTTATAAATCAAGATGGTGTCTCAGCAGGCCCTGGTGGTTTGCTTCTTCCCACATCATCATATTTACATCTGGTATTATATCAGCATAATGTAAAAGCTTGCTGTTGTAGGACTTGAAGGTGAACCGAATCTCCCATATAACAACTGATAGGACGAGAGGAAATGTCCTCAACCTGTACCAGGAGAGGTGTAGATTGCATGTTGGGAAAAATTTCTTCACAGAAATGGTTGTCAAGCATTGGAACCAGTTGGCCAGGGAAGCTGTTGAGTCACCATCCCCGGAGGTATTTAAAGGATGTGTAGTTGTGGCACTTAGGGACATGGTTTAGTGTTGTATGTGGCAGTGCTGAGTTAGCAGTAGGACTTGATGATCTTGAAGGTCTTTTCCAACCTAAAATATTCTGTGATTCTTATACCTGTTTTCAGGAAACATGTGTTGGCTGTTCCTTCTGTTTTTACATTGATGGGGAAATTTGAATGCTTTTGATAAAAACGTCAGAAAGTATTTATATCTGATAATGCAACATTTCACTAAGAAAACTGCCCAGAAGTTTCAAAATGGAATGTATGATTTCTTTTCCTTCTTGTTAATGTTAAAAATTATCTTACACTACCTTAAAAATTTTAGATTTTCCAGCATTCCATCTCTTATTTTTCTTTTTTTTTCTTTTACTTTTTCTTCCTTTGCTCTGTTCAAGGCAGGATCCTGATGAGCTGCCCTGTTTTTTCCTTTACTCAGTAAATGTACTGATAACATTATCTGCAGCAGAGCAAAGCTTCCATATTCTTCCAGCTGTGGAATTACCTTCATGCTTTGGAGGTCTCCCTTAATATGTACAAAATTATTTGTTATATTTAATCTCCCAAAATCCTTATCTATTTTGTTTTAAAGACCAGTGTTTTACTCACACTTTTCCAAAACAAAACTGGTACCCAAAGGAAAATATTGTGCCTAATTTTTTGTTCCAGTTAGCTGGGCTTCTTACTTTATCCTAATGGAGGGGAAAAGGCTTTGTTATACAATGCTTAAAATATGAACTTTTTCATCTGTCGTTTAAATAGATGAGTTGGCGCAGAGTTGTTGCTATTTTTATAACAAAAAAGAGCAAATATTCAGATAGCAACTCTGAGGAACTGACTCGGTATTATAAAAAAAAGAAGTGGAAGAGAAATAATATATTAACTTTGCTTTCATGATTTACTTATTGCAAACTGGAAATTGCAGTTTTAACTTACATTTGCCATGTCTCAAGGCTTTTTTTAAAAAACCCGTGTATTTATAGCTATGAATGATTATCCTCCATTTTCTGTTAAATTAATATCTAAGACAACATGTATATATTCTAAAGCTGTGCATTTTACAAAAGAGAAAGACTTTTGGTTAGACTGATGTGCAGTAGAGATATAAAATGGCAATCTTTTTCTTTATAAAAGATAAGTTGTGTTGTTTGTCTCCAGACTGAACACTTAAAATATAAAATAAAAATTGCCTAGCCTTGAAAAACATAGATTGACTGCGCTAGATTATTAGATGGAAGTTTCAAATTAATTTTTGGTGATGTCTCATGTGACATATCCTAACTTTATCTGTCAGTTTTCAATGAAGACACTTATTTACTTCTATGTGTAAAACCCCTTCTGTATTAGTAAGAAGACAACTGCTAAAGGTGTGTTTTATTATGAGATAATAATACTACTGAGAGAAAAGAGATACTATAAGTAACTGTACCTTAAAATGTTTCAGGAGTCTGATCTGTAATCAACAAAGTTTGGGTAAAATATGCATGAAAATAATAACACCAGGAACTGTCTGGGAAGTTTAACATTACATGCTTCTGAAAACATTTGTTACATATGATATCTCTGGCATTTTTTAATTAGTTAAAGTTTTTCATACCTGCTGAGAAGTTAGTGTCTAAAACTCTTATCTCAAAACCATTATCAAATAAATAAATAACCAAATAAATCTAAGTACAGTTTTACTGTACCTAGATGAGCTCTGAATGCAAAAGAAGAAAACAGAAGTCTCTCCAAAGTTTTCAAGAGAATCAAGCCTGGACCAGCAACAAATAAACATAAAAAGAGTTTTTAAGCACAAGGTTAATTTCAAGGATACTAACATGCAATATTTATAACATTTATTGAATTATCAGAGTATAACGTGTCTCATCCAGCTCTCATACTTGTTTTATTCTATTCTGAGATGCAAAAGAAAAGCAGAATAGTATGTGATGTCATTATATAATTAGACCACTCATATATTAATTTTTTTATAAACACACATATGATATTCTCAAAGTTTTTCTTGAAACACCTGAGTAATGAAGGAAATCTCTAGTAACTAATTTAGCAGATCATATAAATCTTTTGTGTAACAGTTTTAACACTATTGAATTTTACCTTCAACTCTAATGGGAAAATTTCTGCAATGCAAGAAGAAGTGATTTGAAGCATTTGCTTATATACAGGCTGTTTATACATCCTTTGTTCTCAATACTTTCATTCGGCTGTCTGATTTTTTATCAAACCCCTCCATCCTTCTCTTCCTCAGCGTAATACTGTGCTAGTTTTGTGGAACATTTCCAGAGTTGCAACAAAATAAGACTTTTTTTTGTAAGTAGTGATTGTTGACTTTTTGTAGAAGATGAGAATTACCCCTGAAATATGCTGAAAGGTTGCTAATACAAATAGGTAGGGAGCTGTATTATAAGTAACGTAAGTAGGTGGCTCTAAGTATTATTATGTTACTTTCTAGAGGAAATTCTTGAGATACTGAAATTTGCATTAAAAGATGCCCTACAGTGTATTAAATTGAATTCAGAAATATTCAAGAGCACACTAGGTAGTATCTTCCTTTCCAGTCTCATAGGATTCTCTTAGTGATACAAATACAATAATTTAATTTTGATAATTATAGGCCAGATCTTCTTGGTAGGAAAGTCACAATGAGAAACTATAGATTTTCCAAACAATTAAATTCTAATCCTCCTTTCCATTGAAAATTAGTTTATCTGGTTTTGATTTTCAGACTCTGGGTAGACTATTTTTATCAACATAAAATACACCTTGAATATCACGTATCTCAATACTTATTCTCCAATATAACACAGCTATTTTGAAAAATTCTTGACAGGTACAATAACTATAGTTCAAACTACTGCCAGTGCTTCACATCTTAGGTGAATTTTTCAGGTTATCAGACACTGTAAAAATGTCCAAGAAAAATGATTGCAGAATATACCATTCCTAGTATAAAGAAATATTAGTGACTTCTCGGTGAACCTGAAGAAAATGTAAGTGACTCAGGTGAGAAATAAACAGACACACCATTACAGGCTGAGGCATTACTGTGGAAAGCAGCTTTGCAGAGAAGCTGCTAGAGACTGTGGAAGAAAAGTTAATCATGTGCCAGCAATGTATCCTTGTGGCAACGGTGGCCTACAGTGTCATGGAATGGCAGAGAGATGCCAGCAACCCTTGTGAGATACCCCTGGAATGCTGTGTCCATGTGTGGGTTTCTGGTATGAGAGGGATGTGGAATGAGTTCAGTGAAGGGCCACAAAGCTGTTGAAGGGATTGGATTATTTTTCAGTAAGCAAAGCTGAGAGAGTTGGAGAAGACAGAGCAGGTCTGTATACAACACTCTAGGATATTCTAGTAATTTTTAATTTAATAGACATGAGTGAATATAATTTCTCTTAAGCAATAGAAATGGATCCTTTGTCTTTTCCAAGTAGATGTTTTTCTGTAATTGTGATTTTTATAAAAAACCTCTGTGCATATCTGCAGAAAATTTTGGAAATTGAATCAGGAGTTTTTTGATTGCAGCAGTATTACTTCTTTCTAACTACCTTAACAGAAAAAAGTTGGTTTGATTGGACATTCTTTAAAGGACAGCTAAGGCCCTGAAATTAATGGCAGCAGCAACAAAACCAACAGGTTTTCCATGTAGATGTCTGCAGGCAGAGGAGAAAATCTTGGCAAGGATCCTAGTCAAGTAGTGCTGCTGTCAGGGATTGCCCCTGAAAGTAATTTTTTTTTCTCATTTCCAGTTGGTTTTTTGTCAGTTGTTGGCAAATATCTGTGCCAGGAAGAACACTGTGAGAGAAAATGAAGTACTCTGACAAAATTAGAGATGGATAAGTGCCAACATATGTCTGCTTATTGAGGATTGAGGGAACTACTGTGCTGGCACATAACAATGTAGCATTACACTGAAAACATTTACAAAGAAAAAAAGCCAAGATAGAAAAAAATATTATAAAGGCAGTCCGCCAGTTATGTTAATATGATTTAATTTGCTAATTGAGAAAAATGGTGGTGCAATTTACTGAGCTTGCACATGGTACTGCATCTTACCATCCTGTATAAAAAGCACTATCTATTTGAACTGTATGAGTGCTATTAACTTGAAAAAAATTCTGATATCTCATTTTGATATAGACAAAGTTTCAAAGCTTAATAAACAACATTCAAGATGTGTTACTTATTTAGCTACATTTTATAGCATTTTTGCCCAAGGTTATTTCCTGTCATTTTGGCTCACAGATTACTTGGTGACATCCAGACATTTTGAAATCAGCGAGGAAAGAATGTATCATATCCTTCCAGGTTCAGCAAAGAAAACTCCTCCTGTATTCACACATGCTGGGAACAACTGGCTGCAGAGGCTATCTTCAGGGAAAAAAAGGGCCCAGTGGTTCTGGTTGAGAATGAGTTGAATGTGAGGCAGCAGTGCATCATTGCTGTGATGGAAATTCACCAGGTATTGGACTGCAATTGGCGACAATTTGCTACACAGAAAATTCCAAGCAGTAATGAAGAAAAATGTCCTCACCTTAGAAATTACTCAGCCCTGGAACAGGTACCATAGAAAAGTTGTGATATGTTCATCCTTAATGATTTCCAAAATTTGACTATGAAAAGCTCTGAGTAACCTGCTTCAACAAGATTAGAGTTGGTCTGGGGAGAAGGTTGCATTAGAAGACTTCTTGCATAAAAATATGTGGTTTTCCTTGGTTGTATATAAAATCTTACACTACAGATAATTTTTTATCTTTCTCTAGTGTGGAAATCTACTGACATGTTTTATTTTATTTTAATTCTGATAATAATTTTCTTACTGTTTATTTTGATGATATCAGCCCATTTTTTAAATAGTGTTCTGTTGTAACTTTTTTTACTGATTCAAATGTTCTTTTTTCTCTACAGAATATATTCAGAAAGTTTGAATCATAGAATTAAAGAATTAGGCATTTTGTAAAAGATCTTTTCCACTTTGTCACAAAGTCCCTTGTCCCACTGATCTCCTAAACTTCTTTCTTGTCAAGATTCCATAAGGAATTCTCTCATGTTACCCTCCACCTTCTTTGGCTTCATTAGGCAATGTCTTTGTATCCCTTCCATGTAGCATGTCCCTGCTTCCAACAGCTATGTATTTCCTTTTCATGTCTCAGCTCTGTCAGGAGCCCCATGTTATCCAGGAACAGATTCTGCCTTGCCTGCTTGATATTGTGTCTGTTGGAATGGACCATTCTTGTTCCCTAGAAAGATGCACTTAAAGGGCAACAAATAAATAAACTAGACGCAGATTATAAACCCCTGTTTTCTTTTTTTACACAGTGATTACTCACATTTTCTAAAAAGTTTTTGGCATTTTAATTAATATTCCACCAGTTAAAATGCTTAATTTTATTATTTTATTTATTAATTGATCTAATTTTTCTCAGAGACTCTAGAATCTTCAGCTAAGTACTTTGAATACAGATGAATTAATGCACTTATAAACTTTGTGCACTAAATCTTAATAAATTTAAGAAGGCATGATTTCCTCCAGAATAATAAACAAATAGAAAATAATTCATGGGGACACCTCACAAATTTATCTAGCTCAACTTACCGCTCCTAAACACTGAAAATGAAACTGGTAGATGCTTGTCTAGCTTGTTTTTTACTTATAGTCAGCCACTCATATTCAAGTGCTTTCCCTGCCCTACAGATCATTTAATTTTTCTTAAATTTTTAATAGAATTGAGTCACTCATATTCCAGTGCTTCCCCTGCCATGCAGCTCATTTTTCTTAAATTTTAGCTAATTTATTTTTGTTCTGTACCTTGTAGACATGGAGAAAATTAATTTTTGTGAGAACCCTTAGAAGATAGCATTGTCATTGTATTTCTTCAAGTTTTCTCCATTCTAAATAAATGAAACTCAATTCGGTCTTTTTTTTTCTGGAGAATTTTTTTCTAGATTACTTCTCACTATTACTGCTCTCTTCTTCATTAACTACCTAACAAAGGAGTCATTCTCCTTATTTATTGTGAGAGCCAGAATTAACAAGTGTTTAGTTCCTGAGAATATCACCAAAAGGGAGTGTGTCCAGAGAGGCTGTGCAGCCCAGGTAGAGAATTGGTATTTCAGTCAAAACAGAAAGTGATTTTTCAGTGCTAGTCAGGAACTCTACTTGGATAAAAGTGTTAGGGAACATGTTTAAGTCCTGATGTCTCCCAGGGAGTTTAACAATGTTTTTTGTAAAGGAAAAAATCGTAGGATGAGCATGATGTTCTGCCTAGTGGAATATTAATACAAGGTGACATTATGGAGCCTTAAAATAAATAAAATGGGATCTCATTATTGCATTCAGTCTGATGTTTTCTCCCTATATGGGAAGAAGTTATAGAATTGCATACAGCTGCTTTGAAAAGCTTTACTCAAACATATGGTTTTGCTGTTCCGGTAAATTAACTTAGGACACGAGTGCAGGGAAAATCCACTGAAATAATAAAAGTGCTGGTTGTCTTATATTACAATGCTACAGAGTGTCTGAAAAAAATTCTAGCAATTGTAAACTCTGGGAAAGGTAACAATAGCTTCCAAATTAAAGGGTACTGGTGATACAGTTAAAAGTAACAAATGAGGATATGTTGCTCATTAATATATTTATAATAAAAGAAAATTCATTGCCATTTGAGCAGAAAGAGTCTGGAATAGAGTCTTATAAAGGAAGAATAATGGAGACTAACAGAAACTTTTACTTCTAGTATTAAGATTAATAAATATACAGAAATAGAGGAAGATTTTGTGTCTCAGGGACTATGCTCAGTGATCCACAGAGTCACTCATTTTTTACAGGAGCTGCTCTATGACAGTGTCCCTGAATTTCTCTTCACAGTATCAGGGAAGAAGTTAACATTGCTAGGCTTATATTCCTGACACCACATGCATCCTTTTGTGTGTAGGAAGAGCAACTGAAAAGTGTACTTCTGGCCAGAGAAGCTGAGGACAGGACTGTTTTCCTGTGCCAGGGAATGGTTCTGATCACACTCTATGTAGTAGTATAAACATACCCCATACATTTCTTAATTACTGAGATATAATTATTTAATAAAGTCTACTGTTCTCATGCTGCTTATACATATAACAGCAGTAATACAATATATTTTATTATTGTTATTTGGAAGGGGAAAGATGTGTGCTTCAGCATCTAGAGAAGAGAGGTAACTTAGGACTGCTTACCATGCTAAGTAGGAGATAGTCAAATATCCATTTGATCCATGGTCCAGGCCAAAGTGTCATGAACCAGTTCTAAGTCCAACAGAGGACTGCAACACAGATGGAATTTCACACCCTCAAGACAATATGTAAAACATTACCTTACTGAATTTTGTTGAAAGTTTATAAAATCTTGGCACTTGGCACATTTACTGACATTTAACATGATTTATTCTATAGCCTTTTGTATCTGTAATCTGTAATGTTTTAACTAGGGAACAGTGGGCAGTAACACTGAGGTTATCATGCAATTTTCTTCCTCCTTGTTGCCTTACAGCAAAGTACAAAGATTCTAAGGAACCTGATCTGGTGTGGAATAGATTCTCTTATCATTATCTGTACCTGTTGTCAATATATTTTTGTGTTATATGAGGTTTATCCAGATTTTTTCATGTGAGTTTGGCTGTCTCAATTGTTTAAATTAACTTTAGGAATTGTAGTGCTTATTGCTATGTTACGTGCATCCTAATTTATATGATTTATGCAAAAAAAATTAGGATTTATTTCTATTTTAATATTAATTCTATATATGAAAGTATATTTCTATTTTATTATTCATTCTATATATGAAGGCATATCTGTATGCTTATACTATTCTCTTATCATATTTTTCGGCAAAACAGCATTAAAGATTCATATATTTTTGGATGTACCAAGAGATATCTCATCAAATTAATGGTTAGACACAAAGGAAAAATTCATGTCTCCATGTCCAGAAGCTCCCACTTTTTATTTAAAATTATACCAGAGATGGTTTGCAGGCATCTGCACCTTTTGAAAGTGAGAGTAGATTTGCTATAATGTACATATTGGAGAAAAAGCTAGAGTACAAAGCGATTCCTCTCACTCATTGCAGCTTTTGACAGTTGAAGATGCTGTAAATGAAAGGAAAAGGGGACTGGGAGTATTTATGCAGAAATCAGAAACTGGTATAAGCAGAAAAAATATATTTGATTGGCATGCTGCACAGCATGTGTAGGCATGAGTACAATACATTGAGTTCACATGAGAAAGAAAAAGGTATTACTTGCTTGCAATGATGCTTGGAGCAAGAGAAGTAATAACTTAAATATCTACCATAAATACAATGGTATTTTAATTTACAAATACCAAAGAATGAAAATCTGATGTTTCATCAGTTATAAGAAATTATGTAGAATTTGTCATATTAGGGTCTTGTATCACATATAAATTATTTAATTATTAAATTATTTGATTTTTTGTTTCTTAATTTAACTTAGAACACACATATTGCAGTAATCTATATGGTTATACATCATGTTCTCAAATTTTTGTGTAATTGTACAAATACTTAGAAGTACAAAAATTAAACATATATACAGTCTTGCATGCACTGTCATACATGCACATATGTTACTAACACATAGCAGTCAGGTGAATTCCCAGGCAACAGGAAAAAAGGGAAGTTTTGTACTCAACTTTAAAAAGGCAGAAAGGTGGACCCTGGGAACTACCAACCTCTCCACCTCACTTCTGTGCTTGGGAAGATCATAGAACACTTCCTCCTTGTAGCTGTGCTAAGGTACATGGAGAACAGGGAGATGATTCAAGACAGCCAGCATGCTTGGCTTCACCAAGGGAAATTTCCTGCCTGAACAACCCAGTGGCCTTCTATTTTAAATTGACTTCAACACTGGGCAGGGAAAGGCCTACAGATGTCATTTATCTTCTATAAAGATAAATGTAAAGACTTGTGTAAAGCCTTTGACATATCTTTAGCTCTAAATTGGAGAGAGATGGAATTGATGAGTGGACTGTTAGATGGATAGGAAAATGGCTGGATGATCACAGGGTAGAGGTCAATGGTTCAAACATCAGTGACAAGTGGTGTCTCTCAAGAGTCTATATTGGGATCAGTGTTATTTAATAACTTCATTAATGACAGAGATAAAGGGATCAAAGGAACCCTTAGCAAATTTGCAGAGGACACCAAGCTGAGTAGTGCAGTTGACACACCTGAAAGATGGAATGCCATCCAGAGGAACCTGGACAAGTTCAAGAAATAGGCCTGTTAAAAAGTCATGCAGTTTAATAAAACCAAGTGTGAGGTGCTGCACCTGGGTCAGGAGAACCCCTGATATCAACACAGACAAGGGGATGAACAGGTCGAGAACAGCCCTGCCAAGAAGGACTTGGGGGGGGCTGGTGAGTGAGAGGCTGGACATGACCCAGCCATGGGCACTCACAGCCCAGAGAGCCAAACGTGCCCTGGGCTGCATCCAGAGCACTGTGGGCAGCAGGGCCAGGGAGGGGATTCTGCCCCTCTGCTCTGCTCTGGTGAGACCCCACCTGGAACCCTGCATCCAGCTCTGGGGTCCCAGCACAGGGAGGGCAGGGACCTGCTGGAGTGAGTCCAGAGGAGGCCACCAAGATTAGAGGGATGGAACAGCTCTCCTATGAGGAAAAGCTGAGAGAATTGAGATTGTTCAGCCTGGGGTGACCTAGTTAAAGCCTTCCAATAGCTAAAGGAGTCCTACAAGAAAGCTGAAGAGGGATTTTTTTCAAAAGCATGTAGTGACAAGGGGAATTGGTTTCAGACTAAAAGGAAGTAGGTTTAGATTTGATAATAGAAAAAAAATTCTTTACTGTGAGGATGGTGAGACACTGGAACACATTGTTCAGAGTTGTGGATGACCCACCCCTGAAAGTGTTTAAGGCCAGTTTGGATGGATCTCTGAGCAATCTGGTCTAGTGAAAGGTGTCTCTGTTCCTTGCAGGTGGCTTGGAAGTGGATGATCTTTAAGATCTCTTCCAACCCAGGCCATTCTATGATTCTAAGATTGCATGATTATGTATGTGTGGTTTAGATGTGAATACAAGTGTGAACAGGGTCTAGTGCACTGGTCTCTTCCACTATTTATAGTAATGATTGAAAGAATACGAATCTTTATATCTATCTGAGGCTGTGTTTTGAGCAAAGAGGAAGTACACCTAGTATACTGGAGTCTGGAAGTTCCCAAGTCTTGCATAAAATCAAAGTATTCCACATGATTTCTTATATTTCTTGCTATGGGCCCCAGCTTTATACATCAAAACACACCAAATTTGTGCCACATATTTTACCTCTGTAGATTTGCACTAGGTACATATCTGATTTTTCCCATTAATCATTCACAACAGTTAACACAAATTAAAAACTTATTTATTAGATGGAGTAATTTACAGTTTTGCAGGTAACCTGTTGTAGAAGCAATACTGAGAATCTATAGCAATTAAACATATTGACCAACACTGAGACAAACTGTGAAGAGTGGTGCCCAAACAGAATAATACTGTCAGAGACTGGCTTAGATCAATGTCTTGAGCCAATGTCTGCATGTGTGGTTAGGGGTGGGTCAGGCTGTGCTTTCTGGTGAGACAAGGGCCCATGGGGTAATCACATGGGTTGGACCCTGCCAGCCCCCCTGGAGTGCCTATTTCATGCACACTGGGACCCTAGGAGTCGGTAGCTATATGTCTTTTTCTGTATTTCTTCTGTCTTTTTCCCTCTTTCTTTCTTCTCCTGATCCTCTTTCATGGCACAGTTTTGGGTAACTTAACATCTCATAAGTTTAAAGATTTCTAGGTTAAATGGACCAAGTTTATGCTAAGGTAATGCTAAGTTAATAAGTGCTTTATACTAAATTTGGTGTATTTACTCCTTTGTCAAAGTTCCTTAATTTTCTATAATTTTTGCCAGTAAATTTTGTGTGATTTTTACCTCTTACCTCTGGCTGGGATTTCTCCTTGCACCAACTAGAGTAAAGGAACCTCAGTTTACTCCTGAATTTAAGTATTCCAGGTGTTACAAATACTCATCTTGATTGTCATGAAGACAAGCAGACATACCACTACCAAGGTTTGAACTCTCAGATAAAATCATCTAATAATTTTAGCAACTTTTTTCAAGTGAGGCAAATTGCTGGGGGAAAGTAATGTTGGATGTCTTTTTCTCACTATGTGCTCTTTTTATTGTGCACTTGTCTTTCTGTAAAGAGATTGAATTAATCTCAGGCACCTACAATTATACATGGCATTTGGAACAGTTGGCAAATACACTGCTAATTTTCCATTGATTAATTAATGGAATGTATATGAGAAACAATAAAATAAATCCATTACTAAACAAACTATACAAGAATGGTTTGGCCTAGGGTACTGCTTTTTGGTTATCTTTAGAATATAGCTTTATCTATGATAATATACTATATCAATATTAGATGCTCTTCTACCCGATACCCAAATATAAATTTTCCTGGATTGATAATTTATAAATTATATATATACACACACTGTCTCTTCACAGTCCATAGCTCTTTTTCAGTGGGGATACAGATCTATGACTTCTTTTTGAGCTCCTTGAGGGTATTATTTGCCTGCATCTTTAGCCTGTAATATGTTTTTAACATACAAAAAATTATAATATTCTGTTATGTAGGCGATAAATACTGGTCCTTCTCCTTACCAAAAGAGCTAGCAAATATCTTTCTCACCTCCACAAACTACTCTTTCCAAAACTTTTGTTTCTTCCTTGCTACAGACACTTCCTCTTACAGTATGCTACCCATTACATTACACAAACACTCAAATCCAGCATATTAATCTTACATTGGCATATTTCAACCCAAGAACTCTTTCACAGAGAAAGGTGGCATAGTTTGCTTCACTAAATTCAGATTTTATGAATGGATATGCTTAGAAAAATGTGTAAAAGGGACTTTGCAGTATATTATGCCATTCAATAACCAATTGACACCTTAATTTTCTGTTTTCAAAGGAGAAGGATGATTCTGTCAAAAATGGCAAGACTCCCTATACTCCAGTAGTACTCCTGGAAGTCCCTTTTTACCCAGCCAATTTACAACCTCTACCTTTTCTCTGGTTTTGACACATTTCAGTGCCTGTGGACTATATTTTTGTTTAGCTCTATACTGAGATTGAAGATGTTTTATGAAGAAAACAGTCTTTGCATCATTCCTTTAGAAAAAAAAATTCTGGAAAACCATGAAGTTAAACTATGCCTATACCTTATAATTTTTCTTGAGAAGTTGGTAAAATAACTGATTTCTAGCAGATGAAGTTGAGCTCAGATATCTATAGATCTGAAGTGAGAAAATTCAGGATTATATTTATTTTCTTAATGATTCTCACATATTAATGAGCATGATATCTGTATAAAATATTTTGAGGGTCAAAAGTTCATAATATTTACTGTAAGATACACATACTTCTACAGAAAAATCAATACAGTCATCAAGATTTTATTTTTCATCTGATGAGAAAATCACCTTTAAGATAATAACCTTTTATTTAGAAATACACCATCTTTAAACAAAACCACATAATGCTTTTAAAAATAATAGGTTGGCCTTCAATTTATTGTAAAATAATATTGCATTTCATTTTACTACAGTTAAAACTTAACAATATTTTAATCACTTATTGGTCATGTAATTTGAATGGCATTTTTATTCTGCTAAGACACTACCTGATGTAAATCAAATAAATGAGTGTGATTTCTTCTTACACTTACATTTATTTAGTGCATAATGCATTTCTCTTAATTTTGAGCAGCTGAACCCCAAAATTAAGAAGTTTTGAAAGAAAAGGAAAAATAAACTGTGAAAAAAAAACTTCTAAAATGTTGAATTTTTGCAAACTTTTTATTCTCTGTGGAGTATGCAATTAAATGTTGAAGTACATTATAAAATCAATATTTTACACTCACTTTTAGACACACACATCTGGAAAGTACTGATGTGATTTATAGGTCAAGTGCAGATTATTTAGGTCATTTGTGGTCTTATGATAAAACATTATTATTCTTTTCATGGTCTCTTAACTCCTTTTAGTAACTACAAAGAGAGCTAAATCCTTCAGTTTTATTTCTTATAATGTGCAGAAAACTGCCAAATTAATTTCAATTTTTATTGAGTGATGGATAGTACTAACAAACAAAAAAAAATCTCAGTATTTACTGACCTCTAAAAATGTAACAATTTGGGTCCTCAAGCTTCAGTGGGAGAGTCTTGAATGCAAAGGAACAAAGGACATAAAATAAAACATGTTAACAAGAGGACAAATGAGCACGATTAATAAAACTCTCATCTCACTTCTTACAGGCATAGGTCTCTGTTTCTCATCTGTCCAAGAAGGTAAACTGAGGAGATACAACTTCTTGGATAGCATATGTGGAATAAAAAAAGCACAGAAAATTATTATTAATGTTGTTGTAATGGATTATAAAAATTAGGAATCTGTGATATACTATTGTCTCATAATTTTATGTAGAACTTAGTCTTTTTTTTTTTTCAGCACAGGCTATATAGAACTGCAACAATTTTCCAGGTCAGGAAACTTTTCATCACTCTACCAACATCCTTTCATGGATCTGTTCAGTTTAATATCCTTGCAGTTATTCAACTTCAAGTAGGATTTTCTTTCCTTCACTAAGTGATGTGGAGTGGCTCAGTCATTATTCCCGAAGGTCACAGTTTGCATTTTACACTGATTTTATACACTTTGCCTTGTGCTTTGAATTTTTCCCTTGTTTGCCTTGTCTGATGTGACACATACACCTTCCCTCAACAGTTCAGTCTGATATTATTTCTGTGCAATACACTTCACTAATCTGTTATCTATGACAGTTGTGTGAAAGAGTTTATATGCACATAGAAATTTTTTCATTTTAAAAAATAGCTTTCTGTAAATTTCAACATTATCTTTTTATATCCATAAAGCTTTTTGATTCATTTTCTAATTCTAAATGAATTTCCATTACTTAAATACATGTACATACATAAATAGGTATAAGAAATATTAAAATATAGATGGCAAGAAAAATGCAATAATGCTCAGAGTAAGCAAATATTTTATAACATAAGCAATTTCTTAGAATAACAATTATGTTATATAATCTTAATTTATATGGAAATTGTTGAACCCTTGGACTTATTAAGAAAAAGTAAAAATTCTAAGGTTAATTCAGGAATTTTAAAATACATTCTAAATATCACTTATACAAGACCATGAAAATGTTTTGACAATGAAACAATGGAAAAATCAGCCTTTTCAGTGGCACATTAAAATTACAGACATTTAAAGTTACTCTATTTATGACTTCCAAGAAATAAAATTTTGTTATTTACTTTTTTATTTTTCTTTTCTTTTTTCTTTGTTTCCCTTTTTTTTTTTAGTATAACTTTTTTGAAGTTAGACTTTTTATGTAAGTTTTTACTCACAAAATATGGAGACATCTAGCTCAGGCATTTATATTAAGGGATTCAGATGCAATACCCAAATTAGAAGTACTCTGGGCTCCCTCTATTGTGGGTGCAAAGAGATGCACCCTTCCAAATCGTCATTCAGATCTTGCAAAGATTGCATCATCCTTGAATCTTTGCACCTTTGAAATTCTTTCCAAAGTTAGCATATCCACATATTTTTGTGGTAAAAATATTTTGTCCACAGAAGACAAACATTTTAGAAGTTAATTTTCATGCACAAAAAGATCATTTAAAAATAGTTTGGTCAAAATATTTAACTGTATTTTGTGAGGGGGTAATAAAAGCCACTCCAGGGGTTTTCTTGCATCATCTGTCTTGGTTTCTACTGGGATGCATACAATTTTCCAATGTGAGTGAATTTGAGAGGTTAATAACAATAAATGAGTTGCATGTCTGGAAGGAATTCAAGACCAATTGTACAGTAAAAAATGTGTTTGTTTTTTTTTTTTTAGCACAAGCTGGTGAATCATTTGCCATTTTTTTGCATTCAAAAGCAGTAGAAGTTTTTGCTGTTTTAACTCTTCTATGAGTTAGTTGCAGTTACATATCTGGAGGCTCATTTATTTACTATTGCAAACATGTGAACCAAAATAACTGAAAAGGTGCTAAAAAGCAACCAAAAATATGCTGGATGTTTATTCCTTAGCAAGAAAAAAGGAAACGCAATCAGCGAATGCTCAGAGGGTAGAGTCTGATTCTTCTTCTACTTTGAGAGATGTACAGCTGTGTTCTCCATTATAGTTTGCAGAATTTTGGTCTCTTAGAAGCACAAAAACATTTTAAGTTTGAATTTCTGCAACAGTGGTCTTAATCTGTAGATCCTTTGATGAAGGTTCACTGAAAGTGATCTGATATAGGTGGATGTCTGAGCTCCAAGAAAATCTAGGGCTTTTGTTCACCTATGAAATATTTGTTGGCTCTGGCACAACTCCTGTGCTTTTATCTCCCCTCTGCAGCAGTAAAGTGGATTTCTGTTCATGCAGGCTTTGGTCCAGCACTGGTGTAAGGCCATGGAGAAGGAAACTCTGCACCAGAGCCACAACACTTGGAAATGCTCCAGATTTTGCCAGCTTAGATACAGCCTGATGTGTATGGTTGCATGCAACTGTCTATTTTTATTTTCCAGCTGCATGAGGAAGAAATTAAATACAAATTAAAGAAAAAAACAAACAAACAACAGGAATTCACATAAATATATTATATATATAAAAAAAAATCTCAGTAGAGAAATAAAACCACAGAAATACTTCCCACAATAATTTCAACTCTATTTTGACTGAATATGTACTCTTTCAACCTGTCATGAGATGTCAATTGCAAAACAGAAAGGAAAAGAGATACATGCCATTGCCAATTGAAAAGGACAAATATATAGCACAAAATGGACTGTTAATGAGAGTTTCAGAACTCCTGTTCTGCTTCCTTAACTTCTGAAACCATCAGTTTTAGAGATTTTTGTCTTTTGTATTTGTTTATGTTGTTTATGAACCATCAATCCTTATGGTTTCAGCAAAACTGCATTAGTTTAGGATCAGCCATTCTATTTTATTCTTCATACTTTGTCACTATGAAACCACAAAGTTTTAATGAAACTCCTATACCATTGTTTAAGACCCAAGAAAGAAAGCCAGACTTTGTTTATTAGGGATGCGGATGAAGTATTTCATTTTCCAGTTGGTCATATACAATGTCAATAAAACTGAAGTTTCACATACCTATTCTTAGTCAAGTGGGCAGTGGTTTCCAGGGAGTTTAGCTGTCTTATATACTGAAATAATAAACTCAGTCAGAAAAAGAATATAAAATTCATAAACAACATTAGAAAAAGAACGGTCTAGGAAATGGAGTTTCACCTATAAATTTCTTGACTGTAAGTGGTGAAACAGTAGAAATCATAAATAATACAGGATTTTATGTTTTGCATTGTGTGAGTTTTATAGAGTTCAAATGGAACATAATAAGGAAACAGCAAAGCTCTCTCTGGGTACTTTATAAGTTGTGGGTTGAATTTTCCTCATTGATGCCAAGTGAGCTGTTTTTCCCCCACTGCAATATTCATATAAACAGCAGGGATGCATTTAATTTCAAAAAAGCTATATATAACAGCTAATTATAAATGACAAGGATTGATTAATGTATACCTGATCTAGTATAAATTGTTTGAAAGGATAACCCTCTGTGGTCCAAATACCAGGCTTTGAGAAACCCTTTTTACCTTGAAGGTGCATGTATATTTTTTAAAATTTAAGTGATAGGTCTTCAAAAGAACCCTGGATAGAGACTGAGATTATACAGAAGGACAATTAAGAAAGTATTTAGTAAGAATATAAAACAAACTGCAGAGATAAGGAACAGGGCTGTGGCAGGGCACATCACTCCTCTCCCCACCACAGGTGGCCAGTGCAGATAGGAGAGACAACCCAGATGGGCAAGGCCCAGCAGGTATCATCTCCTGGTGCCAAAAGGTCTGCCACCTTAACAGATGTGGGAAGAGATAAAAAACCATAAGTGACCAAAAGGCCTGTTTTACCCTATAAAAGTATTACAGTTTATCACAGAGGCAGAAGTCTTCTACCCACATGCCCTGAAAGTGTGCCCAGTGTGTGGCTGGACAGTGCCCAGGTGATAAGGGACTTGGGGGTGCTGGTCAACAGCCAATTGAACATGAGCCAGCAGTGTGCCTTGGTGGCCAAGAAGGCCAGTGGTGTCCTGGCCTGTATCAGGAATAGTGTGGCCAGCAGGACAAGGGAAGTCATTCTTTCCCTGTACACACTTTGAATACTGTGTCCACTTCTGGGCCCCTCAGTTCAGGAAGAATGTTGAGATGCTTGAATGTGTCCAGAGGACAAGGCTGGTGAAGGGCTTGGAACGCAAGGTCTATGAGGAACTGTTAAGGAGCTGGGGTTGTTTAGCCTGGAGAAAAGGAGACTCAGAGGTGACCTTACCACTCTCTACAGCTTCCTGAAAGGTGGATGTAGTCAGGTGGGGGTTGGTCTCTCTCTCCAGGCACCAACTGACAGAACGAGAGGACACAATCTTAATCTAAGCTGCACCAAGGGAAATATAGGTTGGATATTATGAAAAAGTTTTTCAAGGAAAGTGTGGTGAAGTACTGGAATCGTCTGCCCAGGCAGGTGGTGGAATCACCATCTCTGGATGTGGCTCAAAGACATTAGATGTGGCACTTGGTGCCATCATTTAGTTGAGGTGTTAGGGCATGCATTGGACTTGATGATCTTAGAGGTCTCTTCCAACCTGGTGATTCTGTGACTCTGTGATTCTTCTTAGAGCCTGGCTGCAGATTCTGTGGTTGCTTTCCTGGGAATTGAGGGAAAGGATTTTGATGTGTGCTCTATCAGAAACTGGATGGTAAAAAACATTGGATCTTAAGTCACATTATTTCTTCACTAGCTGTACAATTAATAGGTACCTTTAACCCCGCGTGTATAATACCAGCATTCCCTTTAGTCTTATTCCTGTGTAGTCTATTTCAAATCTTATGTCTGTTAGTTTTGAGTCTATTAAATAAATAATTCATTCTATAATGGACTGACTCAGCCATTATTAAAGAACTTGCAAATGACAGTGGGTCTTGGGGTGCTGGCCACCTCAATAACACGACTGCCTGCTGCCAGAGGCCTGGGCAAAAGGCAGGGACTTGTTTAAACCCACATCATCCATTCAAAACAAGGGCTCAGTCAGACAAGCTTACTGACTGGCACCATTTTACAAGAGACCAATCCCTTCCATACCCCTTTCTGTCTGTTCTTTCTTTATTCCTACTTGGTGGCCTTCCACTGCACATTTCTCCATCAGTTTGCCCGTGACCTTCTGTAATAATCTGGACCCTCAGGTTTACATTTTCATCACCTGCAAGCTCCATGTCTGCCTGCAGTTTCTTGATAGCCCATCAGTTCCTGTGCCTGACCAGGTTTGTTTCTAGGTATTGTCTCCATTACTTTGTTTTCCAGCTCTGTGTCTCTGCATATTTTGTTTATTATTTCCCCCATCTTGTCATACCATTTTGATAAGGTACTTGATTGCATAATCTTACAGAAATAATTGTTCTCACATTGTAAATGCTCTCATCAATTTAGTGACTAAATTGCTTAGGTTCTTCCTATTGCTTCCCTTACCACTTGTTGGTCATGTTTGTGTCTTGATTTGTTTGGTTTTGACGTCTCTCTTTTCTTCTCTTCCCTTTTTACATTAAAAGGGTCCTTGACCAGATAAGGAAGGAGGAAGCACTTTCTCCTTCCACATATCCTTACACTTAGACTCAAAAATTTCTTTTAAGTTGACACAATGTCTTTCCTTTAGCAGAGCAGTGGTCGTGTATAAGCAAGTAGAATCCCAGAATGGCTGAGGTTCAAAGGCACCTCTGGACATAATCTAGTCCTGCTCCCTGCTGAAAAAGGTTCATATAGGACAGACTGAGCAACCTTCCCAGGCAATGTGATCTAGTCCCCAGCCACTCTCAAACTGTGTTTTTTCCCCCATTCTGATGCTGAAATGGAATTTCTATATTTTTTCTTGATCTCTTACTGGGCACATCTCAGTCTCCTTCTTTACCACCATGTCATCAGGAAATTGTACACATTCATAAGATCCCTGTGAATTTCTCCATATTAAATACTTTCAGTACCCCCAGCCTCCCTCGCAGGTCCTCCAGTCTCTTAAAAATCTTTGTGGCCCATAATGGATTGTCCTACTGCCACTTCACTGAAATAGTGATGTCCAGGGAATAACTTTTTTAAACCATCAGAGCAAGGGTAGACTAAAGCAGGGGAGTAGGAAGTAGAAAATTCAAAAAAGTAAGAGTTTGGGAAATTTTCATTTTAACCAGCAAATGAGTAAACATACTGAGCCAAGAACTGATGCTGAAATTCCACAACTGAATCTCACTCTTCTTGAAAAAAAATCAGAATACTCCAGAGTTCTGTCTGAAAACTGTAATTCTAACTCTTCATCAGTTAATTACTCTTTGTGGTGATGTTTGAAGGCAGAAATAGATTTATTTTTTTAGCTTCCCACATCCCTGCTGCATACCTATCCATATATTTATATATTTGTTTAACATTGAAAGCTAGGTTAAAGTTGCCAGATATCCTATGCTGAAATGCAAGGGAAAGCAGGATGTAAACAAAATTTCTTTACCAGCCTCTGAAGCAAGTGTCAGTTCCCTGGGAGCACCCACAGGTGTCTCTGACCTTGCCTGGACTACTCTGGCTCTTCCCCCAGTGCTGCTCATGGCCCAGAACCCCACTTTAGCTGAGTCCCAGCCCTGTTCCTGAACTGGGCTGTTTTAACAGGGGTCCCAGGCACAGGGATGTGGGTAATGGCCCCCAAGGGAGACTGGTTAGGAGCCATAGCAGCTGCGGATGCCCCGAGGGCCCTGGCAGGGAGTGCAATCAAGTGGACTCACCACACTTGTGAACCATGTAGGCTTTTTAAGACTTCTCAGATATTATGTTGTGATGCTCAGAAAAGTGGTCATTTTCACAGGCTTTTCCTGTTCTCTGGGATTGCACAGTCCAGTGTGGGGCCTCCTGAATTTTACGTAGCATTTTGCCCACACGGTCAAACATACAAACCAAGCAGAATCAGTAGGGAGGCCAAGACTGTTGGCAAGGTTTGTTGATATCTCAGATACAACAGGGCTGGAAGCTGTAACTGTCAAATTCTAGAATATCCAGCTCAGATTTTTTTCTGCCACTATGGCTGAGAGTCAGTCACTTTGTTATCGTAAATAATCATTCCAACATCAAAAACATGCTGAAAATCATGTCTCTGTGCTTCCTTATAGAGCTAGTGGTGATGGCATTTTGAGCATCCACATTCAGATTCTCTAAAGACTTAGCTGGCAAATAGAAACTTATTCCTAATAACTAAATATCTTGGATAAAGGAAAAAAAATAAAATAATGCATGAATGTAAGCCTAATAGTCACACACGATCATCAGGTTTATTTATGCAGTCATACAGAAATGTGCATTTTCCTTTAGTTTAATTGAGAAATTGCTTTCCACCAACAAAATAGGACACAATTATCACTGAAAAGCATGTGGACATAAATTGAGTAAATAATTAGTTATTTTTTTAAGAATATAAAAATTAGTAAAATTAGTTATATGTAAAATTCAAAAAGCCAGGCATATCTCATTACATAACTGATAAAAAATAGGTATTACCCTTTTTCCCCCCACAATTTTTATTCTAGATGAGAAAGCAGACTTCAAAATGAGTGTATTTCTAAGAAATGAAATTTCTATGAAAATGTCAAAATAAAGCACTAATTTTTTTAAATACTGTCAAGTATTTCTACAACACACTTTTTTTACCCCCCACAATTAACATTATTTTGATTGATATTTTACTTTTGATAATCTGTCTTTTTTTTTGTTTTGTTTTTTGGGGTTTTTTTGTTTGTTTGTTTTGGTTTTTTGTTTTGTTTTTTTTAATGGAAAACAGTCCTTTGGAGAAATTTCTTAGTTTTTGTCTCCTGTGGTTCGGGGTATTATGTGTTAGATATGTTTAAACACACTGTAATTATCAAACTACTTCTGACCTTTGCACTAATTTCTTCTTCTGTAATGTGTGTTCATTAGCAATACCACTGTAGTTCATTTGACTTGTTAGTTAATATTATTATTCTTTATCAGGAACTGGAAAAATTTCTTCCTTCTCTCCAGATGGCGATTATGTAAAATATAAACTCTACACTTGTGCTCTTTTTTGTATATAAAAAAGCTTTACAACATCTAAATCTTTGTAGGCCTCAAGGTTTAATAATAATATATTTTTATTTTTTTAATAAAGGAATGACAATTATAAATTTTGAAACAGATTAAGGAAATTTATGTAAATCAAGTTTGGAGGTACTGTCAGATTTAAAGTATCATCTCATTACTTATCAGAATACTTTTAATTGAAATACAGATTTGTAGTAGAAGAAAAGTTCCTAGTATATTTTCTCCCCGAAGCATTTAGGAAATCTGGATTTGAAACTGAGGGAAATTAATGGCATTTTAAACAATCCAGAGGATTTGATCTAACATCTTTTCTCATATTCATGTGATCCTCAGAGAAGTTGATCATGTTTTAAATTATGGGTTTGCCTTTGACAGATCTCTAAATGAATAGGGAAGAACTACCAGAGTAATCACACAATAAGGGTATGTATTTACAAACAGGAACAGATCTATGTTAGCTCTGTCTACTGTTACAGCTTGTGGAAAATCAGCCAATTTAAACACATACAAAACTGCATTAAAGTGCACCTTTTACTAAAAATCGTATCCTTATGGTTTATTTTCCTGTTCCATGAAGTTGTTTTAACTCGAGATTCAATACTAGAAAATTTTACTTTCAATATCATTAAACAAGACAGATTTGTTAGACTGACAATCACAATAGTGATGGTGTACAGATTTTTGTTGATAAATTTATAGTCTCGTGTCATGGAGAAAGAATATTTCTGGTTTATGACCAGTTTTTAAAATTTCTGAGAACAGTTATGTGTCATTATTTTTTCAGCCTGCCTTTCTCATTTTGATTTGAAATTTTACTGAATTTTACCCCAGAAGGTAATTCTTTTATGAAAAAATTCAATGGTAAATTCCAAGCGCAGAGCAGTGAGAAGGTTAAGGATGTTTTGGTGGCAAATGTGTCCTCAGAAGAACTAAGAAAACTGATTTTTTATGGATTTAAAGTGTAGGCAAAACCATAATTTCCTGTCATAAATCAAACCAAAATTAGACCAGTTTTAAGAATGCCATCCTTGAACAGAAAACAGATGGAACAATCTTGATATCAAACAGAGAAACCTCAAATAATTAAATGCTTTTGCTGCTATTATCAAATGTTGCTTGATTGTGACATTAGCTGCTTTCTGCTCTATTGGATGAACATTTAATTACTTACCTAGTATGGTCAGTAAGAGTTCTGAGAATGAGGTAGAAAAGAAAACTATTCATTTTGAAACAAATGGCTTTCAGTAGAAAAGAATTGCTGTCTATGTTTTGTCTCAAGTATTATCATTGCCTGGTGGGAGCATTCTAAATTGGCATGAAAATCTCTATTTGTGCAAAGACAGGTTTTCTATATTAATTTAAAAAAAAAAAAAAAGCTCAATTTTCAAATCAAATTCATTTAATGAAATACATTTAATTTGCAAACAGGTGAAAGATGCAAAATTTGAATCATACTAAAAAAAAGAGTGTTACTAAATTTAGACTTCCTTAAACCCAAATTTTATTCTCTTAGTTGATCAGACTTTTTAAATCAAACATAAACTGATTCTAAAAATTTTGTTTCTAGATAAAAAAAAAAAAAAACAACAAAAAAACTATGCTACTTTTTATCAGAAATAAATTCTCAGGAGAATGATAAATACAGAGAGGAGAATGATAAATACAGAGAGAAAGTAAAAAATATTTTTTTGTGGTTTGTTAGTCACCAGATGAAAACATTTTGTGAAACAGCAGGTTAGTGGTCTTTACTGCCTCTCAGAAGAGATTCTCTTCTTTCAGGTTAGGTGTTTGCTCTTTGAGAAAAATTGTCTTGACACCTGGTAAGACCATCTGTCCTTGTAGTTCTATTTCCTCTGTGCTCTTAAAATGTCTTTGGATGTCAATTTGTGGAATGTGGAATATTACTTTAAAAATAGTAAAAATATAATTGCTTATATGTTCATAGTTATATGTAGCCTAGCAACCTAGTAAATGTGGTACTGCATTAAGCAGTACTTAACAACAGAGGCCACAAAGCTTATTAGACCTTTTCAAAACTTTGGCCTTTCTGGAGTTGTGTTTGATCTTATTTAGTAGTTACAAAAATTACTTAAGGTCCAGACTTACTGTTATTCACCTTGTTTTAGCTGTTGTGTCATGGTTAAATAATGCTTATTACTGCAAAGAATTTTTCTTATCTCTTAGAAACAATTAACAATTGTTTCTTATGTACAGAATGAACTATCTACAACCCTTGAGTATAATGCAGTGTAGTGGAATATTCTCCATGGTGTGACAACAGCAGACTCCAAAGTAGAGGCACAAGATAATACAGGGATTGTAAAAAGCTGACCAGTGGTCACTTACTGATTACCAAAGGGATGCAATCTTAGGAACTGCAATTTTAGTGCTAAAAGGAAACCCAAAGAGAAAATATTCAAAATGTACAAAACACGTGATACAGCAAATTTGCATGGAACCAGTGAAGAAAGTACACAGTGAAGTGTTTGAGAACATGCTACAAGGCCACCTAAGAGTGAGGAAAAAGAAACCATGAGCACTGTAGTCCTCCTGGAAAAGGATTTTGTGTACAGATGACCTTTGCTACATTCTCATAGAGCAAACTTATTTACCTGAGGACCTAGATGGTAGAAAGTTCAGCATAACACAAGAAAAAGATGTATAATTCTCAAATTATGAGGGGGACCTACACCTGTGTTATCCAATAAATGTTCTACTTGGTCATTGATTACCTGTTGTCAAATAAATGAGGCCTGTGACCTCCCACCTCAATCCTGTAGGGGCAAAATTTTCATTTGCACCTTAACTTCAAATTCCACAGTTTTATGACTAAGTCAAATTCCTAAATGCAGTCTATAAGAGTATCCAAATTATGAACTAATTTAGAAATTTAATAGGATGTTCATTATCTATTCCATTATGGGAAGGGCATAGGACACCAAACAATTCTCTATACAACTGTGTTGTCTTTTAATGTTAAATTCATATCTTGGCTATAACTTTGAAACTCAGGTAAAAAAACTATACAGCAGTATATCTAATTTTGTGTGCTTCACAGATTATTAAATGAATTAGAACATTTCAAGTATGTAGGAAGCACTTAATTTTACTTTCTCAGCAGCATCCACCTAATACTTCAAAGTTTTATTCCAAAATAAAATTTTTGAAACCTATTTTTCATGCTACTCAAAGCTAGCTTGAATAATTTGATGTCTCCTTGATTTACATATTGCAACATGGAGTATTCTATGTACTAGGAGTGAAATGTCCTTTACAAGTGTGCTCCTTACAAAAATAAAAACAAATCAAATTTTGCTCAAAGAATTTATATTGCATACAGAAAAACAAAAAAGAACCCCATCACCTTCCAAATACAAATAAATGTAAAAACAACATGGAATAAATCTTTCAGTCCACCGACCAAATATGATGACTTGAGACAATAAATATATGTTTCTTGGAGAAACATCTTTTCTAAAACTAAATTGTGTTATTGAAGGCAACTAAATGTTTATATTTCCCATCATTTAAACTTAGGCCTACAAATCTTACATCTAAACTCTTAGAAATTAGAGGGTGACAAGTGGGAAATGTGCTTATACTTATGTGCTGTCCTGTGAGATTGGAGATTGACAAATTTTTGTCTCTCCTGGTTTTTAAAGCCTGCTTTCAATATGTACAATAGAATATGCATAGAATATGTGAAATAGCCATTAAAAGTACTGTGGTTAGCACATAGAAGGTTGAAAAGCCTCTCTAATAGATTCAGGCAAGAAGAGAGGCACATGTTTGAGAAAGTTTGCATTAGCAAAGACTATGAACACTTCAGAAATTTTTTCAATATAACATTTTTATCATTTTTATTGGAAATGTTTGTCCTCAAGCATAAAATCATTTCACTCTATCTCTTCCATAACCAGAATTTTTCAGTCCTAAGAATAAATTAGCTACGTAGGTGGGTCTGCTGTACTCTGACAGTAACTTCTATGAAGATCAGAAAGACCACAGCCTTGTCATTGCAGATATTTCTCCTGGAAAAAAAAAATCCTATCGAGAGAGAATGATTTTAACTCACTTGCCACTTAAGAATTACCCACTCACTCTAGCACAACACAGACTTCAAAACAACAGGTAATTTGTTGAATTACAGTACATGCTGTCTCTCTCTTCTGTAAGAGTCCATTAAGCTCAATTATTATTTCTGTTTCCATAGAGCCTTTAATAACCCTTTTCTCAAAGTATTTTGAAAAGATTAATACTGTACATTTTACTGACACTTATAAATCACTATTTTGTCATTTTTCACTTCTATCTAATCAGTCACATTCTAAAATTTAAGTTCTGCATTATCCTGGGGCAAATAATGTAGCTTATTCATTTAGGATGCTTAATAACATCATAAAGCTCTGGTCAAATGACTTCTTCCTCCTGCCAAGATCCAAGGTATGAGTAGAAGCATCTGGCTAAAATTCCATCAGCTATCTGAAAGGATGGTGAGAATGAGTAGCTAATTAAATTAATTCATTCATGAATTTTACATTTCATACACATACCTGAGTACCTGGGGTTGTTTTGATGGGTTTGCAGTATGGGTATTTTATTGTTATTGGGGTTTTTTGTTTATTAATGTTTGGCTTTTTTCTTTTTAAGGGCAGGCATGGCACTATAATGATTTAATATTTTGTGAGAGCTTCACTCAACTGTCACACCTGAAAAGCCAAAACTTCCTTCAATTCCAGTAGCAGTAAAAATCTGTATTCTTGCAATACTCTCAGTAAATATTCTGTTTACACAATTTATGTAGATAGGAATTGAAAGACTACAGAAAGGATGTTTTGTGTATACAAAATCTCTAAATTTCTGCCAGTCTAAATACTGCCAGTGAATTTGTTTACTACATGAAAGGTAAAATATTTTATTGCAAAACAGATATAAAAACAATTAAATCACACTGCGTATTAGAAAACTTAGATGATATAGAAACAAATACAGAGGGATAAAGATTTTTAGCCAACAATCACATAGAATACTGTAGTGTACCACACATTTGGTTGGAATTTTGAACTCATTCTGATGAATTCAGAAAAACAAAATACAGTGAGATATGTCTATTTTCTATTTGACCATTGGTAAGCACATGATCATAATTTATATAGAGAAAATTTTATGAAATATTAAAGAGATGTGCAGAACATTCATGTCTTTACCCTGCTCATTTGCTTAGGAATGACAAGCTACAGAGCTGCAGTACAGAGCTGCAGAATATCCTTGCTTAAAATGGTGGATGATGACACTTCACTGCTGTATACAATGTGCAGAAGTAATTCTGTTGATCTTAGAGGGGCAAAATAACTTGCATATTCTGTTCAAATTCATAAGCTTTCTTTCGGTTAAAAGAAAGAAAAAAAAAATAGAAAGCAAAAAACAGTCAACAAAAACCAAACAAAAAAAAAAAAAAAAAACAAAACAAACAAAACCACAAAAAAAACCACGACCAAAGTCCCTCATCTCTATGTATGTACCCACATGAAATTAATTAAATTTACTAAAATTCAGTTTTGCTGGTTGTCTCAATTTTAGTAGATTTTATCCTAAAATCAGTAAAGAAATAAATGATTTTATATCTTGATGGTGCTGGTCTTGTCACTGTTCTAAGATTTGAGAGTTACTGAATCCAGATATGCATATTAGACTAATTTCTTTACTTTCTGCAATCTGCAAAACTTTTAAAAATAAAACTCACACGGGAATGTCAAGACCAGTCTCTTCACTAGTGTAATGGTAGAATAATTATTGACTCCAAGACGAACACAGTTTTATAACAGTTTGATAACTGCTTGATAACAATGCATTTTTCAGCACTCATCTCCCAGCTAAATCCTTTATCCTTTCCCTTTATCCCTTCCTGTTTCTGTAAAGAGTATGACTGCAAGCTCTGTACCTCAAATTTAAACACATCTGCCATCTGACTTACTTATCTAAAAATCTACTCCAATAAAACAACCTTCTGATTCATAATTCAAGGAAGTCTGTAGAGGAAACTATTACATTTGTCTCTAAGAGATAAGTTATTTTAGACTGCCTCTGGCAAAGAAAAATGCAGTATAAAGCACTGCAATCTTAAAGAAATACATGTAAAAAGGTAAAATAATGTAACCACTAAATTACTATTTAATTTTTCATGAAGTTTCTGCAAGTATTGTAAAAAAAATAAGTGAAGTCTTTCAGGCAACTCCATCAAATTGTAAATGATGACAAACAGCAGTGCAAAACCTATTGGGAAAACAAAATAAAGGAACACACATTTCTTTGCACAATTGTGGCTAATAAAAATAATATTTAAAACAGTTGCATCACAACGTTTTTTTTTCTGATGCCTTGCAACTTCCATAATGAATCTCTTCTAATAGTGTAAGACATTAATTTTTTTATTTTCTATATATTTATGTTACCTACTGAGGTAAAATTTACAAAAGCAGTGGACTGTGTGGTTTATATCTTGATTCAAAGACCACTCAGTTTTCAGTTTAAATGAGCAGGAGCTTGTCTTGAATCATGTCTTAGAATGCAATTCAGCATCCAGTTCTGGTTTAATGAAGACAGAATGGTGGTTGCAAGTTTTTGAGTGAAAGTTTGATATTTATAAATTAAATTTCTAGGAGAAGAGAAAGATAAAGGAAATGCACCATCTAAATTTATTTTTTTTTCATATATGAGTGGAATGAGCTCATACTAAAATAGTCAATGAAAACTTAAATCTACCTAAAAATTTCTTTTAAACTATTTGTTATTGTTTTGGCCTATAACTGATAAGGGCAATGTCTGTAGTCTCCAGATAAATAGCTATTGATAAATCAGAGAATTCCAAGAGCTATATAAAGAAATGTATTGTGGTAGTTCAAAAGGAACTTGAATAATTCAGTAAATCTCAAGTCTAAAGTAACAGAAGCAAGATATAGTCAGCTACTTTAAGAAAAATCATAACCCATAATTTTTTCTTCTCTATTTGACTCTTTCTTAAATCGTGGTTGGCTATATGTTTTTTTTTTTTTCTGTGATTTGTCAAGCCTCTCAATTTCATATAGAATCTAAAATTTTAATTTATTTTAAGGAAGTTTAATGAACTAACAAACAGTGAGTAAAACCATGATGAGCTAAGTAGTTTGGAGTCCTGTTTTATTGCTTTTCTTAATCTGTTTAAAGCCCCGTTTGGTGGCAAGAGACATAATCCTCACTTTCAAAATAAGTATTAATTAAGAGCATTATTTTCATCATCTGCATTTACCGCAGTTTTAAAAAGATTTGTGCTTTATGAAGTAATCTGAAAATATTTGTTGCTTTAAAGAGTGAAGAATCTTGGCATCTGCCTTAGAACTGGTCTTAGCATTTGTCTAGACATTTATGGTCTAAGCTGACATTTCATGCAGCTTCTCGAATCATCACTTCTATGTCTGTGTATGGATATTAATGCCTTTCTAAGGGGCTGCTTATTGGGGTTTACTTTTTATGATAGTTTTGATGTACTGGAAAACATCACCAACAAACAATTTTTATTTTAAAGTCCAAGTCACTTTGAAAGGCTGTGAAGGACCAGAATATAGTCATGCTATAGATGTAACTTATTCACGGGCCTTTGCAATAGATTGATATCCACTGAAATTTGTGTTCAACCTTTGGTTGCTTTAACTTACAAGCATTCACTTTTCCTGTTAAATTGTCACCCAAAGAAAACTGAAATAAGATAAAAATGCTGCCTCTGATACATGTAGCAGATTTGAAATGCAAAAAGAAACACCAACAGCCCATGTTTCAATATTGCAGAGGATATAGGGCAACATCTTACAGCTAAAGCAGAAGGAGAGATCATGG